>JACVBY030000510.1:0-600000 GCA_017589505.3 Metroxylon sagu
ACCAATATCTATTATAATAAATAATCTGGACTTTAAGTGATAAATAATTTTATCATCTTTTAAATTCTGTTTCATTTTGATCTTTGTATAAATAGTGTATTATAAACTAATAAGGCTTGCATAATTTTGAAGGTTTCAGTATTTAAAAATTATATCACATGTTCAACTTAGTTATTGGGTTGGGGGGTGACATGGACCATCAAGTTTGGTCTCCAAATTTAAGGGTTCAAACTCAAGTCCACAGCCTTAATATTACGTTGAGGGTGCATGCTGCATGAACCCAAAATCCAGTGGATTTATACGCCCAAATTATAATGCTTTCTAGAATGGGTATAAAAATGGGAGTTTGTATTTATGATAATGAGACCGTCAGCCGAACGCATAACCAATCGTCCGTCCTCACAAGAATTTGTACAAGCACCCAAGAAGTGATACCCGAGAATGATGCGAGCACAGGCTTAGGAGGGAGGCAAACTTGCCCAGCTTGGCATTGTGATCTCCCTCGGAACTCCAAGCATCCAAGTGGGGCTATATTTAAAACATAGTATTTGTAACAAGGGTTGTATGCTTCTAATAGGGGCTGAAATTATATGTATTTATATCAATATTTTTTGCTATATGTGTAAAAGATAGATTTGACATCAAAATAATATGATGATAACAACTGACGAAGTTCCGCTATAGGTTTTGGTATCCATGTCAATAAGATTAAACAAGATTACGACTCATCCTCTTTGAATTGGTGCTTGTCTTTTTCAAAGGCTATTTCATGCGCCCGACTTTAGTAGCATATCCAATGTAACCGGCTGCTCATGTGCATCCTTTTTGAGCTTTAGATGCTTTTCCACCTTGCAAATTAAATTTTGAAGGCCAACTTCAGAAGTTAGTGAGCCTACCAATAAAAAACTAGAAATTAGGTGCTAAGTTGTATTGAAAATGTGTGCTGCGAATTTGGCAATGTTTTAATGCGACGGAGGAAAGCATAATGCTGTCAGTTTGTACCCTCCATGAATCACATGTTTTGCTCGGTTTTGGTGGTTGACATATATATCCCTTGAAAATTTAGGAGATCGCTCTGTTAGGTTATCAATCTCGGCGAAATCCTTTCCATGGTATGCGACCGTGTTCTTAGACGAGAGATATAACCATGGCGGCATGTCGCCCGTCTCCTATGCTATCCTTTCCGTGTTGTATCAAAAAGAGAAACAAGGTCATTTATGCTAATTTTTTCATTTTAAGAATGCCTCTATGTTCGAATTATCAATGTTAACAAATTTATATATACGATATTAGATAAAAATTTAGTCAAAAGTGCCATAAGTCTATACCAAGCAATTTCAAGGCTTCTATTTGCTCATGAAATTACTTTATCTCCAGGTACTTGACACATCTATGCTAAAACATGTGGATGGTTACCAATCATCTAATGTGATTACTGTCAAGAACATGGTAGAGAAAGTAAATGACCCCATATCCGTTTGTGTTATTGATATTTAGTCCAATAGAAGAAAGAAGCTATTACATGTTCGATAAAATACGAAGTACACAGTGTGCAAGAAAACCGAATTCCCAAGAAAAGCCATCGGAGTCCCCTTCTTCCTCCGACTCAAGATGTGAAAGAAGAGTTAGGAAAAGAAGACGGACTAGCAGAAGAAAGGATCAAGAACGAGATAATAATATCACTACCGCTGCCTCTTCTTGCTTTGCATATGCCATGGTTTACTTAAAGGTAGCAAGGTGGTTAAAACCTCTCTTAATTCAGTTGTTAACTGGTCAAGAAGCAAGAACAATATATGACACCATCAACTCTATCTATGATACATGTATACATACATACCTACATACATACCTACATACATACATACCTATGTTACTTGTAAACATATCGTTTGATAAAGTTACACCCCTTTAGAATTAAGTAATAAAAGTTCTATATTGATAATTTAAGTTGCCGAACATGGTCTACTATTACTAATTGCTTGCATACTAAAAATTATATGATTTGAAGCCTCACAATCTATGCATCATGTAATCAAAAATTGATGTATTTAAACTATATGCTTTTTATCAATTTCTGACCACATGATGCAAAGATTGATAGTCTCTAAATTACATGATTTTTAGCATGTAATAAGTTTAAAGATAGCAGATTACATCCTATGACTCGGATGATCAATACAAAACCTTCATTATTCAATTCAAAAAAAAAAAAAAAAAAGAAGTGCAACTTTCTTCAAATTACATCAAGTTTTAGAGAATAGAGGCACCTTCAAGTGCTTCATAGAATATATATAGGATTTTTGCATTTGCCTAGTCATGAGACGCGTGTAAATGATTATAATTGATGGCAGGAGGTTATAGCCAATGGTGTATGGTGCATGAATTGAAATGTTGGCCGATACTCTTTGCTATCACATCCAACAAGTAGTCCTGATATATCAATTGGTATTATGACGATATGTTACTCAGGATTTTTGCCTTTCTTTTTCTTTTTTCAAATATGGCTTTTGTTAATAAGCATTATTGTGAATGTCTAAGGTAGTAGTTAATTTAGGTTTCACCTTAACAAAAAGATTTTGATATTTCATTTTCTATATGTGATCAGCCAACATCTAAAAAAATATCTTTGTTTCTTATTTATTTTCACTGCCTTTCATCTTGACCTGCTAGATGAATTGATAACAAAATCGATGACTTTGGGAGCCATGACTTCAACTAAATTACGCAGAATTTCTTTATCAGCGAATGTCTGAAAAATGGCTCAAATGACGAATGTACACGCAAGGAATGGTAATCGCGGCGTGAAACAAATGGGTTGTTTTTTTATCAATTTTAAGGCTGTATCTTCTTCCTAATTTGAAAGAAAATGAGGCTTGCTGCTTTTGGCATCCGATAACAAGAGGCGATGCATTTTAGGATCACAGGAGTGTTAAGTGGCAAGCTTCGCAAGGTGCTCACCATGGGGTATCACATCTTGTGAACAATGAGGATAGCAGAGAAGAGACAACTAGATCTGATCCATAATGAAATAAATTGAGATTAAGGGGACTGACTATATGAGACCTAATCCACGGCCAATGCATTGTTACACGCTACGATCCATGTCTGTGCATGTGCAACTGCCCTTATACATGATCATTTATAGGAAAAACAGTGACCCTTTTGCAAGAGACTACACACGCTTGCCCCCTCTCCATGCAATTGAAAAGTACTTGCTTCCACATTGCTTCCACGTGATCCTGCAAACTAAACTCCAGACTCAAAATAAAACACTCTTGCTTCGTTAGCAGAATAATATTACCTCATCTTCAAAACTTCGATCCTCCTTCCGACCTCGTTGATCCTCGTCGGAGTGACGGTATTCCGAAGAACCATTCTTCGCTGAGCTCATGGTTGATGGATGATACGTTACCAACCAATCGTTCATATATAGAGACGCAAGGTGAGAGGTTGGCTGCCATGGATTTGCTGAAAATCATTTTCTACGTTTTAGAAAAATATTAAATCAAGGTGCCTTATTTCGATATGGGCAACAAGCTGGATGATGGAGGCTGATTCAGCCGGCGAAGAGAAGAAGAGAATGGTAGGGAGGGAGGGAGGGCGAAAAGCGGTGTGGCGCGAAGACTTGGTCAGCCGGACAAGCAGCAGATCGAGCTTGGGCGGGGTTCCACAAGAGAAGATTGGTAATTTCTAGGGCTTTGGGAATATGCCGAGAGCAATGTGCATCATCTGCTGCGTTACCCTTCTATTTCCTATTGTCTTTATTGCCGTCCCCTCTTGTTTGGCTGCTAGCATTTCCGCGACGGCAGCAATGCCGGCGGGTGTGGACAAATGCCCCCACGCCATGGGGGACGTCGCCTGGAAGATCCATACCGAGAGCATGCGCCGCTACTTTGAGCAAGAAACACCTGGCAACATCACCAACAAGAGCCCAAATGAGGACATGAGGGCATCAATAATCTCAACATCACCAACAATAAACACTTGGCACTGGCCTCCTCTCTTTGCACGATATGTATAAATCTTTCTGACCATTCTTCTAAATTGTTGCGGTCTCTTATCAGGTGGCATTCGAGGATCCCTGTAGCCAAGGCCATTCATGCTGGAGATCGACGGGAGGCAGGCTAATTGTAGCCTGCCACCGTAAACGCCCAACGAAGTCCGACTTCATGGTTTTTTTTGGTAGTACCGACTTCATGGTTTCAAATCGTCTAAATATACTTCTATCAAGAAAAAGAAAATCATCTTAATCTACTTCAACGAGGCACTTCTGTCAAATGGAATCCAATGATTGATATATAGGAGGAAAAATGCTTTGGGACTGCACCAATTTTTATGAGTTGCACTAGTCCAGTAGTCCCTTTGTGCCATGTGGCGAACATGGAGCGAACCATTCCTCCCACAAGAAACAAACAGAATCCTATAGCATGACTTCGGTCTCCCCCAGAGAGAAGTATAGTCCATTGATCACGCTTGTCCAAGCGTCATGCGCCAGCTGGCGACTGCGTGAGCCCTACACAGCATTGCGATCGCATGGCACCATGGGCAGTGCATTGCACAGGGTGGCAGGAACGAGGGCAGTCCTGTGACGCTCAGACAATGCGAACTGCCTCTTCGGTTCAAGCACGGATTGAAGAGGATCTGGACTCCAGCATTATTCTTCATAATACAAACGAATGCAAGGTCCATTGTCCAAATCTTGAGGAATATATAATAAATCACATTTTCATCAATTTGTATTATATTTGAAAAATGAAACAGTTGATTAATCCTAAGCCCCTCCACACCATCAATTCCTAGCACTGATTTGCTCTTTGAAGTTTTTCTATTGTAGGATCAGATTTCCAGGCTTCCAAAAGGCCCTGATGCTTTATAGGCTATCGCAGGGACATGTTCCACCATATTACTTCCACCAGCTTGCTCGAGATGCCTATTTTTATTCATCATTAGTAGGTGCCCAGGCGTAGGTTTCTTCAATCGCTACTCTTGTCATGTAACAGGATAACTTGGCACAGATTTGGCATGGGCTACATTATTTATAGTTGCTACACCTAAATACCATATGCAATCAGGATGCTCATGCGGATGGGCATGGAATGGAGAAAGAGACAGGGGGTTGATATTTTCCTTTTTCCTTATCTTTATAATTTTTGTCAAAAAAACTGAGAAAAAAATATCCTTCTTTTACACGCGCGCGCACATGTGAAAAGTGCTACTCTCAACTCCTTACAGACTGAATACATGCACATATATGCGTAAAGATAGGATGCAGTTATATTCGTGTACCTCCAAAAAAGTAATACTATTCAAAAATGTATAATAAAAATATTATATCAATAATTCGAGCCATTGAATATTATCTATAATTTTTGAAATACTTACATACAAAATATAATGTGATTTAGAGATTAGGAAACTCTAAATCATATGATTTTTATTATGCAAATAGTTTAGAAATAGTATATTACATCTAACAACTTAGAAGATCAATATGAAGATTTAATCATCTAATTCAAAAATAAGAGTGACAATACATTTAGCTTGAAGCTAACCCATATATAAATCGAAGGATGCATACATAAGATTTTTATATAATTTATTATGTGACCCTAGAATTTTAGCGTAGTAGCTCTCTAGATAAAACCTTGACCTAAACTAAGCTTGAATGCATGATCATCAGGAACTTGTGAAGGCAAATAATGCCTTGTTCGTAATTACAAAAAGTTTTGATTAGAGCTTTTTTGAGAAAAATTAAAAAGAGGAGCAAAAACATAAAGTTAATAAACAAGAAATATATGCCATTGATTTTATTTTTATTTACATCATGCACACTCAATATCTTTGCTTTGAATTTAGCTTTTTTTTTTTTAAAAAAAAAGTTTCTCTACCTTACAACTGATTTTCTCTACTAGAATAAAACAAGAGTAAGCTGAATGAAAATAAAATGATATTTATATCTTTTATGGAATGTGAGAAGTAGATCTAAAATATTTGATAAATAAAATATAATAACAATTCCCGCAAAATCATCCATTGAAAATTAGAAAGCACACCTCACACCTCCATCTTTAAATAAAATATACGCATCAACACTAAGTGGTCCTATGAATTGCATAATAATCTTTTATTTTTTAAAATAATAAAAATGAATTTATCATAAAAATCTTCTAATTATTTTCTCAATAAAAATAATTTAATTTAATTTGTTAGGGACAATATCTGAAAGGAAAGACCCTCTAAAAATTGGTGTAGCTTGCTTTACCATCATTATCTTTTAAAAGATAAATATGATATAGAAATATTGTTATTTTTAATCTAAATATATAATATTTCCAGACATTCTTTTCCTGTTCTCAATATAAAATATTCAATTTCATAATATTTATCTTTAAAAAAATATAATGTAGAATTACACTTATTCAGAAATGGCATGACGCAATTTTCCAGGAATGGAATAATAAAAAATATATCAGACATACTACGTGGCATTTTTTAGTGAGATTTTTAAGTTATGTTAGCATTATGTTAGCATTGTTCAAAAACATTAAGAAACTCCAAGGAAAATTTTGATTGTTTCCTTGGCCTTGTCCATTTTTTATTAGTGCTGCTCTCCTCCTTATTCTTTCTTTCTTTCTTTCTTTCTTTCTTTTATATATATATATATATATAATGATCATACCAATAAACGCTGCAGGTTGTACCAATCCTTTTTTGCAATGTAACGTATAGAATCTATGAACATTCTATTTTTCCTAGTTGGGTTGGAGAGACCAGTATTTGTTGTCCAACTGGCCTCACACAGCCCGCTCTTTCCGTCCCTTCTGGGCTCGTCCCACGATTTGCAAAGCCCAGCCCGTTTCTAGGTGTCTTTATCGTTGAAATAGAAATTCTATATCGAGCGGATCTCACGTCAAATTTATAAACAAACATGGAGCTGTCTATATTGTACGCGGAGCTTCTCTACTATTCACGTGTAGAGGAGCCACCTCCCCCAGAACAGCACGCCAATGCTTAGGGCCGAAGAAAACTCCATTATAAAATTCATTATTTTGCGTTGGAGCCACAGCCACCAGTAGTGTCAATCGATCAATATCCTGTGAGAAATATTCTAGTAGCTCCAGAATACCGCTGCATTCATCCAAACAAAAAAAAAAGGTTAAAGGAAAAGAAAAAAAAGAAGATACTGCTCCACCGTCTTTGTACTGAAAGATCTTTGGCTCCATTCACCTCAATCTACCAAAAAGGCTAATTTTTTTTTTTTCAACAAAAAAAACGTGTGGGGAATGTAGGGTACCATTGGGCAGTGGTCCTGATAATAAGAAACGAAGCAAGTGGCGACTGAGTGGGGCAAAAGAATGAGTCAATGCTGTAAAAAAGACTACCGAAAGATACTCCCATGCATGTGCCGTTCTATATTTTTTCCAGTGATGTGCCATCCTCTTGGCTTTGCTGCATTAGAATATTGTCATGATATATATTTTATATAGCTCTGCCAAAGGGAAACAGCTGGGATGGAGAGCATGGTTCAAAAACCGCCAAATAATCACAACTCATCAGCCTCAAATCTAGCTACCAGATTTCCAAACCTATAAGTCAGCGGCCGAACAAAACAGGAGCCAAGCAGCACATAAAAACCCAACGAATTCATGGACCAGACCACCACCAACCCATCAAATTTCCCTCGCATTGGAAATAATCCGATGTTTTTTTTTTTCCAAGTCAAGAGTGTGGAATCATCAGAAGGGTCAAATCTTCTTTCTTCTATCCACCATGGAATCCTTGGGCAGCCAGGACAGCTTCGCTGGCTTGTACCCCCACCTGACAACCCTCCTCTAAATCTCTACCTCTGCACAGGCCGTGTTGTTATTTTATTCCAGTGCTGTTTTCAGTGAGAGCTCTATAAATACGCCAATGCCAAAGCTATTGTAACACCTTGCTATCCTCCACAGTCACTAGCCTTCTCTTCACAGCCGCTAGTTTCTTTCTAACACCTTCCTATCCTCCAGCCAAGCACCATGGGCAACAAAGCTGCCGATGTTCTGACCGCTGCTTTCGCCTATCATCGGGAATCCGGCAGAAGGCCCATACCGAAGCGAGGGCAGATCAAGTCTCGAATAGCTACAACTGCAATACATTCCATTGCCTCTATACTTTGGAAAGTTCTTCACAGCAGTCGCATCCCTATCGCAGATCCATGCTGAAAGAGAGGCATCCAAAGTTGATCATTTATTTATTTATTTAAACTTTTCGTTCTCTTGCAAAGATTATGTAAAATAAAATAGGGGCCAAAGCTTGCAGCTGTCATGTATAACTTGTCTATTATTAGTGAATAATATATATATATATATATATATATATTCTTTTGATCACTTGTTCACAATTGAGCAAAAAAGGACAGTGCTTTTGAGTTGTATTGAAGTTGTTCTATAGATGGCTTGACACCCAATTAAAGGACACAGAATTTCCAAACCACACACCCTGGACCCTCGTGGAGCTTCTGTTTGAATTGCTAGAAGACCTTGGAGTGGTTGACAAATTCAAAGCCAGGCCGGCCTTGAATTTCTATGCCAGTTTGCTGCCGATCAAATTTTGTGTCTTTGCTGGTCTCCACTGTAAAAATGTATAAAATATAGCACGATAACAAATCATGAACAGCCTAAACTTTGAATTCATCAAATTTATCAGGAAAGCTAATATTGGTGAGGATGGAGCTCCTACCGATGTTGTTATGTCTCATGTTTAGGTTTGAATTCGGTTGCTCTACTGCCGAGCTTACAATTTGATGGAGAGATATGAAGAACTGAGGAGTTGCCATGTATACTTCTACTACTCAGGTTCTAAGGATTGCAAAACACTATAAATTGGGCTTGGGCTGGATATTTTTCATGTTTTTGCCGTTAGGGAAGATGCCTTTTGACATTGTTGGCTTGCTTTCTTGTTCAAGACCTTCTGATTGAGTGTTTTGGTTTGAGTAATTCTTCGTAGGGGTTTTGCTTATTTTGGATCCTAAACCAGGTGTTTCGCTTATTCTGGGTCCTAGGTTGTTCCAAGGCGTTTCTTTTTCAGATTTCGACTTCCACCAATTCGCTGGTAGGAGTCCTCCGAACACCCAATCCGAAAATAAATAAAAAAAAGGGGAAAACTCAAAGAATAATATATATGAATGAATCCGTCCTTGGATTGAAACGTCGACCTGATGTGAATGAAATAAACATAAGAAATTAAAAATTTTAACATAGCAACAATAAATTATAACCGTGGCGTTGGTTTGGATACCACCTTTAGAAATATAGTCTGCATGCGTCCTATGACCATGGACGATGTCTTGAGGTGGTTGGATGCACCTTCGTTGCAAGGTGCTACTCAGGCGAGGCCTAGGTGACAACAAGATTGGAGAAAATCCAGCTGAATACAAGATGTAAGCAAGATATGAATTGGGGACATTGGCAGCTTTACCAACTCTACTAATGGGACTAGATAGCATCCTCGAGTTGACAGCAGTAATAGGTGAAGAAATAAAGAGGAAATAAAATAATTTCTTATTTTTAAATAAAACAAAGTTAAGAATATGCCTAGGAATCAAATTGCTGACAGAAATGCTGTGCGCTGCCTTGCAAATAGATTTCCTTGGTCATATAGGCAGGCCATAATTCCCAACCAACGCTCAGTTAGATGCACCCTTACTGATTTGTTAGTCTATATTTGGATTGATAAAGCTAAATCTCAGGACCTCTCTTATCATGTAATCTACTTACTCATCATCATCTTGAGTCGTTAAATTGGATTTGATCTAAGGACTATCATTGTTTGAAAGCTTGCTACATAAGAAGGCTGATTGGATGAGATTGTAGAGTAGAGAAAGGAGAAGAACAAGAGAAAGTAGGAGCTTTAGAAGGATTCCTTATCTTCTTAGGTTTTCTTGAAGCATTTAGGGATCTATTCAAGGAGATTTTATCATCTTTGATGGCTCATTCTTGTATCTTTTTTTTCATTGTTAGAGAGCTTAAAAAAAAGTTATATCCTATTTCTAACCTTAAGATTAATTGAAGTGGTATTTCGTTATACTCTTGTAATCTTCATTTTTGATGAATAATAGCTACTTTTGCATTATTTTACTGTGGATGTAGGTCTTGAATTTGGTTAAACGATGGAAATCCGTCTTTTTTTGTGATTGTTGTTCTCTTCTACTATATCTTTACTTGCTTTGTATGATTTTTTTTCTATGAGAAGATAATGGTTAAGATATGAGTGCTATCCCTTTGAAAAGAGTCTATCATGTACCTAGTATGGCAAAAAAATCTCACATTTATCTCTCAAATTTAAAATTCTAGCAAATAATATTTTATTTGGCCCTCATGATGTAAAAGTTTTGACAATGTTATAAGCCTTGATGTGAATATTTTTGTAAAAGCAAAAAGAGTAAAGTCCTTATATGTCTTGTTAACTAGTGATGTTTATGTGAAAGAGATTAGCCGACAAAATAGTGTTTCTTTGTAGCAAGCTCACTTAGGCCATGTGAAACTTAAAAGGCATAAAGAGGTTTCTATCAATCATTGGAGTTTCTTTTATTAAGATACTATTTATGAAAGACACCAATTTGAGAAGATACTTCATGTACCATTTTAAAATTCTTCAATTAAAAGTTAATAGCCTTTGGAGCTTATCCACTCAATGTAATGGGCCTAAGTGGAACAACAAACTATGATGGTTTCCACTACATGGTTATATTTGTTGATGAGTACTCAAGGTACTCATGTGTATTCTTCATGAAAGAGAAGTTTGATGCTCTCTCTTATTTCAAGTTATTCAAAAAAAATGATAGAGGGGGAGCTTAATAGGTAGATAAATGTTCAAGAACCGGCAATGGCAATGGTGGTTAGTACATGTCCAAGGCATTCATGATTTTTGCAAAGAACACCGGATAAGAATTATGGGCTGAGACTATGCAATCTTCATGCTATATAATAATCAAATTCCTTCCAAATTATGTTATCATATATGGCTTGTTAAAAGAATGCACAAACTTCTTTAAATGGTTTTACCGATGTAGATTGGGCATAGACCCACCGACGAGTTGATCAATATTAAGTTATATCTTCAACATTGGTACAGTAGCAATTTCTTAATGTAATAAGAAGCAACCTGACTGGGCATTATTAAGCATCAAAGCTGAGTACAATGTTGCAACTTTTGCTACATAAGAATATACTTGGTTAAGAAGATTAATTGAAGATATTTTTCTTCCTTTGGATGGACTAGTGAAGATTGGTTATGACAACCTTAACACCATTCAATAAACTTTCAATTTTATATTTCGTACTTGAACCAAACATATAGAATTTTACTATCACTTAATTGGACAAAAGATACCAGAATAATCGATCTCATCAAAGTGCACATCAATGATCAAGTGGTGGATATCTTCACAAAGACTGTATCCACAGCAAAGTTTGAACAATTTAGAACCAATTTAGGTATGGTTTCTAATTGCATTACTATATAAGGAGGTACTAAAATTGTTGCACTAACATGAGACTTAGTCATCTACATTATTATTATTATTATTATTATTATATACATATGTAGATATTTTGTAAAAGAATACTAGAATAATGTGTGTGCGCATGCATGTGTGATGAAAGGTTATACACAGGGATAAGGAGTTACATGTTGGAAAGATGAAGGATTTTTTTTGGAAGATGAGAAGTTGCACAGAAATGCATGAAAAGGTACAAAGATAGGAAAAACATCTTAAAAATTGGAATGACCATGAAGATCTCTAGAAGAAGGCTCTTCATTAATGTAGTCAAAAAATGTAAGAAAATATCTATAACTTTTCCTAAGGCCTATGCATATCCATGCGTTCATCCTGTGTAAGCAATCAAGAAGCGGGCCTCTAATTGAGTAACATGGTGTTTTCAAATAAGTCTCTTGTATTCTCTCATTATTAAAACAAAAGCCATAGATTATCAGTTACTAGGCGAACGATAGCAGTTCTCATCGTCAGAGCATCAGCTTTTATATAAAGTAAACTTTTGTTTACTTTGAAATACGTACATAAGGCTTCTACGTCAACCGGACCACCAAGCTAATGTAAGGACCGTTAAGAAATTCACAGCCAGCCATGGGGACAAGTTCTAGACTGCCCGTGGGAAGTTATAGCGCTTGAGCAGCGCTGAATGAGTCATCCTTATCTCTTTGCAGCGCTGAATGAGGTACTAGTTGAGGTACTAGTTCTCCCACAAACCAAAAAAGGATTCAAAGCAAATGGCTAATTGGCTTATGAAACCCCACGACGTCAATAGGCAATTTGAATAGGGCAAGAGACCAAACTCTACAGGTCAATCAATACGCGTTAAAATATTGGCATCGACCTTCACGAAAAGGAACCTGCTCGGTTGGCTCAGGGAGGCGGGGCTTCAAAAACCTCCAAATTATCACAAGCTCATAAAGCTTTCTTGACCGCACACCAACCCAGCGTAAGCCCTCCAAATCAGAACCAATCCAGTGACTTTTTATCAAGTCAAGGGTGCGGAAAGATCACGAGAGTCAAATTTTTGTCTTCTAGACTGCATGGAATCTCTGGACAGCCAGGACAGCTTCGCTGAAAAGCTGTCCCCTCACCAGATAACCCACACCCAAATCTTGCCTCCTCTGAAAAGCTGGATGGTTTGACAAAACTCTATAAATAGGGCCGTATCAAAGTTGTTGAAGAAAGTCCACAAGCATCAACACCACAATCAGAGTCCCTCCCTATACCGCTTGCCCCCAGACAAGCACAATGAGCAACAAAGCTGCCTATGTTCTTGCCACTGCTTTCAGCACTGGTGGAAGAAGACCTATACCAAAGCGGGGGAAGATCAAGTCTCGAATAGCTGCAACTGCAATACACTACATCGCCTCTGTCCTTTGGAGGATCATTCACAGCAGTCACATCCTGATCAGAAATCCATTTTGAAGGAAGGTGAATTAGGCATCATTTATTTGGAATCCATATGATTGGAATCCATCAAAGTAGGTCAAATTTTCAAATTTCTGTTTTCTGTTGCAATGTAAAAAGAAACTAGAAGCCAAGAATTACCACTTTGTGCACGAATAACATTCTCAGTTTTTAAGTTTTCTGACCAATGGTTCACATTCAAGCAGTAACGATGATGTTTCTTAAATTTGTACAATCAAGCAGCAAAATTGTTATTTCTTAAATTTGTCAAATATTATGCTGAGCTGAGTTGCCATAGATTGCCGCTGTAGTGAAAGTTCGTCATCATCGAAGCACTGCTGCAAGGCTTGGCACCAACAGATCAATTTTCTAAGCCAAGGACCCTGGAACCTAGGGGTGCTCCTGTTTGAATTGCTAGGCACTTCTGGTGTGGCCGGTTAATTTGAATTCAAAGCCAGAGCAGCCATGAATTTTGTATGCCCCATTGCTGGCAGTCACGATTTCTGTCTTTGCTTGCTGTAGCTGCAAAACAATACCAATACCAAGAGCTAATATACCAATACGAAGAGCTAATATACAAAGACAGAAACAAGAGCCAATATACAATACCAAGTACAAAGAATGATGAGAAATATTCAAAATTTAGTGAAAAAAATGGCATTGGAATGCAACAGCAAAAAATGGAATAAAATCCATCAAGCGATGTTTTTCATCTTCTAACACCACAAATGTTTGTGGCTTTGTGCCCCCAATTAAAATGAGATAACATGAAATTAATGTTAATTCCGTTAATGGTTGACACTAGCAACAAGTTTAATGACAATCATAACTGAAACAACAGTTGTCAAAACCATGATTCTCATACGGCATTTGGTATGTAATTCCTATAAGTCCTCATGGACAGACAGCTGACTCTGGTTAAACGTCTGTATCTAAATCAACAGGTGTTAGTTTTGCATCAACACATGCATCATTCTTCAAAGAATTGATGAAGCAGTACTCAGCTAGGGTGCTGCTTTGGACAAGAAGGTGAATGAGGCTAGGTTCTAGACGAAATACAGTTTACTGTTTATATTTATTCATCTAGCATTTCACAAATCATAATCATTGAAACGAACAACAATGCACTGAATAAAGCTACTAGTCTCGTAGTGCTTGGCAAATATGCGATGCCAGTGTCTTTTGATAGAATCATTTTAGTCTTATTCAACTTCTGGCTATGCCCTATAATACATTAAGCAGCAATAGCTTCATGATCATAATTTATGAATTACTATTTTAACACAATTTGAGAGGATATAATCATTCATGCATGCTCAGTAACTAGATAATCTCAGCCTCACATTTTAAATTAAAAACATCATCTCAGAAATCACTAATGAACCTGGTGAACAATAAGGAATATTAAACCAAGCATCATATGGTTGAATATGCACATTATAGTCCGTCAGCAATTTTAATAAGACATGGTGGGTCATCCAAAGTTATAATCCAAATCGCCAAGATGAAGCATTTGGACTGCCTACCTGATCTACAAAACTTGTAGTGTATGCAACTCAGCAAAACTGTGCTCTGAGGAAGAGTTTTGCGCCCAGAATGCTGTATTGCCTGCAATTACCATGGCAGCATCACCAGGATTGGCAAAGCGGTTGACCCAACCTGCAAGTTTAGACTTTGAAAACATGATCTAAGGAATATTCAAGCCACTACAAGTTGTAAGTAATTATAGCTTACCTTCATTATCATAAAATTAAAGAGAATTAAGAATTAGGGACTTTTCGCTACAAATGTCAGATGTAGAAGAACAAACTACAAAAGCATGAAGAAAAGCATATGGCAAATAAGCACAGTCACTAATACCACCACCCAGAACAACATGAGTTCAGGAAATTTACTTCCAGCTTGTACAAACTTAATATAAAATAGCGCCAGTTTATATGATTTAATGAGATTGATAGGAGTCCTTGCAACAAACAATGCTCATGAGTGCAGTAGACAGCAGTTAAAGAGTAGGATGAGTAAAAAGTATCAAACATCTGACTTCATGTCACAAAAGTAGAATAAATAAGTAAATAAATAAAAAAAGGAGAAAGGATCTAGACAATTTAAAATATTATCAAATTCAATAAATGTCAATAAGCTAAATGAGGGCTCTATGATAGAAAACTGCAAGTCTAATGTAAAAATAATTGGCATCAAATTCATGCACTAGAGAGCAAAATAGGGCTAAGTAATAGGCACATGCATGGTGTTTTGACTCCGAGTCTTGACATTTTCACTAGTTATGTCATAACCCAGGACCTCACCTAATAAAGCTAGTTAAGAAGATATTATTTTGAACTCTTTAATCCTGTATAAGTACTCAAAATCTTCTTAGTACATAATCAATGTGGGACTAAATACTTGTCAGCATGGGCTCTCACATACATCGCCATTCAAGCCCTAGTATCCTCATCAGGCTAAGGATCCATATCCAAATTCACGTCCAATCCAATCATAAATATATAAGAGCCTATGTGTAGTGTTCTCTAACTCACATGAACCATAAGCTAGGTTCGCTTTAATACATTGGTCACAATCCATGACTTCATCCAAAAATGCTAGCTAAGAAGATATTATCTTGGGCTCCTTGATCCTGTATAAGTACCTAGAATCTTCTCAGTACATAATCGATGTGGGACTAAACACTCACTAGTATGAACTTTCATACGTTATAAATGCAATGTTTGTAAGCAGTAAGGAGTCATGCACTAGGGAAAGTAACAAGCATATACAAGCTATTGGCTTTAAGACTCATCACGTTTTCACTAGTTATAGACACAATATTTGTTAGCACTAAGGAGAACCATATAAACGTAATTGTATGTGATTAGTGTTGGTTAGCATAAAGAGACAAAGGGAACTATAATTAATAAAAAGAACTTCCAGCTGACAGAATTGAAAAAAAAAGAATAGTCAGATTGAGCAAAGAGAATAAAATAGAACACTGGATTGGTATATTTTGAGTTCAATCAAGCATTTAGAATCAAGGGCATGATGGTGGCTACATTGCAGAACTAAGAAGTCAAGAAGTTTTACTGGAGGCTTACTAATAGCACCAAAACAAATTGATAAAAATAGTCAAGGAGTTTGAGCTATGGATTTAACAATTGGTCCATACCATAGTGTACCCACAATGTCTTGTGCCAATAGGTTATTGTCATCATAAATGGGTATCTACAACACTATATGCTTACAATGTCATACCTGCTTGTAACTTAGTTCTCCCTTTTAAACAAATGCCTGACCATCTCAAATAACATTTCTTTTTCAAAGGTGGTCTAGATTTCTTACAATTCTTTGGCTCTTTTAAGGATTTAAGGTCAAATCTACAAATACGATGTGATAATGACACAAAATCATCATTCTGCATTGAATGAAAAGCTATAAATCAAGGTGAACCTTTTTCCCTTTGCATACTTAATGTACACTCTTTCCCCCCCCCCCCCTTCATAAACATATATGACTTTGTTTTTATTTGAGAGAGTCAAACAAGGTTTTAAGTCCCATGAGCATGGTCGCTCTGATTTTTCCATAATACAAGACACATTGCCATCCTGCCCCATCCTATTCTGACTCTTAGGATAAGGGTATCCCAAGATGCACTGATTCGGATGCCAGAATGATGGTAGAATGGTTCCGTCCCAACACTTAGGATGATAACCCGTCTTGACATCCCACAAGACATCCCATCAGGATCTGAAACTATGATCCCAAATTCTTCGATTTCTTCGACTTTCCTTAAGGATTAAAGGACCAATGTACAAATCAGATGTGATAATGGTGCAGTAGATAGACTATGGCTTAAAAATCCCCAATGAATATGAAATGGGCCTACCGCTTAGTTACCAGAACTAGGAAACAATGCAGGTGTGGGTGCGAAGAAATGGGAATTTTGAAAACAAATAAAGTAAGAAAGTGCTTAGAATGTGGGTGCAAGTCCAAGTCTTTAAGGGCACATTGGGTTCACCGATGAATTAGATTGGATTGAATTGGATTGGGCATTGGATTGGAATTCCCAATCCAATCCCTTGTTTAAAAGAATAAAGACTGGATTGGCAAGCTATCATTTCATCGTGGGCCTCATGATTTCATGAGTAACTCATGCCAAAAATCATTGGATTGGCAAACCGTAGCCTCCTCCCATGTTTTCGAATCCAATGGGAAGGGATTGACAAACTATAGTCTTTATTCTTCTTAAGGGCAGATTTGGTTCACCAATGGGATTGAAGCAGCATGAAATTGCCAATCCCAACCTATTGGATTCGAAAACACAGGAGGAGGCTAAGATTTGCTAATCCCATGCTTTTTGGCATGAGTTACTAAAGAAATGATGGGGACCATGATGAAATAATGGTTTGCCAATCCAGTCTTTACTCTTCCAAATGTGGGATTGGATTGGGAATTCAATCAAAAACATTAGGGAACCAAATGCGCCCTACAAGGATTCCAAAGTGGCTATGTTGCCCTTCATAACCATGGCTGTCATCATTGAGGGTAAGCTAAATAGATGGCAAGGTGAAAGTCTGTGAAATAGCTGCGAAGGATTAAAACAAGAAAAAAGAAAGAAGGGAAAAAGCCAAAAATATAAATCAGTATGCACTAGAAATCAGATTAACACGGATAAACGTTGGAAAATGATAAATTAAAGAAAGCGAGAGAGCAAATGCATTTTCACATGTGGCATTGTAGCTAAGAGAAGGGATGACTTGGAACCGCAACAAGGAAGGGACAAGAATACCACTGTTCAGTACAGATAATGGACATAAACAAAATTTATCCTATGTGGTATTGAAAAATATATCATATATATTATTCTGGTAGAGTTACAAAATTACCCTTCCCCATTCTGTAAATTAAGATGATAAGCCATACTACAAAAATGTAAGTGATGAGGGTGCTAACAAATGAGAACAATCCATTTGGAAAATGTCTAGCAGTTAGAGTGCCTCAAAAATATCTAAGCAACTTTTACATAACCATAGGCGCTAGACATACAGAGTGCTCACTGATTGCAACAGCCAAAAACATGTGTAACCAATGAAGAAGATTCTGGCAAGGAAATTGGTACTGTTTCATCAAGAATTTGCATAGAATCAAGAGCTAATCATAGAAAGGTACTTTGAGTACAGATGGATCACTATATTTTCCATACTGTTTGGGTAAAATTATCAATATATTGTGTAAAATAAAAACACTACATTTGTGTCGCTAAAACTATAAATTTGGGAAAGCACTTTGTTGCATAAGCACTTCATATCTAAAGCCCTTTTTTAAAAAAAGAAAAAGAAAAAGGCATTCTAAACCTTTTTTTGTCACATCCAACAACATAGATTTTCATTTTCAAAAACCCCATCATTAAATTTGGCAGTGGACGAAAAGTCCTTTATTTACCTTACATGTACTATGACCATCCCTACACATAAAACTACAAATAGGTATAACTAACCATTAAAGCAGAATCCAATTGAAAAGTTATAAAGTAGAATGGAAATTGTTGGCAACCAAAGTTTGAAGCATGAATCCTAAATGATCATATTACCACCAAATCAATCAAGAATATATATTGAAACAGTACATACCTATTTTTCATTGTCTCAGTCTACCAAAAATGAAAACCGAACCAAGTAATTGGCACCAATACATAAAAATTGGTTAAAATTTTTACTTAATAATTTTTCAATTTGTAATTGATGACTAAATTTCAATACATTTATTTTTATTACTTCATAAAATCATGGGGCATATATACAATTTACAATGTAGCAAATGGCTCTTACATGCTTGATGACAAATAGTAAAAAAATATCTTATATGATTCCATAAAGATTTGTTCTATAAATTTTTAAACGCATGACATATTTAAATTATCATTTTCCATAATAAATTCTTTCAATACTTGCATAATACTCTAGTAGTCAACCCTTTCAATAAACCTCCAAAACAAAACAAACATCATAATTTTTCAAAAATAAGATATTTGAACCTTTGCTCAAATGGTAAAAGCCCGTACAACTGATTCCAAAACCACAAAAGTCAATACACTACCTGGAAGCTATGGTACTCTCAGCCTTTCACAAAAAGAATCACAAAAGTGGTTGCAGTTTTTCGACAAAAGGTTATATGAGTCTCCAAACCATTCCAGGCTAAGTGCCCTCAATATCCGATCTACTTTCAAGATCCAACAGTTTGTCTCCCCCAAAACGATATGCTTACGATAGGTATACGTGGGATTTTCAGCTGGTAGGCAACCACTGAGAGCTTGCTTGGATGACATCACCCTTGCCACTTGAGCAAGAGTGTGGGGGTTCAATTCTGGTTGCTTTGGCCCACAAGTAGTGAGATGGCTATAGTGTAGCAGGTGGAAATTAGCCCCTCTTAAGCTCCCAAAAAAGAGAAAAAAGAAAAAAGTCAAACCTATTCTTTAAAAAGTCAAATAATGATTAAATCAAAGTGCCTGATAAATTGTATAGTGGGAAGAAAATAGCCTGTCAATAAATTATTGAATTAGATAAATGATTAAACTGGATTTAAAAATTAAAACCTTGTACCAGGACAAAATAAATTGGTGTCTAAGATCTACAGCAATGTGTTTTAAACAGGGAAGTAACAACATAAATTAATTTTAGATTGAAGGTAAATGAAAAATGGTTATAATGCCAAGTTAAGAACTCGGTAAACACTTCATGAGTTGTTTATACAGGAAATAGAACAAACATGAAGGTGCAAGAAGGTTGTCAGTTACCACCCGATAGGCATTAATAGACCTTGGAGGATTTATTTGGTGATCATACAAGTGATTGGCATATAGATTCCGACCAGATGAATTTTCTCTTATCCTATCTGGATTAAGGTAGAATAAAGTAGCAGTCCCAACAATACTAGAAATAAAACAAGCTTTATCTTGTACCATCCTTGCCATTAATTCCAAGAAACTAGAGATGTTGAGGTGGCAAACAATAACTCAAAAGGCAGCTAAACTGATGAAGTAAAGAGCTAATAAATGTTTTCACCTTACTGATGCAATCTTTTCTTCCAATTTTGATATGGTAAGCAAATGAATTTGATTTATAATCAATTTTTCCAAAAAGAGGATTTTAATGAGAATGGTCAAATGATGACCAAGGACAATGATGCAAATAAGGATTTCCTATTGATATTAGAAAATGTTTCCACTTTTTAATAAACAAGTCACTGATTTTCTGGAGGCATATTTTGAGCTTGGCATGCTCATTCAAGGCATGTGGATACTCATTTTGATGCTAACTTCAGGTACTTTCTTTGAGCTTCAGCTAGGTAAGTCATTATGAATGTCAAAAGTGGCAAAAAGTTTCAGTATGAAAATATAGCTGATTTGGAGTCAAATTAAGGAAGTGTTTATTTGTTTTGTACTGAGGTATAGACAGCATCTTTTGAGTTTGCAAGTGATTTACAAGTGCCATAGTTCATTTATGCGTTCTTTGACAATGTGTTTTCTTTGATGATCATATAAATTTATGTTCTCATGGTGCATTCCATGATGCCTTAGGGTAAACCCTAAGGAACCTACACTTTTGCTTGCATTATATTCAGTGATAGAATTTAGCTGATTGTGCAAGAGATCATAGAAATGTCCGGGCATGGCCGTTAAACTGTGATTATTCCATGGATTCATAGCCATTTAAACTAGCAATATGAAACCAGATTAGTAAGTGTAAGCTTCAATTCCTGAACACATCATAGGATGGACAGATGTTTATCTTAATGCAATACAAAAATGTCAGATCCAGAAGCATGGTTGGTTAAGTCTGGTTTCTATAGCTACATGATTGATTTGATTCCTTTATTTTTCTTTTTAAAGGAAAGACGTGGAAGACTAAAGAAAGAGTACCCCCCCTCTCTCTCTCTCTCTCTCTCTCTCTCTCTCTCTCAGAGTCATCGATATGCTTGCCAAAATGCTTGTCAGTCTTAGAAAAGGTCTCTGCTATACCACAGTCTAAAAAGGTAATCATTTACAGTTTGCTGATTTACATAAGGATTAATTCAGGTTGCTAATCAATGTACAATGTTCTTCAAAATTTTAGTGGATCATACACTGATTACTTACGATAATGGAAAGTCAGAAAAATAATAGAAACTCAAATTACTGACATAAAGGTCTAGCACATCTGGAAGGAGTGAAATTCTTGAGTTTTTTAAAGAAAAAGACCTCTAATGTTTCTGTGTTACATAAAGGTCTGAACTTGTTTGTGGAGTTCTCTGTAAACTAGATGCTCAAATCAGTCACTGTGCTGTGGAGACATAAAGACATAAAGACAACTTCATCCACGTTGCCCTGCTGCAGTTGATTCATCCTCCTCGCTCTATGAGGGCCACCTTAGAACCTATACTGCTTTTCTATCAAAATAAATTTAAGGAATGCTTTGTAAGGTGTGCAATTGGCATTTGTTTAGTCTTACATCGATTATGCATAGAGAAAATCTAAAATCCTGAATAAATATGTTAAGAAACTCGAACAATGCCTTTTGATTAGCTTTTCTTAAGGTGACATTTTGTGTTATTATAAATGGTATCAGAATGAATCTGGCTCATAATTCATATGGATTAAAGAACATTGTACATAGACTCTTTTAAAACTAATCAGGAGTTAATCATAACGTTTGTGAATGTGATTATGATTGTGATTGTGATCAAATTTGGATTTGGATCCATAATCTATCAAAAATATCAAGATCTAAACAAGAGTATTGTGTTTAATCTCACATCAACGATACAATAGAAAAGTCATAAGTATTTATACAAGATCGATGTGCTCAAATGATACCTTTTGGTTAGCCTTTTTAAATAAGATTTTGTATGGTCGCATGCATCAAATTTGTTCAATCTTTTCACCAATTGATTCTCCATTTTTGAAGACAGGATACCTAATAATATGTAGGTCGACAATCTTGCATTCCATAGTCAAATTCAAAGAGAATATGCTGGACTAGCTGAAAGCATACTTAAATCATATTATTGTTTTATTTGGAAATGATAAAAGCTACACTAAAAGCATACGGTTGTTGAGAATAATACAAAGCTTTTAGCAGCCATCACCACAGGATTCACCAATACTACATCTCTTGTTTTGGTTGGCGTTTGTCTTCTTCATTTGTTACTTTATACTCACGAACAGCTGCTTGAAGTGCCCTCTCTACCATCATGTCCATATAGAGATTCTGTGCGTTAATTCTCCTTTCTACGAGTTCCTCTATCTGCCAGTTGTTATATATCAAAAGCCAATACAGAAATAAGTAAGTTAGCCAATTACATATCATATAAGTTAATCAAGAGATAGGTGCTGGTTGCATTTAAAAAAGAGTTGACTTATACCAAAAACAAAGAGTTGCCTAAAATTATATCATGAGTTGCTTAAGTTCCAAATAGTTTGAGAAGATATAAAAAAATATACTAAATATACTAAAACTTCATACATTAAAAAGGAAAGGAGAATTAATGAAATTATCATCTATTTAGGAGGCATAAACGCTAGGTAACAATCTCATCTCATTTGAACTAAGATGAAATAAGGGTAATTTGAGATTTTGATGACCATAATGCTTCGATCGATGCTTGAATCCAATTGTTGGATATACGAAATCTCCTAGCTTAAGGGTTTGCTATTGAAGAAATAATAGCTCTAGTAAAAGAGAGGTATTGACCTGAGTCAATCAAGTAATCCTATAGAAGAGGTGAAGAGATTCCCCGTGGCGGCCAAGTAATGCGACGGGATACTAAATCGCGTGAGCCCATTGTATGTTTTCCTGAGCAGAATGGGCTTTAGTGGTTTGGTCATTTGTTTGGTCCTCTTTTAGGCTGGTGGAATTCCCTTTCCAATTAATAAACATCAAAATAAATGCTTAAAGAAATAATAGCCAGAGATTGTTTGACTATTCCAATGATATCTCAATGTTAGTTCCTATATATCAACCAAGTCTTGAAAAATTTCTAACTTTTCAAAATTTCATTTCATTCCATATTGGCTGAGCTAGTGACATATTATCATCCGCTTATGAGGATGACTAATATCTCAACTTATAAAAACTTATTTTTATAGAATAGATGAATATTTTGATAAAAAAAATATGTAGAAAGTATACATACTTAATAATTGTCGAGATTAGAAAAAATATATAGAAAGGATACGTGCTTAATAATTGGCAAGATTAGAAATGTCCTAAAATTTGCTTAAATGAATTCCTAAGATGAAAAAAAATTCCACAAGTGGTGTAAATTAGATTGAATACTTTCTAACTAATTGTAGGGCTATTTTTTCTTTTTATTTTAAAGGAAATAACATGAATTCAAATAAGTTCTTAATTTCTCTCCCCTTAGTCCAAAGGAGAAAAAGAAAAGGAAAGAAAAGGAAGCAAAAAGAAAGAAAGAAAGTACATATTGCCCTAGACAATGTAATAAGAGGTGATGCAATGTACAAACATATACAATATTCATATTTTGTGCTGCTTACCATACAATCAACAAGAACCATGATGCACAATAAGATAGACACATTGAGAAAGTAGGCCCATAGGATTTGACGCATAGAGAGATGGGCAAGATTTATTGGATCAAAAGAAACTATTTGCATGCACATTTGCATGCCTCAAGTGCACGACAGATGAGTAGCCATGATAGGACCCTGCATAACCATACACCTTAGAATTTTCTCCCATTATTATGGCATGATGGTTCGTAGCATAGGTGCCTAAGGACCTCAAACATCCCCAATGGGCCACCTTATTATGGATCCCCTTTAAAAAAGCTCTTGCCAACCAAAAATCTTCTCCTCAAGAGTATGGATTAGATTAAAGATAAAAATAAAAGACCGATAATTTTAGCAAAAATAATGAAAGACCAATAATTTTAGCAAAATTAAAGTTACCTTCTCTCGCTCCTCCATATGAATCCTTTCGTACTCATTAGAGTTAGGATGCTCATAGGAATCAACTCTTTCATCTTCAACAGAGTGAGGAAGCTTTGAAGAATTTTTCTCCATGGAGGTCATAATTATTAGATGATGCTCACTATTGTGTCATATTTATATATGTATATATATATATATATATATATAAGGAAAGTTGAGAAACAAGGATTCCTACTTGGATTCCCAGTGAAGCGCAAATATCGGATGAAAATCTAATGAAATCTCACCATAATTAATAATGGTACAAAATTAGGTGTGAATCCTTAAAGGATAGTCAGAAGCCCAAAAAATAAATAATCTAAAGATTCAAAATTTTAGAAAAATATATAAAAAAAATTTAGAGAATCTTATTGTTTTGCTACAAAATACAAATCTATTAAAATATTATCCTACATACTTAGTCACAATACAGTAAGTCCGAGATATGCTAAAGGATATAAAAAGGTAAAAGAACTAATATTCAACAATAGTGAAAATAAAGTAGTTGAAGACTACTTATACCCACCAAAAATTCACATGAAGGAATATGATGAAAGGTAGGTGTACAATTGGTTCATTATTTATTTTCGAGCCTTAAAAAATTGTGTTCACTTGATTTGAAATTCGCATTAATCTCATATTATCCTTCCTTGAGACTTGATAGTCCAAAGTACGCATAAAATATTACTATTCATTTTCATTTACATACTAAATTTCATATATGTACTACCTAGGTATCACCATCATATTGTTTTTCTAATGTGAATAAATTTTAAAAACATCAAGACCCATCTTTCACGCAATAGATGTTTGCTCCATGTCAATTGCTAGCGGTAAGTTGTTTCCTCTTTGAATTGTATTATCATGTGTCAAACTTTGAAAGAATTTCAATATGGATGGCATATGCATGGATAACTATATATATATATATATATATATATATGATACATTAGAAAATTGTGTTGATTAAATTAAAAAAATATTTCTGACATGTAAGATCTGATTGAGTATTGGGTCCCAAGTTGGTAGAGAATTCATTGAAAGTAAATTATGTTGGTTAAGTTATAAGCTTCTAGAATTTCAACTTTAGTCCTCTACTTATGATAAAGGATACTTCGTTTAATTTTTATAGATTACTCACAACTCAATAATTTTTATTTTTATACTATTTTATTTTTAAAAATAAAAAAAAATTAAATGAAGTAATAACACATATTATTAGACATAAAAATTATTGAGCAACTTATTAAAAAAAATCCTTTACTAAACAAAATTGGACTCAACCTTTAAGACGGGGGACTTAACGTGCAGTCCATTCACTGACTGCATGTTAATGAAAAGCTCTTGTACTATTTTATTATAAGTTTTGGTCTTATGCCTAAGTTTAGTTGAACTTGTGGTCCATCTAAAGCTTGTTTAAAATTCAAAAAAGATCATATTATTCGTGAGGCTTGCGATCCTTAAAGTGCATCCAAATATCCCTATGTACAATCCTCTTTAGCCCTCCAAAAAGGTTCTGAATGGACCCTTTTGCCCCCTAGAATGCTCGATTCCACACCATTTCTCTTGCCTACTCATCGATAGCAATTTTTTCCCCTTTTTTTTAGTTAAGGGAAGCTGAATTAATTACTCTATCCTCTAAATTTTTTCATTTTCTTCATTCCACCATTGTTTCAAAATCTCTCAAGCTCCCAATACTGCATATCAACCAACCTCCTATAGGTTTGACATCTGATGCTCCCCTCTATCTCGTTTTGTATGATAATTGCTCCTACATGTGTTAACATTGTTTCTCTTAGCTATTCAACGTATTAAATTCTATCATTGACGAATCCTTCCTACTGAATACTTTTAATGAGACCAAAATGGTCTTTAAAAATGTTTAATACGGTAAAAGGGATCAACATAATTCTTGTACAAATCTGGGCCTCTAGATAATTCTCATTGAAAATAGAGAGTCCTTTGTAACTCTCGCTCAATAAGAAGAACTACCACAGGTTTGGTATCTTCTTCTATACTTGGTATTTCTTACTAGTAATCAATCTTATTAAGTATATATTTTTATTTGAAATTTTGCTTATGTAGTTGAAATTATATTTATCTGGTAGTCAGCCCATGTCGGGCCAGTCAACCATGCCAGGCCTCACCCTCCTTGGTCGAGCTATCATATACACAATGACCAGAAGGGGACTATTATGTATGCATTTATAAACCCTTTATATACATAACTATATCACTATATACTATAATATTTTGTTCCTATACATACTTATAAACCTCCTATGTATAGTGCGTACTTATTTTGTTTCTGTATGCACTTATAAATCTCCTACGTACATACTTATATCACTATATGTACACTTATTTTGTTCCTATATGCATTTATAAATCTCTTATGTACGCACCTATATTACTATGTACATACTTATCCTATTCCTGTACGCACTTATAAATCCCTTGTGTAGAGTGTATACATTTATCGCATTCCTAAACACACTTATGTATCCCTATGTACACACCTATATCATTTTGTACACACTTATCTCATCCTTTTATATACTTATATTATAATATACAAAAATAACTTCACATCGGATGAAAAAGAAAAGGTTTAAGTGCTTATAACTTAAGCTTACTTGCTACCAATTAACTTTCACTTGAGTTTTTGGGCCATATGGTTTTGGCCTGTTAATCAGTTTATTGAGTTAGCATGTAGGCTTGAGGCATTACAAATGGTATTAAAGTGTGTTACAAATGGTATTAAAGTGTGTTACAAATGGTATTAAAGTCAACCTAAGTCTATAGAAGTTTGTGGGCATAAGAAAAGAGTTACCTATGGGATGGTGGTAGAGTCCCGTTATGGTGTGGAGCCACCCTTGCAGCACTAATGACCCCACTTGAGGTAAATTCTAGTTAGCTTATAGCATGCGACGAGAATGTCGCATTATAAGGGAAAGGTTATAATATATAAAAATAATCTTACATTGGATGGGAAAGAAAAAATATAAGTACTTGTAACTCAAGTTCACTTGCTACCAATTAACTTTCACTCAAGTTTTTGGGCCATATGGTTTTGGCCCGCTGATGAGTTAATTGGACCAACAGGTGGGCTTAGTGTGTTACACATATTTTTACTATGTATATACTTAAATGACTCTATATACACTTATATTTTCACTGTGTATACATTGGATGAACATCCCTGAACGCATATATATTTGCATCACGTATACACTTAAATGACTCTTGCACACACATATTTTCACTGTGTTTACACTTAGATGAATTCTTTACATACTTAGATCTTTATGTACATACTTAGCCCATCCATGTACACACTTAGATGAATCCTACACACATATTTTCACTTTGCACACACTTAAATGAATTTTGTATATGCTTAGATTACTATATATACACTTAGCCTATTCCTATATGCACATATATTTTCCTTGAGTACATATTTAGATGAATCCTATACACACTTATATTTTCACTGTACATACACTTAGATGAATGCTGTTCACACTTAGATCATTGTATATGCACTTAGCCTATTCCTATTTACACATTTATTTTCCTTATACACAACTTAAATGAATTTTGTACACACTTATATTTTTACCATGTATATACTTAGCCTATTCTTGTGTGCATATATTTTTTCTCTACATAGGAATAAGCTATTGTACATAATTAATTCACTGTGTGCATACTTATATTTTTACTAGTGCATTAATCAACTATTGAAGACTTCTGATATATTACTCCAATATTGAATTATGCCAAATACATTACCCTAACTTGATTAGGACCAATCATCCTAAGTTAAGGCAAATGTGACACCTTATCTCAGTCATTTGACCTAATTAAGCTAAATTTTTGGGATTTGAAGGTCTAAATTAGCATCCTGACTCAACCATCAGGCCCAATTGAGCTTAGACTCTATGAACCAAATCAAAATCAACATATTAATTTATCCATCTAGCATAATTGGATCTAATTGCAACAAATCGAATCAAAATTCAATATTCTAAATCAATCAATTCACTTGAGTCTTAATGAGCAGTTGCAAATTGAGTCCAACTTTTAAGAATGGGCTCAAATTTAATAATATGGTTCTGTCATTGGACCAAGTTGTCAACACAATTGACAATTGAAGTTAATTTCTACGAATTGAGTTAGGCTTGACATTCTAGCTTAACTTCTTAGCTCGATTGTTGATACCCAAACACTAATTAGACCTAATTCTCAAGGATTGGACCAATCTTGTGTTTTGGCTCAGCTGTTAGACTCAAATAATACTCGTAGGTTCAGATTAATTCAATTATTAAGCCATTGCCTTGAACCTGACTCAATTAGGGATTGTGATGAATCGAGCTTGATCTAGGCCTAGTTTGACTCAAAATTGGTTTTTCACATCCTTATCCCTTCATTTTTATCTTAAGATCATGAGAAAGCCCTAATAGTAAGGGACTTCTCACGTGAGCATGCAATTTGTGCAATTATGCACAAATTTTCTCTCATATTCTCTTATTCCATGTGATCCCTCACTTAAACTTCAACTCCCCCACATCCTTATCCATCCCTAGCATCCTTACCCTCTCATACACTCTCTAATGCCTTAACTTCCTTAGAAGCCTATTATTTAATGTTTGTCCTTATCGCTTAAGGATGTTTGGTCACCCTAAACTCTTCAACAAGCACCAAAATGCATTCATTTTCACATTCTTTTCATCCATGAGTGCACTCTCACTTAAATACCTAAGCACCCCACACCATCTAACCTCCTAACGCTGATAAGGTGGCAAAAGACCCAAAATCTCTTGCCTCTTCACGTCTACAAATCAATCCTTTAAAATCCATAGACTTTGGCTTTCTTATGCATTTCCAATGCCTACCCTCATTTGGTTTTCCATTTTTCCATGTCTCTTCACTTAGCCATGTGTCTTCCTAGTTGTCTACTATATTCCAATGTCCTAGGCAACCTAAAAAATCAAAAGATAATGATCTTCAATGCCCCCAAATTAGCTTACATTTTTTTTTTTCCTCATGCGCACATAAACCCTCCATAATGCCTACTTAACATAGGATTCTACCTCCGTAGGTATTCTATTTAAACTCCATCTAAATCTGACATAAGAGAGAGAGAGAGAGAGAGAGAGAGAGAGAGAGCATAAAAATTTCATATCCAAAGAGAAAGGAAAGGAAACTCCCATACCGAGAGAGAACCCTGCCAATTTCCTCAAAACCCTAATGCCCTACAACCGAAATCCCACCTCATGATACACCTTGTTTCATTCATTTCCAAGCCACAAGACCTCCAAGAAAACCTAACTACATAATTTTAATAGTCAAATAAACCTTAGATACCTCGATTTCCTAACTTATACCCCCGTGAAATCAAAAAGAAAGTCTCCCCTCGTTTCTTGGTTCCTCAAATAGAATGTCCATCATCTCTTGTCCAAATCATTGCAAGCCCCTCATAAATGGTCATTTCCTAAGCCAAGCTCAACTTTCTTGGTTTCAAAACTCATCACCATGTCATAAGTTAAAACATGACCTTGACTAATCAAATGTCTATCCAAAGATACAAAATAATGAAACTGAGTAAATTGCTATTCGATTAATTAATGAAATTGAAAATTAGTACATGATGATGATTATTATGTTGATGATGTAGATTATTATTGATCATATATGAGTTAAGTGATTTGATAATATTGCTGCTATTGAATATGTTTTAATCGATAAATTTACTTGTTGATATAAGATATGGCCATCACCACTTATGTTCATGTTGATATATATAATATACATTATAATGATATATCATACCTTATGTTGTGGCATGAGGGATTCTTATTAGGCTAAGGCTCTTTATATCTTATATATATATATATATATATATATATAAAGCCACCTAAAGCTTAGTCTCAGCATCTACAATCAAGCTAGAGTGAGGAACAAGAAGATTAAGAGCACTTAGATCATTTGATACCAATATCTATTATAATAAATAATCTGGACTTTAAGTGATAACAATTTTATCATCTTTTAAATTCTGTTTCATTTGATCTTTGTATAAATAGTGTATTATAAACTAATAAGGCTTGCATAATTTTGAAGGTTTCATTTAAAAATTATATCACATGTTCAACTTAGTTATTGGGTTGGGGGGTGACATGGACCATCAAGTTTGGTCTCCAAATTTAAGGGTTCAAACTCAAGTCCACAGCCTTAATATTACGTTGAGGGTGCATGCATGAACCCAAAATCCAGTGGATTTATACGCCCAAATTATAATGCTTTTCAGAATGGGTATAAAAATGAGTTTGTATTTATGATAATGAGACTGGCCAGCGAACGCATAACCAACCGTCCGTCCCAGCAATTTGTACACACCCAAGAAGTGATACCCGAGAATGATGCGAGCACGGTTTAGGAGGCAAACTTGCCCAGTTGGCATTGTGATCTCCCTCAGAACTCAAGCATCCAAGGGGGCTATATTTAAAACATAGTATTTGTAACAAGGGTTGCATGCTTCTAATAGCTGAAATTATATGTATTTATATCAATATTTTTTGCTATATGTGTAAAAGATAGATTTGACATCAAAATCATATGATGATAACAACTGACGAAGTTCCGCTATAGGTTTTGGTATCCATGGCAATAAGATTAAACAAGATTACGACTCATCCTCTTTGAATTGGTGCTTGTCTTTTTCAAAGGCTATTTCATGCGCCCGCTTTAGCAGCATATCCATGTACTGGTCATGTGCATCCTTTTTGAGCTTTAGATGCTTTTCCACCTGCAAATTAAATTTTGAAGGCCAACTTAGAAGTTAGTGAGCCTACCAATAAAAAACTAGAATTAGGTGCTAAGTTGTATTGAAAATGTGTGCTCTGAATTTGGCAATGTTTTAATGCGACGGAGGAAAGCATAATGCTGTCACCCTCCATGAATCACATGTTTTGCTCGGTTTTGGTGGTTGACATATATCCCTTGAAATTTAGGAGATCAGTTGTTAGGTTATCAATCTCGAACTGAAGACAGCTATCCTTTCCATGGCAGCTGTGTTTTAGACGAGAGATATAACCATGGCGGCATGCTGCCCGTCTCCTATGCTATCCTTTCCAGTATTGTATCAAAGAGAAACAAGGTCATTTATGCTAATTTTTTCATTTAAGAATGCCTCTATGTTCGAATTATCAATGTTAACAAATTTATATATACGATATTAGATAAAAATTTAGTCAAAAGTGCCATAAGTCTATGCAAGCAATTTCAAGGCTTCTATTTGCTCATGAAATTACTTTATCGGTACTTGACACATCTATGCTAAAACATGGATGGTTACCAATCATCTAATGTGATTGTCAAGAATGTGAGAAAGTAAATGACCCATATCCGTTTGTTATTGATATTTAGTCCAATAGAAGAAAGAAGCACATGTTGATAAAATACGAAGTACACAGGTGCAAGAAAACTGAATTCCTAAGAAAAGCCATCGAGTCCCCTTCTTCTGATCAGCATGTGAAAGAAGAGTTAGAAAAGAAGACGGACTAGCAGAAGAAAGGATCAAGAACGAGATAATAATATCACTACCGTCAGCTCTCTTGCTTTGCATATGCCACGGTTTACTTAAAGGTAGCAAGGTGGTTAAAACCTCTCTTAATTCAGTTGTTAACTGGTCAAGAAGCAAGAACAATATATGACACCATCAACTCTATCTATGATACATGCATACATACATACCTATGTTACGTGTAAACATATCGTTTGATAAAGTTATACCCCTTTAGAATTAAGTAATAAAAGTTCTATATTGATAATTTAAGTTGCCGAACATGGTCTACTATTATTAATTGCTTGCATACTAAAAATTATATGATTTGAAGCCTCACAATCTATGCATCATGTAATCAAAAATTGATGTATTTAAACTATATGCTTTTTTATCAATTTCTGACCACATGATGCAAAGATTGATAGCCTCTAAATTACATGATTTTTAGCATGTAATAAGTTTAAAGATAGCAGATTACATCCTATGGCTCGGATGATCAATACAAAACCTTCATTATTCAATTCAAAAAAAAAAAAAAAAGAAGTGCAACTTTCTTCAAATTACATCAAGTTCTAGAGAATAGAGGCACATTCAAGTGCTTCATAGAATATATATAGGATTTTTGCATTTGCCTAGTCATGAGATGCGTGTAAATGATTATAATTGATGGCAGGAGGTTATAGCCAATGGTGTATGGTGCATGAATTGAAATGTTGGCCGATACTCTTTGCTATCACATCCAACAAGTAGTTCTGATATATCAATTGGTATTATGACGATATGTTACTCAGGATTTTTGCCTTTCTTTTTCTTTTTTCAAATATGGCTTTTGTTAATAAGCATTATTGTGAATGTCTAAGGTAGTAGTTAATTTAGGTTTCACCTTAACAAAAAGATTTTGATATTTCATTTTCTCTATGTGATCAGCCAACATCTAAAAAAATATCTTTGTTTCTTATTTATTTTCACTGCCTTTCATCTTGACCTGCTAGATGAATTGATAACAAAATCGATGACTTTGGGAGCCATGACTTCAACTAAATTACGCAGAATTTCTTTATCAGCGAATGTCTGAAAAATGGCTCAAATGACGAATGTACATGCAAGGAATGGTAATCGCGGCGTGAAACAAATGGGTTATTTTTTTATCAATTTTAAGGCTGTATCTTCTTCCTAACTTGAAAGAAAATAAGGCTTGCTGCTTTTGGCATCCGATAACAAGAGGCGATGCATTTTAGGATCACAGGAGTGTTAAGTGGCAAGCTTCGCAAGGTGCTCACCATGGGGTATCACATCTTGTGAACAATGAGGATAGCAGAGAAGAGACAACTAGATCTGATCCATAATGAAATAAATTGAGATTAAGGGGACTGACTATATGAGACCTAATCCACGGCCAATGCATTGTTACACGCTACGATCCATGTCTGTGCATGTGCAACTGCCCTTATACGTGATCATTTATAGGAAAAAGAGTGACTCTTTTGCAAGAGACTACACACGCTTGCCCCCTCTCCATGCAATTGAAAAGTACTTGCTTCCACATTGCTTCCACGTGATCCTGCAAACTAAACTCCAGACTCAAAATAAAACACTCTTGCTTCGTTAGCAGAATAATATTACCTCATCTTCAAAACTTCGATCCTCCTTCCGACCTCGTTGATCCTCGTCGGAGTGACGGTATTCCGAAGAACCATTCTTCGCTGAGCTCATGGTTGATGGATGATACGTTACCAACCAATCGTTCATATATAGAGACGCAAGGTGAGAGGTTGGCTGCCATGGATTTGCTGCCAATCATTTTCTACGTTTTAGAAAAATATTAAATCAAGGTGCCTTATTTCGATATGGGCAACAAGCTGGATGATGGAGGCTGATTCAGCCGGCGAAGAGAAGAAGAGAATGGTAGGGAGGGAGGGAGGGCGAGAAGCGGTGTGGCGCGAAGACTTGGTCAGCCGGACAAGCAGCAGATCGAGCTTGGGCGGGGTTCCACATTGGAAATTTCTAGGGCTTTGGGAATATGCCGAGAGCAATGTGCATCATCTGCTGCGTTACCCTTCTATTTCCTATTGTCTTTATTGCCGTCCCCTCTTGTTTGGCTGCTAGCATTTCCGCGACGGCAGCAATGCCGGCGGGTGTGGACAAATGCCCCCACGCCATGGGGGACGTCGCCTGGAAGATCCATACCGAGAGCATGCGCCGCTACTTTGAGCAAGAAACACCTGGCAACATCACCAACAAGAGCCCAAATGAGGACATGAGGGCATCAATAATCTCAACATCACCAACAATAAACACTTGGCACTGGCCTCCTCTCTTTGCACGATATGTATAAATCTTTCTGACCATTCTTCTAAATTGTTGCGGTCTCTTATCAGGTGGCATTCGAGGATCCCTGTAGCCAAGGCCATTCATGCTGGAGATCGACGGGAGGCAGGCTAATTGTAGCCTGCCACCGTAAACGCCCAACGAAGTCCGACTTCATGGTTTTTTTTGGTAGTACCGACTTCATGGTTTCAAATCATCTAAATATACTTCTATCAAGAAAAAGAAAATCATCTTAATCTACTTCAACGAGGCACTTCTGTCAAATGGAATCCAATGATTGATATATAGGAGGAAAAATGCTTTGGGACTGCACCAATTTTTATGAGTTGCACTAGTCCAGTAGTCCCTTTGTGCCGAACATGGAGCGAACCATTCCTCCCACAAGAAACAAACAGAATCCTATAGCATGACTTCGGTCTCCCCCAGAGAGAAGTATAGTCCATTGATCACGCTTGTCCAAGCGTCATGCGCCAGCTGGCGACTGCGTGAGCCCTACACAGCATTGCGATCGCATGGCACCATGGGCAGTGCATTGCACAGGGTGGCAGGAACGAGGGCAGTCCTGTGACGCTCAGACAATGCGAACTGCCTCTTCGGTTCAAGCACGGATTGAAGAGGATCTGGACTCCAGCATTATTCTTCATAATACAAACGAATGCAAGGTCCATTGTCCAAATCTTGAGGAATATATAATAAATCACATTTTCATCAATTTGTATTATATTTGAAAAATGAAACAGTTGATTAATCCTAAGCCCCTCCACACCATCAATTCCTAGCACTGATTTGCTCTTTGAAGTTTTTCTATTGTAGGATCAGATTTCCAGGCTTCCAAAAGGCCCTGATGCTTTATAGGCTATCGCAGGGACATGTTCCACCATATTACTTCCACCAGCTTGCTCGAGATGCCTATTTTTATTCATCATTAGTAGGTGCCCAGGCGTAGGTTTCTTCAATCGCTACTCTTGTCATGTAACAGGATAACTTGGCACAGATTTGGCATGGGCTACATTATTTATAGTTGCTACACCTAAATACCATATGCAATCAGGATGCTCATGCGGATGGGCATGGAATGGAGAAAGAGACAGGAGGTTGATATTTTCCTTTTTCCTTATCTTTATAATTTTTGTCAAAAAAACTGAGAAAAAAATATCCTTCTTTTACACGCGCGCGCACATGTGAAAAGTGCTACTCTCAACTCCTTACAGACTGAATACATGCACATATATGTGTAAAGATAGGGTGCAGTTATATTCATGTACCTCCAAAAGAGTAATACTATTCAAAAATGTATAATAAAAATATTATATCAATAATTCGAGCCATTGAATATTATCTATAAATTTTGAAATACTTACATACAAAATATAATGTGATTTAGAGATTAGGAAACTCTAAATCATATGATTTTTATTATGCAAATAGTTTAGAAATAGTATATTACATCTAACAACTTACAAGATCAATATGAAGATTTAATCATCTAATTCAAAAATAAGAGTGACAATACATTTAGCTTGAAGCTAACCCATATATAAATCGAAGGATGCATACATAAGATTTTTATATAATTTATTATGTGACCCTAGAATTTTAGCGTAGTAGCTCTCTAGATAAAACCTTGACCTAAACTAAGCTTGAATGCATGATCATCAGGAACTTGTGAAGGCAAATAATGCCTTGTTCGTAATTACAAAAAGTTTTGATTAGAGCTTTTTCGAGAAAGATTAAAAAGAGGAGCAAAAACATAAAGTTAATAAACAAGAAATATATGTCATTGATTTTATTTTTATTTACATCATGCGCACTCAATATCTTTGCTTTGAATTTAGCTTTTTTTTAAAAAAAAAAAAAGTTTCTCTACCTTACAACTGATTTTCTCTACTAGAATAAAACAAGAGTAAGCTGAATGAAAATAAAATGATATTTATATCTTTTATGGAATGTGAGAAGTAGATCTAAAATATTTGATAAATAAAAAATAATTACAATTCCCGCAAAATCATCCATTGAAAATTAGAAAGCACACCTCACACCTCCATCTTTAAATAAAATATACGCATCAACACTAAGTGGTCCTATGAATTGCATAATAATCTTTTATTTTTTAAAATAATAAAAATGAATTTATCATAAAAATCTTCTAATTATTTTCTCAATAAAAATAATTTAATTTAATTTGTTAGGGACAATATCTGAAAGGAAAGACCCTCTAAAAATTGGTGTAGCTTGCTTTACCATCATTATCTTTTAAAAGATAAATATGATATAGAAATATTGTTATTTTTAATCTAAATATATAATATTTCCAGACATTCTTTTCCTGTTCTCAATATAAAATATTCAATTTCATAATATTTATCTTTAAAAAAATATAATGTAGAATTACACTTATTCAGAAATGGCATGACGCAATTTTCCAGGAATGGAATAATAAAAAATATATCAGACATACTACGTGGCATTTTTTAGTGAGATTTTTAAGTTATGTTAGCATTATGTTAGCATTGTTCAAAAACATTAAGAAACTCCAAGGAAAATTTTGATTGTTTCCTTGGCCTTGTCCATTTTTTATTAGTGCTGCTCTCCTCCTTATTCTTTCTTTCTTTCTTTCTTTATATATATATATATATATATATAATGATCATACCAATAAACGCTGCAGGTTGTACCAATCCTTTTTTGCAATGTAACGTATAGAATCTATGAACATTCTATTTTTCCTAGTTGGGTTGGAGAGACCAGTATTTGTTGTCCAACTGGCCTCACACAGCCCGCTCTTTCCGTCCCTTCTGGGCTCGTCCCACGATTTGCAAAGCCCAGCCCGTTTCTAGGTGTCTTTATCGTTGAAATAGAAATTCTATATCAAGCGGATCTCACGTCAAATTTATAAACAAACATGGAGCTGTATATATTGTACGCGGAGCTTCTCTACTGTTCACGTGTAGAGGAGCCACCTCCCCCAGAACAGCACGCCAATGCTTAGGGCCGAAGAAAACTCCATTATAAAATTCATTATTTTGCGTTGGAGCCACAGCCACCAGTAGTGTCAATCGATCAATATCCTGTGAGAAATATTCTAGTAGCTCCAGAATACCGCTGCATTCATCCAAAAAAAAAAAAAAAAAAAAAAAAAAGGTTAAAGGAAAAGAAAAAAAAGAAGATACTGCTCCACCGTCTTTGTACTGAAAGATCTTTGGCTCCATTCACCTCAATCTACCAAAAAGGCTTTTTTTTTTTTTTCAACAAAAAAAACGTGTGGGGAATGTAGGGTACCATTGGGCAGTGGTCCTGATAATAAGAAACGAAGCAAGTGGCGACTGAGTGGGGCAAAAGAATGAGTCATGCTGTCAAAAAGACTACCGAAAGATACTCCCATGCATGTGCCGTTCTATATTTTTTCCAGTGATGTGCCATCCTCTTGGCTTTGCTGCATTAGAATATTGTCATGATATATATTTTATATAGCTCTGCCAAAGGGAAACAGCTGGGATGGAGAGCATGGTTCAAAAACCGCCAAATAATCACAACTCATCAGCCTCAAATCTAGCTGCCAGATTTCCAAACCTATAGGTCAGCGGCCGAACAAAACAGGAGCCAAGCAGCACATAAAAACCCAACGAATTCATGGACCAGACCACCACCAACCCATCAAATTTCCCTCGCATTGGAAATAATCCGATGTTTTATTTTTTCCAAGTCAAGAGTGTGGAATCATCAGAAGGGTCAAATCTTCTTTCTTCTATCCACCATGGAATCCTTGGGCAGCCAGGACAGCTTCGCTGGCTTGTACCCCCACCTGACAACCCTCCTCTAAATCTCTACCTCTGCACAGGCCGTGTTGTTATTTTATTCCAGTGCTGTTTTCAGTGAGAGCTCTATAAATACGCCAATGCCAAAGCTATTGTAACACCTTCCTATCCTCCACAGTCACTAGCCTTCTCTTCACAGCCGCTAGTTTCTTTCTAACACCTTCCTATCCTCCAGCCAAGCACCATGGGCAACAAAGCTGCCGATGTTCTGACCGCTGCTTTCGCCTATCATCGGGAATCCGGCAGAAGGCCCATACCGAAGCGAGGGCAGATCAAGTCTCGAATAGCTACAACTGCAATACATTCCATTGCCTCTATACTTTGGAAAGTTCTTCACAGCAGTCGCATCCCTATCGCAGATCCATGCTGAAAGAGAGGCATCCAAAGTTGATCATTTATTTATTTATTTAAACTTTTCGTTCTCTTGCAAAGATTATGTAAAATAAAATAGGGGCCAAAGCTTGCAGCTGTCATGTATAACTTGTCTATTATTAGTGAATAATATATATATATATATTCTTTTGATCACTGGTTCACATTTGAGCAAAAAAGGACAGTGCTTTTGAGTTGTATTGAAGTTGTTCTATAGATGGCTTGACACCCAATTAAAGGACACAGAATTTCCAAACCACACACCCTGGACCCTCGTGGAGCTTCTGTTTGAATTGCTAGAAGACCTTGGAGTGGTTGACAAATTCAAAGCCAGGCCGGCCTTGAATTTCTATGCCAGTTTGCTGCCGATCAAATTTTGTGTCTTTGCTGGTCTCCACTGTAAAAATGTATAAAATATAGCACGATAACAAATCATGAACAGCCTAAACTTTGAATTCATCAAATTTATCAGGAAAGCTAATATTGGTGAGGATGGAGCTCCTACCGATGTTGTTATGTCTCATGTTTAGGTTTGAATTCGGTTGCTCTACTGCCGAGCTTACAATTTGATGGAGAGATATGAAGAACTGAGGAGTTGCCATGTATACTTCTACTACTCAGGTTCTAAGGATTGCAAAACACTATAAATTGGGCTTGGGCTGGATATTTTTCATGTTTTTGCCGTTAGGGAAGATGCCTTTTGACATTGTTGGCTTGCTTTCTTGTTCAAGACCTTCTGATTGAGTGTTTTGGTTTGAGTAATTCTTCGTAGGGGTTTTGCTTATTTTGGATCCTAAACCAGGTGTTTCGCTTATTCTGGGTCCTAGGTTGTTCCAAGGCGTTTCTTTTTCAGATTTCGACTTCCACCAATTCGCTGGTAGGAGTCCTCCGAACACCCAATCCGAAAATAAATAAAAAAAAGGGGAAAACTCAAAGAACTGAAAAGGACGACAACCAATTCAAAAAATAATATATATATATATATATATGAATGAATCCGTCCTTGGATTGAAACGTCGACCTGATGTGAATGAAATAAACATAAGAAATTAAAAATTTTAACATAGCAACAATAAATTATAACCGTGGCGTTGGTTTGAATACCACCTTTAGAAATATAGTCTGCATGCGTCCTATTACCATGGACGATGTCTTGAGGTGGTTGGATGCACCTTCGTTGCAAGGTGCTACTCAGGCGAGGCCTAGGTGACAACAAGATAGGAGAAAATCCAGCTGAATATAAGATGTAAGCAAGATATGAATTGGGGAAATTGGCAGCTTTACCAACTCTACTAATGGGACTAGATAGCATCCTCGAGTTGACAGCAGTAATAGGTGAAGAAATAAAGAGGAAATAAAATAATTTCTTATTTTTAAATAAAACAAAGTTAAGAATATGCCTAGGAATCAAATTGCTGAAAGAAATGCTGTGCGCTGCCTTGCAAATAGATTTCCTTGGTCATATAGGCAGGCCATAATTCCCAACCAACGCTCAGTTAGATGCACCCTTACTGATTTGTTAGTCTATATTTGGATTGATAAAGCTAAATCTCAGGACCTCTCTTATCATGTAATCTACTTACTCATCATCATCTTGAGTCATTAAATTGGATTTGATCTAAGGACTATCATTGTTTGAAAGCTCGCTACATAAGAAGGCTGATTGGATGAGATTGTAGAGTAAAGAAAGGAGAAGAACAAGAGAAAGTAGGAGCTTTAGAAGGATTCCTTATCTTCTTAGGTTTTCTTGAAGCATTTAGGGATCTATTCAATGAGATTTTATCATCTTTGATGGCACATTCTTGTATCTTTTTTTTCATTGTTAGAGAGCTTAAAAAAAAGTTATATCCTATTTCTAACCTTAAGATTAATTGAAGTGGTATTTCGTTATACTCTTGTAATCTTCATTTTTGATGAATAATAGCTACTTTTGCATTATTTTACTGTGGATGTAGGTCTTGAATTTGGTTAAACGATGTAAATCCATCTTTTTTTGTGATTGTTGTTCTCTTCTACTATTTCTTTACTTGCTTTGTATGATTTTTTTTCTATGAGAAGATAATGGTTAAGATGTGAGTGCTATCCCTTTGAAAAGAGTCTATCATGTACCTAGTATGGCAAAAAAATCTCACATTTATCTCTCAAATTTAAAATTCTAGCAAATAATATTTTATTTGGCCCTCATGATGTACAAGTTTTGACAATGTTAGAAGCCTTGATGTGAATATTTTTGTAAAAGGAAAAAGAGTAAAGTCCTTATATGTCTTGTTAACTAGTGATGTTTATGTGAAAGAGATTAGCCGACAAAATAGTGTTTCTTTGTAGCAAGCTCACTTAGGCCATGTGAAACTTAAAAGGCATAAAGAGGTTTCTATCAATCATTGGAGTTTCTTTTATTAAGATACTATTTATGAAAGACACCAATTTGAGAAGATACTTCATGTACCATTTTAAAATTCTTCAATTAAAAGTTAATAGCCTTTGGAGCTTATCCACTCAATGTAATGGGCCTAAGTGGAACAACAAACTATGATGGTTTCCACTACATGGTTATATTTGTTGATGAGTACTCAAGGTACTCATGTGTATTCTTCATGAAAGAGAAGTTTGATGCTCTCTCTTATTTCAAGTTATTCAAAAAAAATGATAGAAGGGGAGCTTAATAGGTAGATAAATGTTTAAGAACTGGCAATGGCAATGGTGGTTAGTACATGTCCAAGGCATTCATGATTTTTGCAAAGAACATGGGATAAGAATTATGGGCTGAGACTATGCAATCTTCATGCTATATAATAATCAAATTCCTTCCAAATCCATTAACGTGAAAACTTCTTATGAGCTTTTATATAGATTCAAGGAATTTGTTATCTTTTTTCCATATTTTTGGATCTATATGTCTTTTTCATATTTCGGAACAATTGAAAACAAAATTAGAAGCCAAGGTTAAAAATGTGTTTTTATGAGGATAATGCACTAAGAAAGGAATGGCGATGCATGGATCTAGATACTCATAACGTTGTTATATCTCAAGATATTGTGTTTAATGAAGTTTCTTTTTATAATGTTTAGCCTACACTAACTTTTTTTGTAACACCTTCAAGTAATGAGGAAAGAAAAGCATGCCAATTAAAAGCCTCCAAGCTCTCTCAATATTGCATTTTCTTCACTTCCAAAAGATCTTAGTTTAAGGAGGAGTGATGAATCACCAAGCATTAAGAACCATGAAACAACATCACAAGAAGAGACTTCACTTAGAAGATCCAAAGGAGATCACAAGAAGCTCAAAAAGTTTAAGGATTTTTATATAGAAAAAGATAACAGTAATATTTGTCAGTATTTTTTTTTGCAGGTCCATTTGATGATAATAAGCCATCTTCATATAATGAAGCTAAGGGTATTTCAAAATGGGAATATGCTATGAAGGAGGAAATATCGACACTTCTAAAGAATGAAACTTGGGATTTAATCCCTAAGCTAAAGAATGTCCAAATAATTTCATGCAAGTGGGTGTAGTACAAAGTAGATGGTATGATTGATAGATATAATTTATCATGCGAGTCTTGTGGTTTATGTCTTCTCATAAAAGTATGATTTGGACTAGAATAGGCACCATAAGTATCGTATGATAAGATTTCATAGTACTTAATTTTTTTTTGGCTATATTGCTTCTAGTGCTAATGCTATTTGATTTATTAAGAAGGATACAAATATTTATATTTTAGTCTTGCTATATGTGGATGATATAATAATTATGCGGGATGAAGAAGAAGAGGCTGCTAGAGTAAAAGATAAGCTTGCAATTCATTTTGAAATGAAGGATCTTGAAGAGCTTAGCCATTTTCTTAGTTTAGAGGCCACAAAATGTAAGGATGGCATCTTTGTTTCCCAAGCACATTGTGCTAAGAAAATTCTTGAAAAATTCAATATGAGGAATTGAAAGGTCATGGTTACCTCAATCGAATAAAATCTAAAATTAAGAATTGATTAGGAAAAAGAACTCAAGAATGCTTATATCTATTGGATGCTTGTTGGAGTTTATTTTATTTGACCATTCCTAAAGTGGATATCATTTTTTCAAAAGATATGATTGGGCAATTTATGCAAAGGCTTTAAACTTGATGCAGCAAAGAAAATACTTTGATATCTAAATTATGCTATCATATATGGCTTGTTAAAAGAATATACAAACTTCTTTAAATGGTTTTATCGATGCAGATTGGGCATAGACCCACCTACGAGTTGATCAATATTAAGTTATATCTTCAACATTGGTACAGTAGCAATTTCTTAATGTAATAAGAAGCAACCTGACTGTGGCATTATCAAGTATCAAAGCTGAGTACAATGTTGCAACTTTTGCTACATAAGAATATACTTGGTTAAGAAGATTAATTGAAGATATTTTTCTTCCTTTGGATGGACTAGTGAAGATTGGTTATGACAACCTTAACACCATTCAATGAACTTCCAATTTTATATTTCGTACTTGAACCAAACATATAGAATTTTACTATCACTTAATTGGACAAAAGATACTAGAATAATTGATCTCATCAAAGTGCACATCAATGATCAAGTGGTGGATATCTTCACAAAGACTGTACCCACAGCAAAGTTTGAACAATTTAGAACCAATTTAGGTATGGTTTCTAATTGCATTACTATATAAGGAGGTACTAAATTTGTTGCACTAATATGAGACTTAGTCATCTACATTATTATTATTATTATTATTATTATTATTATTATTATTATTATTATATACACATGTAGATATTTTGTTAAAGAATACTAGAATAATGTGTGTGCGCATGCATGTGCGATGAAAGGTTATACACAGGGATAAGGAGTTACATGTTGGAAAGATGAAGGATTTTTTTTGGAAGATGAAAAGTTGCACAGAAATGCATGAAAAGGTACAAAGATAGGAAAAACATCTTAAAAATTCGAATGACCATGAAGATCTCTAGAAGAAGGCTCTTCATTAATGTAGTCAAAAAATGTAAGAAAATATCTATAACTTTTCCTAAGGCCTATGCATATCCATGCGTTCATCCTGTGTAAGCAATCAAGAAGCGGGCCTCTAATTGAGTAACATGGTGTTTTCAAATAAGTCTCTTGTATTCTCTCATTATTAAAACAAAAGCCATAGATTATCAGTTACTAGGCGAACGATAGCAGTTCTCATCGTCAGAGCATCAGCTTTTATATAAAGTAAACTTTTGTTTACTTTGAAATACGTACATAAGGCTTCTACGTCAACCGGACCACCAAGCTAATGTAAGGACTGTTAAGAAATTCACAGCCAGCCATGGGGACAAGTTCTAGACTGCCCGTGGGAAGTTATAGCGCTTGAGCAGCGCTGAATGCGTCATCCTTATCTCTTTGCAGCGCTGAATGAGGTACTAGTTGAGGTACTAGTTCTCCCACAAACCAAAAAAGGATTCAAAGCAAATGGCTAATTGGCTTATGAAACCCCACGACGTCAATAGGCAATTTGAATAGGGCAAGAGACCAAACTCTACAGGTCAATCAATACGCGTTAAAATATTGGCATCGACCTTCACGAAAAGGAACCTGCTCGGTTGGCTTCAAAAACCTCCAAATTATCACAAGCTCATAAAGCTTTCTTGACCGCAAACCTATGGGTCAGCAGCCAAAACAAGCAAAAGTCGACTAGCCAAGCAGCGCCGAAACCCACACGAGTGCAAAGACCGCACACCAACCCAGCGTAAGCCCTCCAAATCAGAACCAATCCAGTGACTTTTTATCAAGTCAAGGGTGCGGAAAGATCACGAGAGTCAAATTTTTGTCTTCTAGACTGCATGGAATCTCTGGACAGCCAGGACAGCTTCGCTGAAAAGCTGTCCCCTCACCAGATAACCCACACCCAAATCTTGCCTCCTCTGAAAAGCTGGATGGTTTGACAAAACTCTATAAATAGGGCCGTATCAAAGTTGTTGAAGAAAGTCCACAAGCATCAACACCACAATCAGAGTCCCTCCCTATACCGCTTGCCCCCAGACAAGCACAATGAGCAACAAAGCTGCCTATGTTCTTGCCACTGCTTTCAGCACTGGTGGAAGAAGACCTATACCAAAGCGGGGGAAGATCAAGTCTCGAATAGCTGCAACTGCAATACACTACATCGCCTCTGTCCTTTGGAGGATCATTCACAGCAGTCACATCCTGATCAGAAATCCATTTTGAAGGAAGGTGAATTAGGCATCATTTATTTGGAATCCATATGATTGGAATCCATCAAAGTAGGTCAAATTTTCAAATTTCTGTTTTCTGTTGCAATGTAAAAAGAAACTAGAAGCCAAGAATTACCACTTTGTGCACGAATAACATTCTCAGTTTTTAAGTTTTCTGACCAATGGTTCACATTCAAGCAGCAACGATGATGTTTCTTAAATTTGTACAATCAAGCAGCAAAATTGTTATTTCTTAAATTTGTCAAATATTATGCTGAGCTGAGTTGCCATAGATTGCCGCTGTAGTGAAAGTTCGTCATCATCCAAGCACTGCTGCAAGGCTTGGCACCAACAGATATCAATTTTCTAAGCCAAGGACCCTGGAACCTAGGGGTGCTCCTGTTTGAATTGCTAGGCACTTCTGGTGTGGCCGGTTAATTTGAATTCAAAGCCAGAGCAGCCATGAATTTTGTATGCCCCATTGCTGGCAGTCACGATTTCTGTCTTTGCTTGCTGTAGCTGCAAAACAATACCAATACCAAGAGCTAATATACCAATACGAAGAGCTAATATACAAAGACAGAAACAAGAGCCAATATACAATACCAAGTACAAAGAATGATGAGAAATATTCAAAATTTAGTGAAAAAAATGGCATTGGAATGCAACAGCAAAAAATGGAATAAAATCCATCAAGCGATGTTTTTCATCTTCTAACACCACAAATGTTTGTGGCTTTGTGCCCCCAATTAAAATGAGATAACATGAAATTAATGTTAATTCCGTTAATGGTTGACACTAGCAACAAGTTTAATGACAATCATAACTGAAACAACAGTTGTCAAAACCATGATTCTCATACGGCATTTGGTATGTAATTCCTATAAGTCCTCATGGACAGACAGCTGACTCTGGTTAAACGTCTGTATCTAAATCAACAAGTGTTAGTTTTGCATCAACACATGCATCATTCTTCAAAGAATTGATAAAGCAGTACTCAGCTAGGGTGCTGCTTTGGACAAGAAGGTGAATGAGGCTAGGTTCTAGACGAAATACAGTTTACTGTTTATATTTATTCATCTAGCATTTCACAAATCATAATCATTGAAACGAACAACAATGCACTGAATAAAGCTACTAGTCTCGTAGCGCTTGGCAAATATGCGATGCCAGTGTCTTTTGATAGAATCATTTTAGTCTTATTCAACTTCTGGCTATGCCCTATAATACATTAAGCAGCAATAGCTTCATGATCATAATTTATGAATTACTATTTTAACACAATTTGAGAGGATATAATCATTCATGCATGCTCAGTAACTAGATAATCTCAGCCTCGCATTTTAAATTAAAAACATCATCTCAGAAATCACTAATGAACCTGGTGAACAATAAAGAATATTAAACCAAGCATCATATGGTTGAATATGCACATTATAGTCAGTCAGCAATTTTAATAAGACATGGTGGGTCATCCAAAGTTATAATCCAAATCGCCAAGATGAAGCATTTGGACTGCCTACCTGATCTACAAAACTTGTAGTGTATGCAACTCAGCAAAACTGTGCTCTGAGGAAGAGTTTTGCGCCCAGAATGCTGTATTGCCTGCAATTACCATGGCAGCATCACCAGGATTGGCAAAGCGGTTGACCCAACCTGCAAGTTTAGACTTTGAAAACATGATCTAAGGAATATTCAAGCCACTACAAGTTGTAAGTAATTATAGCTTACCTTCATTATCATAAAATTAAAGAGAATTAAGAATTAGGGACTTTTCACTACAAATGTCAGATGTAGAAGAACAAACTACAAAAGCATGAAGAAAAGCATATGGCAAATAAGCACAGTCACTAATACCACCACCCAGAACAACATGAGTTCAGGAAATTTACTTCCAGCTTGTACAAACTTAATATAAAATAGCACCAGTTTATATGATTTAATGAGATTGATAGGAGTCCTTGCAACAAACAATGCTCATGAGTGCAGTAGACAGCAGTTAAAGAGTAGGATGAGTAAAAAGTATCAAACATCTGACTTCATGTCACAAAAGTAGAATAAATAAGTAAATAAATAAATAAAGGAGAAAGGATCTAGACAATTTAAAATATTATCAAATTCAATAAATGTCAATAAGCTAAATGAGGGCTCTATGATAGAAAACTGCAAGTCTAATGTAAAAATAATTGGCATCAAATTCATGCACTAGAGAGCAAAATAGGGCTAAGTAATAGGCACATGCATGGTGTTTTGACTCCGAGTCTTGACATTTTCACTAGTTATGTCATAACCCAGGACCTCACCTAATAAAGCTAGTTAAGAAGATATTATTTTGAACTCTTTAATCCTGTATAAGTACTCAAAATCTTCTTAGTACATAATCAATGTGGGACTAAATACTTGTCAGCATGGGCTCTCACATACACCGCCATTCAAGCCCTAGTATCCTCATCAGGCTAAGGATCCATATCCAAATTCACGTCCAATCCAATCATAAATATATAAGAGCCTATGTGTAGTGTTCTCTAACTCACATGAACCATAAGCTGGGTTCGCTTTAATACATTGGTCACAATCCATGACTTCATCCAAAAATGCTAGCTAAGAAGATATTATCTTGGGCTTCTTGATCCTATATAAGTACCTAGAATCTTCTCAGTACATAATCGATGTGGGACTAAACACTCACTAGTATAAACTCTCATACGTTATAAATGCAATGTTTGTAAGCAATAAGGAGTCATGCACCAGGGAAAGTAACAAGAATATACAAACTATTGGCTTTAAGACTCATCACGTTTTCACTAGTTATAGACACAATATTTGTTAGCACTAAGGAGAACCATATAAACGTAATTGTATGTGATTAGTGTTGGTTAGCATAAAGAGACAAAGGGAACTATAATTAATAAAAAGAACTTCCAGCTGACAGAATTGAAAAAAAAAGAATAGTCAGATTGAGCAAAGAGAATAAAATAGAACACTGGATTGGTATATTTTGAGTTCAATCAAGCATTTAGAATCAAGGGCATGATGGTGGCTACATTGCAGAACTAAGAAGTCAAGAAGTTTTACTGGAAGCTTACTAATAGCACCAAAACAAATTGATAAAAATAGTCAAGGAGTTTGAGCTATGGATTTAACAATTGGTCCATACCATAGTGTACCCACAATGTCTTGTGCCAATAGGTTATTGTCATCATAAATGGGTATCTACAACACTATATGCTTACAATGTCATACCTGCTCGTAACTTAGTTCTCCCTTTTAAACAAATGCCTGACCATCTCAAATAACATTTCTTTTTCAAAGGTGGTCCAGATTTCTTACAATTCTTTGGCTCTTTTAAGGATTTAAGGTCAAATCTACAAATACGATGTGATAATGACACAAAATCATCATTCTGCATTGAATGAAAAGCTATAAATCAAGGTGAACCTTTTTCCCTTTGCATACTTAATGTACACTCTTTTTTCCTCCCCTTCATAAACATATATGACTTTGTTTTTATTTGAGAGAGTCAAACAAGGTTTTAAGTCCCATGAGCATGGTCGCTCTGATTTTTCCATAATACAAGACACATTGCCATCCTGCCCCATCCTATTCTGACTCTTAGGATAAGGGTATCCCAAGATGCGCTGATTCGGATGCCAGAATGATGGTAGAATGGTTCCGTCCCAACACTTAGGATGATAACCCGTCTTGACATCCCACAAGACATCCCATCAGGATCTGAAACTATGATCCCAAATTCTTCGATTTCTTCGGCTTTCCTTAAGGATTAAAGGACCAATGTACAAATCAGATGTGATAATGGTGCAGTAGATAGACTATGGCCTAAAAATCCCCAATGAATATGCAATGGGCCTACCGCTTAGTTACCAGAACTAGGAAACAATGCAGGTGTGGGTGCAAAGAAATGGGTATTTTGAAAACAAATAAAGTAAGAAAGTACTTAGAATGTGGGTGCAAGTCCAAGTCTTTAAGGGCACATTGGGTTCACCGATGAATTAGATTGGATTGAATTGGATTGGGCATTGGATTCGAATTCCCAATCCAATCCCTTGTTTAAAAGAATAAAGACTGGATTGGCAAGCTATCATTTCATCGTGGGCCTCATGATTTCATGAGTAACTCATGCCAAAAATCATTGGATTGGCAAACCGTAGCCTCCTCCCATGTTTTCGAATCCAATGGGAAGGGATTGACAAACTATAGTCTTTATTCTTCTTAAGGGCAGATTTGGTTCACCAATGGGATTGAAGCAGCATGAAATTGCCAATCCCAACTATTGGATTCGGAAACACAGGAGGAGGCTAAGATTTGCTAATCCCATGCTTTTTGGCATGAGTTACTAAAGAAATGATGGGGACCATGATGAAATAATGGTTTGCCAATCCAGTCTTTACTCTTCCAAATGTGGGATTGGATTGGGAATCCAATCAAAAACATTAGGGAACCAAATGCGCCCTACAAGGATTCCAAAGTGGCTATGTTGCCCTTCATAACCATGGCTGCCATCATTGAGGGTAAGCTAAATAGATGGCAAGGTGAAAGTCTGTGAAATAGCTGCGAAGGATTAAAACAAGAAAAAAGAAAGAAGGGAAAAAGCCACAAATATAAATCAGTATGCACTAGAAATCAGATTAACACGGATAAACATTGGAAAATGATAAATTAAAGAAAGCCAGAGAGCAAATGCATTTTCACATGTGGCATTGTAGCTAAGAGAAGGGATGACTTGGAACCGCAACAAGGAAGGGACAAGAATACCACTGTTCAGTACAGATAATGGACATAAACAAAATTTATCCTATGTGGTATCGAAAAATATATCATATATATTATTCTGGTAGAGTTACAAAATTACCCTTCCCCATTCTGTAAATTAAGATGATAAGCCATACTACAAAAATGTAAGTGATGAGGGTGCTAACAAATGAGAACAATCCATTTGGAAAATGTCTAGCAGTTAGAGTGCCTCAAAAATATCTAAGCAACTTTTACATAACCATAGGCGCTAGACATACAGAGTGCTCACTGATTGCAACAGCCAAAAACACGTGTAACCAATGAAGAAGATTCTGGCAAGGAAATTGGTACTGTTTCATCAAGAATTTGCATAGAATCAAGAGCTAATCATAGAAAGGTACTTTGAGTACAGATGGATCACTATATTTTCCATACTGTTTGGGTAAAATTATCAATATATTGTGTAAAATAAAAACACTACATTTGTGTCGCTAAAACTATAAATTTGGGAAAGCACTTTGTTGCATAAGCACTTCATATCTAAAGCCCTTTTTTAAAAAAAGAAAAAGAAAAAGGCATTCTAAGCCTTTTTTGTCACATCCAACAACATAGATTTTCATTTTCAAAAACCCCATCATTAAATTTGGCAGTGGATGAAAAGTCCTTTATTTACCTTACATGTACTATGACCATCCCCACACATAAAACTACAAATAGGTATAACTAACCATTAAAGCAGAATCCAATTGAAAAGTTATAAAGTAGAATGGAAATTGTTGGCAACCAAAGTTTGAAGCATGAATCCTAAATGATCATATTACCACCAAATCAATCAAGAATATATATTGAAACAGTACATACCTATTTTTCATTGTCTCAGTCTACCAAAAATGAAAACCGAACCAAGTAATTGGCACCAATACATAAAAATTGGTTAAAATTTTTACTTAATAATTTTTCAATTTGTAATTCATGACTAAATTTCAATACATTTATTTTTATTACTTCATAAAATCATGGGGCATATATACAATTTACAATGTAGCAAATGGCTCTTACATGCTTGATGACAAATAGTAAAAAAATATCTTATATGATTCCATAAAGATTTGTTCTATAAATTTTTAAACGCATGACATATTTAAATTATCATTTTCCATAATAAATTCTTTCAATACTTGCATAATACTCTAGTAGTCAACCCTTTCAATAAACCTCCAAAACAAAACAAACATCATAATTTTTCAAAAATAAGATATTTGAACCTTTGCTCAAATGGTAAAAGCCCGTACAACTGATTCCAAAACCACAAAAGTCAATACACTACCTGGAAGCTTTGGTACTCTCAGCCTTTCACAAAAAGAATCACAAAAGTGGTTGCAGTTTTTCGACAAAAGGTTATATGAGTCTCCAAACCATTCCAGGCTAAGTGCCCTCAATATCTGATCTACTTTCAAGATCCAACAGTTTGTCTCCCCCAAAACGATATGCTTACGATAGGTATATGTGGGATTTTCAGCTGGTAGGCAACCACTGAGAGCTTGCTTGGATGACATCACCCTTGCCACTTGAGCAAGAGTGTGGGGGTTCAATTCTGGTTGCTTTGGCCCACAAGTAGTGAGATGGCTATAGTGTAGCAGGTGGAAATTAGCCCCTCTTAATCTCCCAAAAAAGAGAAAAAAGAAAAAAGTCAAACCTATTCTTTAAAAAGTCAAATAATGATTAAATCAAAGTGCCTGATAAATTGTATAGTGGGAAGAAAATAGCCTGTCAATAAATTATTGAATTAGATAAATGATTAAACTGGATTTAAAAATTAAAACCTTGTACCAGGACAAAATAAATTGGTGTCTAAGATCTACAGAAATGTGTTTTAAACAGGGAAGTAACAACATAAATTAATTTTAGATTGAAGGTAAATGAAAAATGGTTATAATGACAAGTTAAGAACTCGGTAAACACTTCATGAGTTGTTTATACAGGAAATAGAACAAACATGAAGGTGCAAGAAGGTTGTCAGTTACCACCCGATAGGCATTAATTGACCTTGGAGGATTTATTTGGTGATCATACAAGTGATTGGCACATAGATTCCGACCAGATGAATTTTCTCTTATCCTATCTGGATTAAGGTAGAATAAAGTAGCAGTCCCAACAATACTAGAAATAAAACAAGCTTTATCTTGTACCATCCTTGCCATTAATTCCAAGAAACTAGAGATGTTGAGGTGGCAAACAATAACTCAAAAGGCAGCTAAACTGATGAAGTAAAGAGCTAATAAATGTTTTCACCTTACTGATGCAATCTTTTCTTCCAATTTTGATATGGTAAGCAAATGAATTTGATTTATAATCAATTTTTCCAAAAAGAGGATTTTAATGAGAATGGTCAAATGATGACCAAGGACAATGATGCAAATAAGGATTTCCTATTGATATTAGAAAATGTTTCCACTTTTTAATAAACAAGTCACTGATTTTCTGGAGGCATATTTTGAGCTTGGCATGCTCATTCAAGGCATGTGGATACTCATTTTGATGCTAACTTCAGGTACTTTCTTTGAGCTTCAGCTAGGTAAGTCATTATGAATGTCAAAAGTGGCAAAAAGTTTCAGTATGAAAATATAGCTGATTTGGAGTCAAATTAAGGAAGTGTTTATTTGTTTTGTACTGAGGTATAGACAGCATCTTTTGAGTTTGCAAGTGATTTACAAGTGCCATAGTTCATTTATGCGTTCTTTGACAATGTGTTTTCTTTGATGATCATATAAATTTATGTTCTCATGGTGCATTCCATGATGCCTTAGGGTAAACCCTAAGGAACCTACACTTTTGCTTGCATTATATTCAGTGATAGAATTTAGCTGATTGTGCAAGAGATCATAGAAATGTCTGGGCATGGCCGTTAAACTGTGATTATTCCATGGATTCATAGCCATTTAAACTAGCAATATGAAACCAGATTAGTAAGTGTAAGCTTCAATTCCTGAACACATCATAGGATGGACAGATGTTTATCTTAATGCAATACAAAAATGTCAGATCCAGAAGCATGGTTGGTTAAGTCTGGTTTCTATAGCTACATGATTGATTTGATTCCTTTATTTTTCTTTTTAAAGGAAAGACGTGGAAGACTAAAGAAAGAGTACCCCCCCCCCCTCTCTCTCTCTCTCTCTCTCTCTCAGAATCATCGATATGCTTGCCAAAATGCTTGTCAGTCTTAGAAAAGGTCTCTGCTATACCACAGTCTAAAAAGGTAATCATTTACAGTTTGCTGATTTACATAAGGATTAATTCAGGTTGCTAATCAATGTACAATGTTCTTCAAAATTTTAGTGGATCATACACTGATTACTTACGATAATGGAAAGTCAGAAAAATAATAGAAACTCAAATTACTGACATGTACTTCATACAACAAAAAATGTTCAACCACCCCTCGTGCTCACATAGATGCACCAGCAACAAACTTCAAAATGAAAGCCCAATCAATTTTTAACATCTTCTCCAATAATTCTCTTGCTTTCACATGACCACTAAACTTCACAACAAGATTTTAAATTCAATGGGATTAGAGAGTCCCGATTTCTCCCTGGAATGGGATGTGGACTCAAAACTTTATGTCAGTGTGCATGGCATCAAAATGTCAGCCATTACCCATATGCATGCTCTGTTTTCCACACAACCACCAAAGTAGTACATCTTGCAATCATTCTGCCCTTCAAGCTCAGTATCACAAAAGCTCCATTGAAAGAAATCACTGAATTCAACCTCTTTGAGTTCAAAAGGATTGCCCTAGTAAAGCAACAAGTATTCGTCCTAGTACGATTGCAATTCTACAAGAATTGGCTTCAGGATGGACTTTCTCTTACTGCACCACTTAGGCTTCTTCTAAACCAGTAACAAAACTAAGCCAAGATGACAATGGCCTCCAATTCTAATCAAAAACAAGTCTGGGCAACCAGAAATCCAAACCCTATATCTCACCCCAGCGAACTAATACCCTCTAGATTCCTTGATTAAAAGAATTTTTCAAAAAAAAAAAAAAAAAGGAAAAAGGGGAGTAGGGGGAGGAGAACCTGAACGGCGCTGTGGAAGATGCCACCGAGGCCGATGCGATCCTTGAAGATCCGGTTGATCTGGAGGATGGCATTGTTCCTCTTCTCGGCTCCGCAGTTTGTCACATCGTACACATGCAGTATCACCTCCCTCATCCTCCTTCCTGTTCACTCCCCTCTCGCTCTCTCCACTTTAATTTGCTTCTACCTTTTATTCTCTTGAGTACTTGTATCCCTCGCTTCTCTCCTTTCGCTCGCTGTAAGAAAAGGCCAAAGCATTGGATACGAACAAGAATCGTCTCCGACCCCTCCTCCCCTTCCGGCGCCTGCGGCGAGCGCCACCACGACTCCCCTCCTCACCTTCTCCCCTCCTCACCTTCTTCGGCTTATTCATCCCTACTTTCGGTTATCAAGATATCATTTGCCGGTTTCTTTTTCTTTTTCTTTTTTTTTTTTTTAATCTCCCTCCGAGTCCGAGTGAATAATGGCGACCAACCATCGCATTCTTTACGCTGCGTGTGTTACGCTGACTCGCGGAAGAGTTTAGGCTGTTATGCTGTTTCGAAGGTGGGAATCAAATATGCCGGCGTCGATCTTTTCCGGTGCAATGCGGTTATGCGAAGGATTTTCCAGCAAAATAATTTTGGTGTCTTCTCTTTTATCACTAGCCTTTTGTGTGATCAAATTATTTGGATTCTAATTCCGTTCAGATTTTATTTATTTAATCTCAGTCTTAAATGATGCAGCGATTACAGGCCTATCAAGAGAGACAATAATTGTGATTATTAAACTCCTGAACTTATCAAATGAAAATGGTTTGGATTTTGATTGCATCTGCATTGATGTAGCATTTATTGAAAATATATATTTGTGCATGTACTATGAATTATTCACAGAAGGCTTTCCCATTTAACATCTTCACAATAGCCATATTTTTCTGTTCTTTTGATTCAATAATGTCATGCAATGGAAAAGTGAAAGGGAAACTCCTTTGGGCCACTAGTTATGAGGCGCACACGTGACTGCCAAAATTTTAAAGTTTAAAATAATTTCAGCATTTTGAAGTGAAATTATAGTAATTATCAAATTAATAACTAAATTTCTTCTAACAGTGCATCTTACATTCATCTTTTGATCGTTTTTTTTCTTTCTCTTTTAGAGCATCTTAAATCTAATAATTTGTTATCTTGCTGCCTTACTCAAATGTTTTTTTTTTCGAAAGTCTTCAATAGTGTCCTTTCTATCCTAAAAGCCTAGCATGTTTTAAACCTAAAAAGCAAATCAAATTAAGCTAGCATTAGGCTATTTAAAATTTAATAGAATAATATAAGGATTATTTTTGGAAATAAAAATTAGAACATCTAGTCATTTTTATATGGTTTTTAAAAAATATTTAATGATTAAAGATAAAAAGTATATTTTTGATATAAAAATTAATAAATAAAATCAAGAGAAAATGATCTTTCGTTTTAAAATTATCAATTTCATATATAATATAGACTATAAAAAGGTATAAAAATTATTTTCAGCTTCAAAGTTCAACATGGTGAAATTTTGAAATGTATAAAAATTGTGTAAAAGTTGGCAACATATTAATTCTCAAGAAGTAAAAATTTTTCACCATAAAGTGATGGCTGCTATTGATTTGTGCATGATACAAAATAAAAAATTTGTAGATAAAAATTAATCCACATCGAATGATATTTGCTAATGTCTAATTATGCTTGATCTATCATCTTAAATAGCATTCATTAACATCAAATCATGCAACATTTGGCCTACGAACAAACATAGTTTGAACTCCTCAATTATAATTATCTAGCACGAATAATCACGGACTGAAATCCTACATAATATCTCATTAAATGCAAGAATGAATTATTATTTCAAGTATTAGAATAGAATCATTTTGCTGTCATTTTAGCATCAGAATTCAAGTCACACTTTGCGCATTATATGTATAAGTAGCTTTGTTGAAAAGACCAATAAAATGAAAGTAGTTAAATCCAATACCTCGTGGGGCAAGGCTCAAGCTAATATATCATGAAATATCCATCATAGGTTAATTTTTTAGAGTTGCTAAAAGATTGAAAAACAATCCATAAAATTTATAAGAGTGAAGAAACATCCATGAAACTTAAAAATAGATTGTTAACGCTCGATATTTAATTGCATCCATCAAATAACCTTGGCTGTTACTATCCAGTCCTGTACCTCTCCATATTGCCACTAACAAATGCAATAACATAACATCAAGCAATAAAATCATAACTAACCATAGACAAATTTATGCTTCAAGTAGTGATTTTAGGACACGGCTTCGCTGGTTGCTCTTTTCTTGTTAGCAAGTCATGAGTTCAGATGCTCTCCGGTCCGCTATCGGACCGAGAGGAGAGGGCGCTATCACCATGGATGATGAGAGTTGCATCTCAACAATACCTGCTAATCCAACGGTCTCCAGGCTCATCAGAATAATATTGATCGGATTTCGATGCTGCTAATTGACCAAGGCCACCCTGGCCGCAAGTACAAACTACGAAAACGCCCGTCCCCTAACGCCGTTCGGATGCGGTCAGTTTCATCCTCTCTTTATATATCAAGCCTGCAGCCCTCCTCACAGTCCTCCCTTCTCTCTCCTTCTGGAATTTGGTTCGGCGTCGATCCGAACGCATAAAATTCCATAGCAATTCGTTCCCCAATTTCTCGTTCTCAATCTTTCCTTTGCCGTTTCTGCTTGAAATGAAGACGGAGAAGGTCTGATTCTGCATAATTTTCCCTCGATTTCTTAAGGTAGGTGCTGTGAATTCGTCGCCGTCTCTTCCAATTCGATCCGTTCAGATTTCTCAGTTTCGATTCTATTACTGTTACATTAGGTCTAGATCTTTATTTCCTGATCTTTTTGTCGGATGTTAAAGCATGCTTTCGTATCTTTTGCTACTAGATTTTTTTGGATAGAATTAGGGCTTCTGGCAATTTCATTCTGTGGCAGATTAATTTGTGTTTATGTAGGTTGAAAGTAGGATTTTCTGGATCGAATTAGGGGTTGCTGTGCATAGACCGAGATCTCCAGGAGAATAGAAAACTAGGGTTTCTTTTATGTAATAAATATGATGATTTTCAGGTAAGCTGCCATACTTGGATGAGAAAGTGTTGCGTTGCATGCTTTAACTGCTGGAAAGAGTGCATTTTTAAATGGATGGTGCGGCAGGTGTTAGCTTATATGTCTACAAGGTTGGGATTGCATTCTGTAATGCATGAAGAGTTGTTATGTTTAGACATGATCACGCTTACCAGTAACAGTGTCCTCTTAAGGTGCACAATCTAGTTGATATTCTTGTAAAGGTGGGTGTCGGATGATAAGAGTGTCAACTGATGACTTGCACGTCTAGATCCTTTAATTATGTGATGTAAGAGAGAAGAACGCAATGCCCCACCAGTTGTTATGGACGAAATCCTAATCCAACTACCTATGGTTGCAACTCGTGAGGAACCATACATGCAACTATTATTGTTATAGTGTGATAGTTCCAAACATTGCAGCTGAGTTTGAGATATGCTTGGTGTTGTGGTTTTGAATTGCAGAAAAGCAAAGGCAGTTGCTTTTGTAGGTCTCATGGAGTTCTTAAGTCTATTTCACCAACCAGGAATTAGATATTTGAGTTCTCCACATAAGCATGTACTGAAATATCCTGCCATCAAGGCTTGGCCGGACTAGTTTGGCTCAAATAATATTGCATTGCATATGATAAGGAAGGGTTGCTTGATTATGCTCATTGGATGTAGCACAATAAGAAGGAAGGAGGCTAGTATGCTGCTGGCCTCTGCCTGTACGCAGGCTAAATAAAACCATCCCTTCCCTTACCATGCTCTATCACACTTATGAGGCATTTACAAAGTTATTAAAGGCTCAAGGAGCACCAAATCACACGTGTCACGTGCACATGTGTGTATACCTGATCATATCTATGTATATATCTGCATAGATATTTGTACATGTGTGTGCATGCATCTGTGTGTGCGCGCGCGCGCGCGTGCGTGTTCGTGCGCATATAACATGCCCACGCAATATATTCTTGGCCATCCACATTCACATGTAACTCAAAGGCTTGCCCTTTTTTGTGCCCCAGCACCTCCATGAGGTGTATGTGAGGCATGCTTTTTGAGCATCTTGACCTTGATTAGGTCACCTTGCCTTAGGTTGGTGAGGTGATACTGCACCTACCCTTTAACAACACAGATACTGAAGCTATTATCAAGTTTACTCAATGTAATAGTTGGGGGGGTAAAGGCTGTTTTGTATATAGCCACTTCACATTACGGTATCTTTCATTGCCAGAAGTTTTGGTACTTGAAAATGGCAAACACTAAGTAACTCTTCAACTATGAAAAAATAATGATTAATGTATTAGATTAGTTTTGTTCGAAAGGACGTACATAGCTAGTGAGTTGTATGTTTTATTTGCTATGAAGATAAGATTTTTATCATACTAGTCCAGTTGCATGCAGTCCATGTAATTCTAAACAGAGAAAAGAAAAAAAAAGAAAAAATATTTATATAGTAATAAGAAGAGCTGCAAATAAAGAAGAATCAAATGAAGCAATAAGAATATTTTTAGGACAAGTCGAAAAATGGACTGGTATGGGACAAGACATCCATTGCCCCAAGTGTAGAGACGCGGATCATCTCGTTTCATGAGAAAAACTAGGGTGGCCTTGTCCCAATTCCCATGGTGCTTAAAACCTTGGTGTAAAGTTAGATAAATAGATGATATAATTTCCAATGTAGGCAAATTTGATAGACTCAATCACCTAGTGACCTTGATTCATGCTTTTTTATACAGTCTAGGTCATATGAAATTTCTTAGTTGATGCACCTTGATATGTAATTGCTTTTTATGGAGTTTTCAGGTGGTTGATATGTTAGATGCTTGAGACACTTAGATATCATCCACCCATGCCAAAGTGTTTGCAGTATGATGGTCTGCAAAGCATGGTAGAACCTTTTTACAGACATCATAGTATCAATCCACTTGCCCAAAAAGAAAGGTTCCTTCCAGTCTGAGGATTTCATAACGATGGTACTCTTTGGTAACTTTTAATTAACTTGCTTATGAGGGAGGGGAACTTAATACCATCAAATGGGGCTGCCAAGGTGGCCAACTCCAAAAGAAGTTAAAAAAAAATTTCTCCAACAGTAAACTGTTAAGAAGGTTAGGATGTTTCAAGTGCATTCTGATATCTTGCACCAGATATTAAGCTTAAGAAAAAGATTTAAGATAAGACAACTTTTGAGTCCAAGCATTCTAAACCTGAAAAGCTCTGTAATATAGAGGTCTTTGGCGCTATATTGAGCTTTATTTCCAGTCAGGATGGTTATTAACTGTGTATATAGAAAGGACCTTTGTGTGTTCGCTTCAACTCTTGATAGTAGTCTATTTTACAGACTTTATATGTGCAGGAGATCTTGACAGTTATTTCCTTTTCTTCAGCTGCTTCTTTTGCAGTAGTTTTGTCTGGAGCTGCACGGGCAAAAACTCCAAGCCTTTGGCAAAAATTGAAGATTCAGAATTGTCTAGAGTGTTTCTATAGTATGGGTGGCTCCATGGGCTATGAAAAGCTGAGGAAAAAAGGCGTAAGTTATGCGTCGATCAAGGTTTATCATTTCTCTCTTCTGCTTTCTCCTGTTGTGTCTGTCTGGGACTGCATTGTTCGCAAGATGAGATACTCCTTCAGGCCTGAATTTGTGTAGGTCTATGATAAGTATATGTTAATTAGTTCTGTTAGTGTGAGAAGAGCTTAGAAATATACAAAGAACAGATATGTGTTTCGATTTTGTTTTCTTGTTATAGTATATACTTTTTTTCGAAGATAATAAGCTAAGTCAGTAGTTGAAGAGATTGAAAGTATGGAGAGAGTTGGACAAGGTCAAGCACCCCGACATCTGAGGAAGGAGAAGAAGAAGCAGGCCAAAGATGAACTTGATCGCTTGAAGCAAGCTGAGAAGAAAAAAAGGCGCCTAGAGAAAGCACTTGCAACATCTGCAGCCATTCGGTCTGAACTGGAAAAGAAGAAACAGAAGAAGAAAGAAGAACAGGAACGGCTAGATGAGGAAGGTGCTGCTATAGCAGAAGCTGTTGCTCTGCATGTCCTCCTAGGGGAAGATGCTGATGAATCATGTCAGATCATGGTGAAGAACAATAAAAGATTAAATTCTTTGGACCATTCCAGCAACACTGGCCTTTACATGGGATATCAGAGCATTGCAAAGTATTCTGCTGAAGGACTGGGATGGTTATCTGCTTCATATGGCCCTTGGTGCACATGGAGTTACTTGGGGAGTGGACGATCACTGTCACCTGGAATGCATGTAAGAGACTTGCAATTTCCTCATTACGGACATGCAGGTCAAGGAGCAGATATCTCAGCAGGGCTTACGGCAGCTCAGGCTGTCTCATCACTGCGAATAGCCGAAAAGTCACAAAGGGATTCAACTGCTGGCCGCTGAGCTGCAACTGTTGTCGTCAATAGAGGATGTTGGGGGAGAATGATTTGCGTGACAAAGTTAATGTCTATAATTATTTTTAACTGCATTATTTAGTGAACTTGTTTGTACCCATCTTCAGTGTGCTTTTGTTTATTAGTGAAGCGTCCATGATATTGAATGCTGTTGTCATGTCATGCCCAGAGTTTTTGCTTGTAGTCATCGGAGAGTTTGTTATCTTTCTGTAAGATGACTAAAATATCATGGCAAGACCTGTTTACGCGCTGTAAATTTTACTCTTTTTTTTTTTTTATTGATGATGAATTTTAATTCGATGCTATAATGCTACTATTTCATGTTGGAACACATATTATCATCAATAACATTGTGAAATACTTATCAAGGTCTTGATTCATTGTCAGGTTATTTTTGGAAACAGTGAAAGTGTTTTATCTGATACATGATATATTCAATGAGGAAAGCAGATGATGACAATTTTAATCAAACACGGTAATTTTTGTCATTATTGTGTTTGTCTTGCGGTTCTTTTGTTCTGTTCAACTGATGAAATTCCATACGTTGTTGATTTCATAGAGACAAGGTTATCATAGCTTCCTTTCTTAAGCCAGTGATCAACCAATCTTTTGGTGATTGTGGAGCCGAAATATTACTGCAGCTGAAATTGATGAGACACTGAAAGCTTTTGAAATGAGTTGGCTTTCACGAGCAAGAAGAGCGCTAACTTTTCTTTTTTTCAAAGCAAGGAGGGAGACCCACCCATATTAATATTATGCACCTTTCCTGATTTTTTTTTTTCTTCTTCAATTCTTTTTGACCACTTTTCTAATCTATTTCTCTGGTTTTGCATCCCTAGCATATTCAAGAACCAAACGAAGTTTATATCCAGATGGGTTTGTCAGATTATTACTCCATCTTATAGGAAATGCTTTTACTTATTGGTTTATTACTATCAGTATCATCTCTTTATATTATTATATATAATATAAGCTCCTGATCGAAGCTCATGCATCTCCATCCTCCACCTTATCAACTCTACCCCAATTCGTGGAACCCTTCACAGCAAGAGCGTAGAGGCACCTCGCTCCCCTCTTCTACCATCGTTTTTTCATTCTACAAATAAATATAATCTTCATAAACTCCAAGATAGGATAGAATGATGTTATATTAAAGCATAGTTGAAAATATATTTATCGAATCTATTTTGAAAATATTGGTCATCTACATCATAGCCGTCCATTGGACGCTCCTTTTTCTTGACAAAACTCGTGCATTAGATTTCCCGCATTGGCTCAGTTGACTGTATGGGAGAAATCAGCAATGCTAGCCATTAGACAGGTGAATATATTGAGGGATGTGTGAAGGTTCTGCCATCTTTACGCACTCCTGCACTTTAAGGAAACCTTTTTTTTTTGTTTGACGGAATTAGGGGGAAGCCTCTAGCACTTTGAGGAAACTTGTATTCCATTAGCGCAGGATACTTTTGCAAGGAGTTCAAGTTTCAGCAAAGGAAAATATTCTTGAACCACCAGTCAAGCAAATGCATGGCAGACTTATCTTTATTCTTTCCTCCGTTCCCTACCTCTCCCTTGCCATTTTTCTCCCCAAGAACCCTATCGAACAATCACCAACCAACCAAATATTTCGCACCAATTCTCATCTCATCAGTGTTCACCAGAGAATGGCTTCTGCTTCCCCTCAAAATCCATCTCTTAGCTCAAGACTCGGTCATATCATCCACAATAGGTCATTTCGACCAACCAGTGCTCACCGCACCTTTGTTGCTCTTAAACCAGAGAGATGGGCCCAGCATAAAAACAAGGGAAGAGAAGCACACATGAAGAGGACTGACACATGGAGACCACTCCGTGTTAGAGGATCAATGGGACCACGGGAGCCTCATTCTCAGAAGAATTCCACACTTTCACCTCTTTCTCATGTAATTCTTGAATTCTACTCATCCATCAATGACAAGGACCTGAATAAATTAAAGAAGCTCATCTCTGATGAATGTGTCTTCGAGGATTTGGCATATTATGAACCATTGCAAGGAAAGGTCGCAGTCTTCCCCCCTCCCTACTCCTCGTGATCTCAAAAGCGATGCGCTTAACAGAAATCAGCATTATTTTTGCTTTGCATGCAGAGGATCCACCACTTCTTCAAAGAACTGACAGGAGCCATGGGAAAGAATGCGCGTTTAGTCATTGATGGGGTGTATGAAGGGATGGATCTAAATGTTGCCGTGACATGGCATCTAGGTAAAACCTCTTTGATCCACACAGCCACTGCATTGCATTTAATCCTCTTGACAGCATATTACTGTTGCAGAGTGGAACAATAAGTTCATCCCCTTCACCAAAGCCTGCAGCTTCTATAACTGCTCGAGGAAAGGAGAGGAGATGATCATCAAGTAACTAACAAGCCCACCTGATTCTATTTTTCCTTTTTTTTTTTTTTTATAACCTTTATAGGAAGCAATGAACACTGATATCTAACAGCACCCAGCACAAGCTTTTTAATCTGTTGATCATAATATGTTCACATGTATTGCAGGGAAGCTCGTGTCTTCGTTGAATCACCAATGAAACCAGGTGATCTTGCGCTGGTAAGCCTATACAATCTTTAGATGCCATGGCTGCAACCCAAGAAAGGTTGAGTTTAGTTCAAAACATGGTGATTTGAGCGCATATTTCTATATCATTCAACCAAATGGGGTAGCACCAAAAAAAAAACGCAACCTTAACCACTGCAATCTATTGATATATGTTTGTTCACTGAAAATTCAGGAAATGCTGAAGATCATTGTTTCACTATTTGACAAGTTCCCTAGACTGGCCGAGAGTATGTCCATTCACTAGCATTATCTTATGTAGTATTACAGCTAAACACAGTCTGCAACTCATGCCTACTACTGTAACTGTAGGTTTCCTAAAAAAGCCTGATGCAATAGTTCGTTGGCTCAAGAAGCTTTACAAGATGTTGATAGAACCTCTGATCCTTCCATTTTTAGTGTACTACACCCATGTCTGGACATATGTGACTCGAGGGCTAAGATACATGCTCAGCATACTGCAGAAAATTTTAAAGCTCTTTAAGTGAATGCCATGCAAGATTGTTTGTTTAACTGTCATCTCCACTGCTGCTTGACATTTCCAGCAATGATAGAGCCACCAAAGGGCCAATAACAGGTGGCCAAGGTGGCCTGCAAAAGGCAACCAGGGGCTCCACATTGTTGTTTGTTACTTGGCCTGCTTCCCCAGGATCATTCTTTCCATGCTTTCTTGGGGTTGAAACTGTCATTAATCTTGTTTATACAGTGTCTTTAGTCAAAAAAGAGAAATTTAGTGTAATGAAAATATGAAACAAGGAAAAGGCAACCATGACATTACTCCATGTCCCTTTCATGAGATGGATTTGCTTGAGAATATTTTTTGCAGGCAATGTGGTGGCTCCCCTCATTTAAGTTCCAGCAGTTTGAACCTCACCTGTGAAAAGCCTTTAGGGGTTGAATAAGCAATTCTATTAAATAATTTTAACTGGACACTATTTGGCCGCATTGCAGATCAAAATCTATCTGATAATCTTACTTCAGTAGGACAAAAACCTATTGAAAAAAAAAAAAAAAAAAACACCATGCAAGGAAGCAATCTGAGAACATGTAGTAGGTCATGTAACAAGAATTGCAGATTATTTCTAATAATCATATTATTTATCCATCTCACAAATAACTAAGGAAAAGAAAATCAAGGCAAATACTTAATTGGAAAGCAGTTGTTAAATAAAAACAGGAACAGATGAGAAAATAATGAATTCCTATGTAAACCTCACACTTATAACAAGCAGTAATGCAAGGATTCTTCAAACACTACCCTATCACCCATGAGTGCAGCTTGGCAGTACATCAACCATTTCGTTAGCTTGCCTACATATTGCTTCCAGGTTCCAATTTTAAAGCCAGGGGTCAAACTTATGTTCTTAAAAAAATAAAGCCATCGAAGGATCTCTTTTTAGTTATTTATTCCCATAACCAATCTAATGATAAACGACTAAGCTAGATCAGCCAGCTAAGGTGTCAAATGGAAAATTGTATGAAATGGGTGACCAATGCCCCAATTGTGATCTCTAACCTAAATAGTAGGACCACCACCACCAATTGCACAATTCTACCTGTGACTTCCAAATGCACAATCCATGTGAAATACAAATTAGTCAATGAAGTAATCTCATGGCTGCTGCTCATGCTAAGACAATTAAGATAAAAACAATAAAAGAGCTAGATCAGAGTTGTTTCTATGGTTTCTGCTTCATTTTTTTTCCAGATAAATGACAGTACAAATCACAGCCCATGTAAGTTGGCAAAAAATTATTTCCTTCATCTATTCTGTGATTTTCTTGCTCTCCTGAGTGTGCCCAATCCATTTCATTTGATAGAACTCTTGGTTACAAGATTGTTTGATGTCTTTTCCATTTGTTCATGTTTCTTTCTTTAAATAGGAATCAGAGACATTTCTGAACATCAAGTACACAGATATCCAAGTCCAAATGCAACATTTACATTTTGGATTCACATTGCACAGGATTTCTTAAGTTCTATATCTTTTATATGGAAAATATTATATGCATAAACCTAATACTTCAACGGCAAAGCTTAAATAGTGCAACACTGACCATCCGGATGCCTCATCTTACATGCTAGCCTTTTCAAATTGGCTAATGACGCATGATATAACCATAACCTTTACCATCAAGTCTTCTCCCAACTATTTGGATCATCTTGCAACTCCTCACTCAACAAGCATTAAATTTTCAAGCATTTCCTTATCTTTCTTACGACTTCCATCCATATCTTTAATTCATATGTACAAATTCATGGACCAATCATTTCCGCAAGACAACTCAGTTCCATGGCTTATACATACCATTTTTGGCTCAATCCATTAGAACAATGTTTAACCATATAAAAGACTCTTCTCTTGTAGCTACAATTTGTCTTCTGTTTCTTAAACAAAATAATCAACACTTACTTTACATACAGACGTCTCATGAATATCATGTTAATGAATCCTATTTTTCGACTGCAAACTACTAAACTAGTATCTGAGCAGTGCAATTCAGAATCAACAAGTGTCGGACTAGATTTTATTTAATGGGCTCAATAAAGTCTCAAATTTTCTTAATATTTCAACATAACTTTCGAGAAAAATTCTCCAGGATTTTCTTTCAAAGAACACATAATCTTTCCAGTGTATTGGCATGGGTTACAGATTCAGAGAATATTGCCAATAAAACAAATAACTATTCGTTGCAACTGATATGTTCGAATATCGCGGCTTATTTAAGAATTAATTACACCATATTCATTAATCCATGATCCATCCCTACCTTCTCAGTTTTGTTTATCCCAGAAGTTTTTCTAAACATCCCACAAAATTTTGTTGAGTTGCAAACAGGAATTTTTTTTTTTTTTAAAAAAAAAGCAAGAAAGGAAGAAAGAAAAGGAAAGATATGGGATCCAAATATACCTAACATTGCGGCTATGCATATGTCCTTAACAACCTTAAGAAATCATAAGCATCGCATGGAGTTCCAATGGTTGGCATAAGAATGGTCCAGGCATATGAAGCTAAAATAATGAGAGCAGAACTCGGTGGAAGACAAAAGAATAGATGGAAGATAAGAAGGGCAGGCCAGAGAAATGGCAGATACCTGTGAATTCTTTCCTACAAGCAGAGGACGCGATTGCTGAGCCAAATCGTAAACCAGGCGAAGAGAGGAGAGAACGAGGTCTCCATAAATTTTTGGCTTCGGGTGCTCACGGTGAGACCGGAAGGCTCCCGAAAGTTCTCGGAGCCATCCGTTCCGTTCAGCGTCACGTCTAATCAGTCAACGGGCCACGATAAGGCCTCTCTGGGCCGAGCCTTTACTCTGGCGGCAGAGCCCTGTCATCGAAAGTCGCCTCTCCAAAAGTCTATCTTCCACATCTACGGTCTTATATCTACCATGAGTTTTTTTACCTCAATTTTTTTTTTTTATTTGTTTTCTAGGCACCATCAAGAAATTCTTTTTTTTTAAAAAAAAAGAAATAGAACCGTCTGGCCCACCGGTCGAGTCATCTTCAATGGGAGGTGAGACCACAATTATAAGTAGAAGTCAAACCTAAAAACTTTTACATACATACATACATACATACATACATACATACTATATATATATATATACATATATATATGCGAAAAAACCACTTATATACCTATTATATTTATTTATGCATCTAAAATCTATTACGTGACACAAAAAAGACTCAGCTCGACCCATTCAGTGAAGAAATGCCACAACTTTGAAGGCAGAGCAGGCTCCAAGCACCTCATATATCAGGCCCATGCTAGCGTGGGACTATTGAGTTAACCCATTTATTTGCATCTTTGAAGAAGACAAAGAAAAAAAAAAAAATTTATTTTCATTTTATTTTAATCAAAAAAAGAGTAGAAAGAAAAGAAAAGTAATGTTTATAAAATTATACATATATATATATAACTTGAGTCTAAATTCATATATAAGAATATAATTGAAAAATTAGAATAAAAATTATAAAACTTTTTTTTCTTCCTCTTTTAACTCTCAAATTTAAAGATAAAAAATTTTATATTTTTGAGAAAAAATAGTAAAAAAAAATCAACCTTATTTCTCTTTCAAATAGAAGGTTTTATTACCCATCTCCGGCTTTCTTCTCTGCTCTCCTCAGTACCCTCCATCCGAACGAGCCCTTGATGGTACGCTCGGTCAAAGAATGTGGACAACCTGAACAGGGTTAAAATTTAGGGATAATAAATAGATTATAGCCAAGCCAATTACCATTCATTCAACAAGATCAGAAGTACTGAGTCTTGATATTATAGCCGGGATATAATATTTTAAATCTGACGTGTATTCTCTAAAATCTTGGCATTTTTTTTTTTCTCTTTTATTCCACCGAAGTGATTTGCTTTTAGCTCGCTCATGTTCTCACTGCTTCTCTTCTAATTCATATACAACGTTTAAAATGGCCTTGTGCAATGAATAACTTTGATGGGTTTGTTTTTTTGGATGCCAGAGTGAGTTACTCATCGATGGTCCCTGAACTTTAGTTCAATGTCCGATTTCGTCCCTGAACTTTCGATTTGTTCAATCTATTCCCGGAGCTTTGCACTTTGCGTTCAATGTAGCCCGGAAGACTGATGCCATTCGCTGAGTCTGGACAGAGGATGTTAAGTGCTGATGTGGTCGTTATTTATAATAAAATATTAATTATTTATCATAAACTTGCCATGCCGAGTGCATGTGTTACGCACGGGATGCAATAAAAAAATTAAAGGGAATGGTATTGTGACAAACGAGAACAGGGCAATAAGGTTCATGAAGGCATGAAGAATGAGTTGGATGTATTGAAAACAGTTGCAAGGGAGCTAGAAGGTGCTGCAGACTGTGGGGAAAGGATGAACAGTGTGTTTTGGTGGGGTCTGTTAAATGTGTTGGCACATTACCATGTATTTGGTTCTGATTAAAGAGGGAAAATGAAGTTTAGTTAGCAAAATTACAAAGCTGTGAAATGAGTTGATTGTCCTGTCTTTGAAATTATCCATATTTAATGTGTTGATTGCAATTGAAAATTCACAACTCTTAAACACCAAAATATGTTCCAACAATCAGCCACTTACATTACGTAAAACAGCATAACAAAATTACATGTGAATTGTCTAATGCCTCATAATTCAAGTAGTCCATCAATGCCTCGGTAACACATGCCCAAAAATTGCCTATATTAAACATATATAAAACTATCAGGGTGAGACTATCTCAAAATATCAAAATATAGTTTTGGTTAATAGTGTTTTGCGACATCCATCGCATCCAAAACATCAAAAGACACTCAATCCAAGATTGCAACTAATTCAATCCTTGTTAGACCTCCTCCTGGTTCTACATTCCTCCAAGCTACCAGAATGGCTCTCTTGAGTTGACAATAATGCAGTGTTTCCATCTTCCTAGTTAATTTTCTACAATGAACTACTATTGCCTCCTCCTTTTCTTTGATAAAACAATGATAGAGAATATACTTTATAATCAACAATGAGTTAACATAATGTACTATCATATTTTAAAAGCAAAAATGGTAGAGAAAATTTTCTTTAATTCGGAAAGTCAAAATAAATAAATACCTTATTGACATTAGCAAGGTGATCATCAGAAGGGCAAAATGACAGTTCCTTTTCATCTTTTAGCTGTGCTAGAGTTAAAATGAAGACCATTACATGCAAAAATTTAAACTTTTTATAGTAGCCTAAAGGGAGAAAGATAAGAGAACATCAAAAGACTTATATGTCCTACAAAACTAATATTTATTATAATAAATTCAATTTTATTATGAATATTATATATATTACTTTTATAGGTACATTATAATTTATATTAGATGAGATGGCATGTTTGTCCTTAGATAATATTGTACTATTAAGTTATGTCGATAATGAATATTATTTATTTAAGTAGATAATACTCTAAATTCTTTATAATCTAAAATTTAATCATAATATTAGAACACAAGAGGATGGTATATTTTTATGTAGTTGTCATATAAATAATGTGAGTGTTTATCAGGTAACATGTATGAATTGAACCGACAAAACTCTCAAACTAGCTAGTGTTGTAAGGGCTATTCTAATCATAGCTATAAAGAAGCCCTTATTAACCTAAGGGTGCTGCTTAGTTTTACATTAATTTTATATAGCTTTGTTATTGTTAACTGGTAATGCGTGATTGAAAAGCTATATATGAACATTTTAAGCTATCTAGATAATATATGAAGTTTAGTAGATATCCAAAATGAGGTCTATCACTTTTAGAATAAGATAGAATATTCAAGATTGTATCTTTAGTTAATCTTTAGTATGTTAAAATAAAATCCATCTAATGAAATAAGAAAAAGAATTTCACTAGCTATTTTATAAAATATAAAAAGGATTTTATATTATTTATAAATAATTTTTAATTAAGGTTCAATGATTTAACAATATAATATGACACATACATATGCTAAGAAACTTATAGTGGTTATGGTATAATCCTATTGGTTTATGTAGAATATTAGTTGATAAAGTGACTATCGTATAAAATGCTATGTCATGAAATACTAAAATCAATCTTGTTTTTTTAGATAGAGGCTATAGTTTGTTGATGGGCATGATTGTAGTTATCAAGCCATTTTATAATTTGATTAGATTAAAACTTAGCTTATCAAAGAAGGAATTCTCTGATAGGTCCCATACATCATGCTCTATCTCCTTTTGGAAAAAAAGACTTAGCAACCCAACAATCATGTTAAGACATGATATGTCTCATGACGAGGTATAGAATTCGCAAAGTCATTTCAATTACAAATAATGTGAGAGTTAAAGAATTCGAAAAAGTTTAACTCATTATTTATATGAATCGTTGAATTCTAAAATTAACCCTAATTAGGTATGTACCCGTGCAATGCATGTGTACTATTTTAATTTAAATTTCAAAAATAAAATAAAAAAATTAAATTTTAGATACATTATTTATAGATAAATTTTATAAATTGATCTATTATTTTATAAAATAATATAAAAATATAATTTTTAAAATAATTATAAAATTTTATAAATTATGATTATTCATACAAAAATATATTTTTTTAAAGAAATACATGAATAATTTATAAAGCCACCATCAATACAAAAAAGCTCGCAAGAAATATATAACTTATTAAAAAATAAAATTTAAGAGTTATTAAATATAAGTGGGCACATGACATAGAAAAAGATAACCCTTTTAGTTTTATGTAATATATTATAGATAAAAAATTTAAAGTCTAAAAAATATTTTTTTAAAAAAATGAAAATTTATAAAAAGACCAAAAAAAATATAACTTATTAAATAATAAAATTTAAAAGTTATTAAATGTAAGTAGATAAATGACATAGAAAAGATAACCTTCTTTTCTTTATATTATATATTATAAATTATGAATAGGTATGTGCCTTGTAAGGCATGAGTGCATGTTGGTATGATTGATAAAAAAATATTATATTATTTTTAAATTATAAATAATTTAAATCAAACATTAAAATTATTTATTTTAAATAAAAATAAGAATAAAATAAATAAAATGCATATATCAAAAGAGAAGATAGATGGGACATATACTATCCTTAAAAAAATCGGGCATTCTTCTTGGTAGTGGTGCTATTATTTTGAAAATATTCTTAGATCACTAAAAAATTTAAAAAAGAAATGTTTGCTTATTTCTTCATATAAAAGAAAAAAAGGAAAAAATTCTATAATTAATCAAAATAACACATCAATTACAAAAAATTCAAGAAAACTTCTAACCAATCCAATGTATATTTCTTTCCTCTCCTATTTTTTTAATAATAATTACTATCATCCTAGTATACTTGCTAATCAACTAGTCAAATTATGAGAAAAATATAATAAATAATTTAATAAATAAATATAAAAATTAAAATGGAATAACAGTAGAGCTCTCACAAATCCCTTGTTGAAAATAAGAATTTCTCAAGAAGCAAGTTTGTTGAATCATTGAAAATACTATAAGTTGGAAACAAAAGAAAGCAAGACATCAGATATGGTAACAAACGAAGGATGAGCGTACATGCGCAATAAAAAAGAAAGAGGTTAACTTTTTTTGAGATAATAGAAAATGATGGAAGATTAGAGGTTTATAAAATCTATATTGAAAACTTCTTTTCCTCCTTGAAAATATATGTAGGTTCCATAAGACAGAAGAAAAACTTTGCAATGGAAAAAGGCAAGTTGAATATATTACTTAAAAAAACTTAGCAAAGTTTATGTTATCAAATCCTCATTAGAGAGTTACCATTAATTTATTGCTCCATCATCGACCCTCAACATGTCGCTCCACCATTGTGGCCTTCTTTTCGTTACCAATCGTCATCTCTCCATTGTTCTGAGCGATGTCGAAATCTTTTACACCAATGCCATTGTAAAAGCACATACACTTACAAGACTTTTTGCTCTTGATTACCTTGACCTTTCTCAAGACCCTTCTTGTTCTTGATCACCTTGACCTTCCTAAAGACCTCGCTAGGAAACAAACGAAAGGCTTAGAGAGCACAGAGGCAGCACAAAGTGGTGGCTCCAATGGCAATCAGAAGGGAGTGGAGGGAGAAGGTGCAGGTGTAATTTTTTGAACAAGTTAAAGAAAAAATTTTATAGGACAGCTATATGACGATTTATGCTTTATGGTATGAAATATTTGGTAGTTAGAAAAATACACGTATATAAGATGAATGTAACGAAAATAATAATATTAAGATGGATGTATGGTAATACAAGAAAATATAGAATAACAAATAAAACCATTCATACAAAGTTAGAGGTAACTTTAATCGAGGATAAATTAAAGAAAGGATAATTTAGATAGCTTGGATATGTGTAACGTAAATCTAGATATGCACTTATGCAAAAAAGTGACTTGATACATATAGAGGGAAAAAGAAATAGAGATAGTCCGAAAATCATATGAAAAAAAGTGATAAAGAAAGACTTAGAATTTTTGCATCTTACAAGAAATATGACTTAGAATAAAGCTAAATGAAAAAAAATGATTCATATAAATAACCCTAGCTAGTTTGAAATTAAGGCTTTCTTATTGTTCTTGTTGTAGTATTGAAGCAATTTTTTAGAAAACGAATAGCACGCAAAGTTAATGCCATAATAAAAGAAAAATCAATAATCTCCTCTATTGGCTTGGCTTATGAAATAAGAAAATCAGAAATAAAGCAGCAAGGAATGAAAGCGAGAAATAAAATTAAAAGCATTAAATATGGCTTCATATATGGCAAAAGAAAGGTAAACCTTCTTTTCTTTACTATATTAAATTAGATTATAACTGAGTCATAGAACTCTAAAAGGTTTAAATCATAAAGAAAAAATAGTGGTTATAGAATTTTAAAAGACAAAAAGAAACCATTTATATAAAGAGGTTCTAAGCTTGAAGCAAAATGGAATGTTTATACAAGAAGAGCATGTCTATGTGTAATGTACACTCGTAAAGATCTTATTATACTTCTAGGCACAATCTTAAAAGGAATATTTTCCTTTGTAGAATCTACAGTATAATTGAATTTAATTTGAATGCATTCTAATAGACATCACACGCAAGGAAAAAAATTAATTGTGATTGTGAACAAAACCAATTTCCTTTAATAACCTTCCAAAGTAATTTGCAAACGAATAATGCATAAAAATAAAGATAGAAATATTTCAGACTCCTAAATAATAAAGGATTTGTTATGAATTTTATACAGAACTAACAACTTGATTGAAGTTATTCTACTTGATTGGAGAAGATAATAGATAAAAAATAAATAAGACTATATAACTTAGAGTTGTAGGATAGAAACAAAATGAGAAGGAACAAAAAGATAAGAAGAATGGTGAATCCTTGAGCTGATTACTAAATTACATGCTACTATTAAAGAAAGTGTCGATGAGTTTAGAAATGAATGATGCATAAAATTAAATAAAATAAGAAAAATTTAAAATTCTTTAGCTAATAGCAGATTTGTTAAGAATTTAGTTTGTTAATTATTATCAGATTGCATGCCATTGTTGAGAAAAGCTTTAGTGAACCGAGAAAAGAGTGATACATAGAAAAGAAGTAACAAATAATAATAATAATAATAAGCATAAGGCTCTTTGACTAATAAAAGATTTGTTAAGAATTCTATAAAGAGCTTACTGTATAATTATCAATTTTGTAAATGATCATTAAATTACTATTAAGAAAAGATTTAATGACTTTGGAAAGAAATAATATATAAAAAAATTAAGACTCTTTGACTGATGGTATACTACTATTAAGATATTCAACTAATTTTTAAGAATTTATGAAAATAATTGATTAGAAATAATTTTATGATGTGATAAAATCTAATATAATATGGCAAATATAAGAAAGCCTACTTTTCTTCTACCACATGTTCAGCTCCAATTAATGCGATTTTATGGTTTTTTTCTTTTCCTTTATCCTGCATGCCCGGTCTACTTCCGTTACTTCTACACAAGTTAAAAATTGTACGCTTTTTTCCTTAATATGAATGATTTCAACACATTCCTAACTTTTGTCTTATTTTGAATGCAGGATAATATTAAAATTCCAAGTAAGTTTTAACAGTCATTTTTATTCTTTGCTACTGCCGAGAATAAAGGCCTCTTTCAGTCTATTTTCTTTTATTTTTTCTCTTCTTTTGGTCTATTTGCTTCTCCAATTTAAAATATAAATCATGCCAGTCCGTGCATTGACGTATACCTAGTTTTAACGTTTAATCGACCTAACATGACGTGGCATGTTAAATTTTTCTATAGCTTTTCTGAAATTTTTCTAAATTTCTAAAGAGGAGAGAATCTCTCCCATTAAATTATTGAAAATTAATTTATTTGATAATTAATACTGAATTCATTTAATAGTAAGTTTCAAAGATATAATGAAAGTTAAATCTTTGACCAGATTTTACGCATCCATAACAAAGGCATATAAGCGCCTAATTTCCTAAATAAATTGCATCCAAAATTCTTCTCTCTTCCATTGTCTTCCCGAAGGACACTCGCTACTGCCTTCCCGAAGGACAGTTGCTGCTGCCTTCCCCCTCCCAACCAATGATGGCGTCGCTTATGAGCAATACCCCGAGAAAACTCAACGTAACCTCTCTTCTTCCTTCCTCTCTCACACATAAAACCAAAAACAAATAGGATTTGATTTATTTTCCTTCTTTTTTGTCTAAATGATGTATATTCTCCTTGCAGGGAACGAGGTTGGCGATCTTATGGATGGTGGCGGTGGGCGGACTCATAGGGGCGGCGAGGTGCGCGCGCCACGATGGCCACAAGGTGGCGGGTGCACCCAGCCAGCGGGCCCATACTGCGATGCTGACGGACTTCGGGGCGAAGGGAGACGGGAAAACCTCCAACACCCGCGCCTTCCAGGCCGCCGTCGCCAACCTCAGCCACTACGCCGCCCAGGGCGGTGCGATGCTCGTCGTGCCCCCCGGCAAGTGGCTCACGGGGCCTTTCAATCTCACCAGCCACTTCACCCTCTACCTCGAGTACGGCGCCGAGATCCTCGCCTCCCAGGTCTGCTCTCCGTTCTCTCTCTTTCTTCGTCTCCGTGTCTTCTTTATTTTATTTTTTTTTTCTCCTACGTTCTCTAATATTGTCCGCCCCTCCGGACCAAACGTATGGGATGGACGGTAAGGATCATAGTTCATAGATTAGAAACAAAACCAGAAATCGTTGCCCGGAGAAGTTTGTACTCCTTGGATGATATGGGATATATTGGTCAACTTTTACCTCGAAAGAGACATCTCTTGGTCAACTAGTCAACAGATCATCTATCTAATATTTAGTGAACCCAGTTAATCTAACGTCAAAGGTTTAACCAGTCAACACGTATTTATTTTTTTTAACTAATAACTTTTTCACGTCTTCTGTGTAATATAGGAGAGGTGTTTATTAGGATAGGATCCGTGATCAATTCGATTAAATTTTCTCATCGTACCTGGAGCATTCTTGGCATCTCCCATCGCCGTATTTATTCACTAACCTTATAATGTCAAAATTATTCTTGTAACTTTTAATAATTATTTTATCATATTATTATTTCATATTAAATTATAATACTACATTATAGTATAATATAATATAAGAATTAAACAATTATATTATATTATATTATAACTATTATAACATTATAGTTACAATGTAATTTTATAATATTAAATTATATTATATTAATATAAAATAATATTTTTTTAATTGATGACGGGCATCTTTGGTTCTTAAATCTTTGCATTCTACGGATGAGATGACATAAAATCAAACTTATACGAAATCATCCGTGGCCAAACAAATACGATGCTCGTATCACCTCGTCCAAATCATCAAGGTTTAATTCAAGAATGAATATAAGCGTGCGATAATGAAAAGATAATTGAGAATCCTTTGCCATCACCCACCGTTCAGTCATCTCTCATGATAGCTTTTGAAATCAGAATGGAGGCTGTGTGGTTTGATTTTGCGAATAATTCATTGCTATTCCACTTATCTCGGTTCCTGCGTAGCTAGACGATCTTAAAGATGAGATGCACATCTTCAAATATTTTTGGGTTAAAAGTAGAATGAGAGAGCCTAGATAACTCGAAATACAGAAGACATACTACTGTGCAACAAAGTGACGCAAGCCTCAGAGCTGACGTTATTTTCTCTTCCTTCTAATATCTCTTTCTATATTACCTCCGTTGTCTCTTATACTTGGTTCTCGCCATGGCTCTTATCTGTAGCGGACTAACATTTAAAGCATCTGACAATATGTCGCAGGACATGAACGAATGGCCGCTCATTGCTCCCTTGCCCTCTTATGGGAGAGGAAGGGACGAACCTGGTCCAAGATACAGCAACTTCATCATGGGATCTAACCTCACCGATGTGGCCATCACAGGTATTGCAAGTGTTTCTTTTCAAGGCCCCTGTGAGATATCGATACCATTTTAATTTTTTTTCTTTGTTCGGTCAATGAAGTTTGGTGCCCAGAGTCTGTTTGAGGTGTCTACACTATGGTGTTTGTTGGTTTGGACTAAGATTTATCTTTCCAACTAACGTAAATCGATGTCTCTATTTATGTTGGCTGATCTGTTTCAGGGAGTAACGGAACAATCGATGGGCAGGGTAAATTCTGGTGGGATAAATTCCACGGTAAACAGCTGAAGTACACTCGTGGTTACCTGCTTGAAATAATGCACTCAGACCATATCTTCATTTCGAACGTTACATTCAAAGACTCTCCCTCATGGAACCTCCATCCGGTTTACAGCAGGTTTTATCTCTCTCTCTCTCTCTCTCTCTCTCTCTCTCTTTATATATATATATATATATATATATAGCTTGATTGCATTCAACGTTAAGATTTGATTGAAGCAATTGAATTGTGCAGCAATGTAGTTGTGTCAAATGTCACAATTCTTGCACCAGTTGACTCTCCAAATACCGATGGGATTGATCCAGGTACTCCTGCTTCTAGAGTTTTTTTTTTTTTTTTCAACAAATTGTATATTGAACAATAGAAATATGAGACGAGTTTTGCATATGTTTTTCAACTCTGTTTTCTATTGTATAGATACTAGGATAGAACTTGCCATTAGGATATCCTTCTCATTCTTTCTTAAAGGAGGAAGAAGAAAAGAGACATTAAATATGCAACGTACAAGTGAAAGAGAATCAAAAAAATAAAAATTACTTTACTGATAAAATGTATATATTGGTAATACTCTTTAGGAGAGTAAATTTATGAGGCACATTATAGAAAACAGGAAGAGCAACGTTTTTATTTCCTTTTCCTTTAATTTTACTGGGGAAGCCCACAGTTAAGAACATAGCATGCAATAACTTTGCAAAGTTTGATCGATAGTTTTGGTGCTTCCTCTCCTCAGACTCCTGCTCCGGTGTCCGCATCGAGGACTGTTTCATAGTCTCCGGCGATGATTGCATCGCCATTAAGAGCGGTTGGGACGAGTATGGAATCGCTGTTAACAAACCAACCGAACATGTGGTCATCAGAAGGCTCACCTGCATCTCCCCAACGAGCGCCACCATCGCCCTTGGAAGCGAAATGTCTGGTGGAATCCAAGATGTCAGGGCTGAAGACATCACGGCCATCAACACAGAATCTGCAGTCAGAATCAAGACGGCCATCGGAAGGGGAGCATTCGTTAAGAACATCTTTGTGAGAAGGATGACCTTGCACACCATGAAGTACGTCTTCTGGATGACCGGCGGTTATGGGAGCCACCCTGATGACGGGTATGACCCCAAGGCAATCCCAGTCATCCAGAATATAAGTTACAGCGATGTGGTTGCCACCAATGTCACCATGGCTGGAAGGTTGGACGGAATTCCGGAGGCACCCTTCACTGGGATATGCTTGTCTAACGTGCAGATAGATCTTGCCAAGACGAAGAAAATGGACTGGAACTGCACTGCTGTTAGCGGGGTGTGGAGCAATGTGACACCTACTCCTTGTAATTTGTTCCGAGATCGAGGGCCCAATGCGGCGCCATGCCCATTCCCTACAAATAACTTTCTATAGACGATGAATTGCAGAACGCCCTTCAACAAGAGGTGCAGCTGTGACTGAGTTTAGTGTGAGCTCTGTTTTCCATAAAGTTATTCCTCCAGTTGAACATCAGCTAGGCAGCTATTATCTGCTTTAGCCCTTGCATTGGATGTTCAATTTTCAATAAATAATTTATATCTAATAAAGTGAATAGACATGGAAAAATAGAAACAAGAAAAGATCATATAACATCTTGAGTTATTGAATTTATTCAGACCATTGAAGAGAATGATTTGCTGAAACTCTGTTCTCCTTTTTTATTTTTATTTTTTTATTTTTTTATTTTTTTTTTTGTGATAGGAAATAGAATGCTGAAACTCTGTTCCCATCTTTCTATAAAGTGAGACTATGGGTGAAACACGCTAAAATTTTATCAATCATTCTATTGACTCCATGTTATTTTAAAGAAAGTGACGATGAGTTTAGAAATGAATGGTGCATAAAATAAAATAAAATAAAATAAATTTAAAATTCTTTAGCTAATAGCAGATTTGTTAAGAATTTAGTTAATTATTACCAGATTGCATGCTATTGTTGAGAAAAAAAATTAGTAAGCCTATATATATAAAGTTAAGCCTCTTTGTCTAATAAAAAATTTGTTGAGGATTCTATAAGAGCTTACTGACAAGGAACTTCATAATTATCAATTTTGTTAATGATCATTAAATTATATATTACTATTAAGAAAAAAATTAATGACTTTGGAAAGAAATAATATATAAAAAATTAAGACTCTTTGACTGATGGTATACTGCTATTAATTTTTAAGAATTTATGAAAGCAATTGATTAAAAATAATTTTATGATACGATAAAATTTAATATAATATAGTAAGCTTAAGAAAGTTTATTTATTTATTTATTTTTCACCACATGTTCAGTCTCAATTAATGCTGACTTTATGGTTTTTTTCCTTTCCTCTATGCACTCTTTCTGCATGCTCCGTCTACTTCCGTTACTTCTATACAAGTTCAAAGATGTACACTTTTTTTCTTAAAATGAATGATTTCAACTCACCCCTAACTTTTGCTTTATTTTCAATGCAGGATAATATTAAAATTTCAAGTAAGTTTTATCAGTCCTTTTTATTCTCTAATTTAAAATAAAAAGAAAAGTAGACAGGAAGAGGCCTTTATTCTCGGCAGTATACCTAGTTATAACGTTTAATTGACTTAACATGACGTGGCATGTTAAACTTTTCTATATCTTTTCTGAAATTTTTCTAAATTTCTAAAGAGGAGGGAATTTCTCCCATTAAATTATTGAAAATTAATTTATTTGATAATTAATACTGAATTCATTTAACAGCTAGTTTCAAAGATGTAATGAAAATTAAATGTTTGATTATGATTACCAAGATTTACTCTATATTTGATTTATGCATCCAAAACAAAGGCATATACACGCCTAATTTCCTCAATAAGTTGCATCCAAATCCTTCTCTCTTCCATTGTCTTCCTGAAGGACAGTCACTGCTGCCTTCCCCTCCCAACCAATGATGGCGTTGCTTATGAGTAATACCCCGAGAAAACTCAACGTAACCTCTCTTCTTCCTTCCTCTCTTACACATAAAAACAAAAACAAATAGGATTTGATTTATTTTCCTTCTTTTTTGTCTAAATGATATATATTCTCCATGCAGGTAACGACGTTGGCGATCTTATGGATCGTGGCGGTGGGCGGACTCATAGGGTCGGCGAGGTGCGCGCGCCACCATGGCCACAAGGTGGCGGGTGCACCCAGCCAGCGGGCCCAGACTGCGATGCTGACGGACTTCGGGGCGAAGGGAGACGGGAAAACCTCCAACACCCACGTCTTCCAGGCCGCCGTGGCCAACCTCAGCCACTACGCCGCCCAGGGCGGTGCAATGCTCGTCGTGCCCCCCGGCAAGTGGCTCACGGGCCTTTCAATCTCACCACCCACTTCACCCTCTATCTCGAGTACGGCGCCGAGATCCTCGCCTCCCAGGTCCGCTCTCCGTCCTCTCTCTTTCTTCGTCTCCGTGCCTTTTTTTTTTTTTTTTTTTCTCCTACGTTCTCTAATATTGTCCGTCCCTCCGGACCAAACGTATGGGATGGACAGTGAGGATCATAGTTCATAGTTTAGAAACAAAACCAGAAATCGTTGCCAGGAGAAGTTTGTACTCCTTGGATGATATGGGATATATTGGTCAACTTTTACCTCGAAAGAGACATCTCTTGGTTAACTAGTCAACAGGTCATCTATCCAATATTTAGTGAACCCATTTAATCTAACGTCAAAGGTTTAACCAGTCAACACGTATTTATTTTTTTTAACTCATAACTTTTTCACGGCTTCTATGTAATATAGGAGAGGTGTTTATTAGGATAGGATCCGTGATTAATTCGATTAAATTTTCTCACCGTACCTGAAGCGTTTTTAGTATCTCCCATCGCCGCATTTATTCACTAAACTTATAAAATCAAAATTATTTCTGCAACTTTTAGTAATCATTTTATTATATTATTATTTCATATTAAATTATAATACTACATTATAGTTTAATATAATATAAGAATTAAATAATTATATTATATTATATTATAACTATTATAACATTATAGTTACAATATAATTTTATAATATTAAATTATATTATATTAATATAAAATAATATTTTTTTTAATTGATGACGGGCATCTTTGGTTCTTAAATCTTTGCATTCTACGAATGAGATGGCATAAAATCAAACTTATACGAAATCATCCATGGCCAAACAAATACGATGCTCGTATCACCTCGTCCAAATCATCAAGGTTTAATTCAAGAATGAATAGAAGCGTGCGATAATGAAAAGATAATTGAGAATACTTTGCCATCACCCACCGTTCAGTCATCTCTCATGATAGCTTTTGAAATCAGAATGGAGGCTGTGTGGTTTGATTTTGCGAATAATTCATTGCTATTCCGCTTATCTCGGTTCCTGCGTAGCTAGACGATCTTAAAGATGAGATGCACATCTTCAAATATTTTTGGGTTAAAAGTAGAATGAGAGAGCCTAGATAACTCGAAATACAGAAGACATACTACTGTGCAACAAAGTGACGCAAGCCTCAGAGCTGACGTTATTTTCTCTTCCTTCTAATATCTCTTTCTATATTACCTCCGTTGTCTCTTATACTTGGTTCTCGCCATGGCTCTTATCTGTAGCGGACTAACATTTAAAGCATCTGACAATATGTCGCAGGACATGAACGAATGGCCGCTCATTGCTCCCTTGCCCTCTTATGGGAGAGGAAGGGACGAACCTGGTCCAAGATACAGCAACTTCATCATGGGATCTAACCTCACCGATGTGGCCATCACAGGTAATGCAAGTATTTCTTTTCAAGGCCCCTGTGAGATATCGATACAATTTTTTTTTTTTTTAATCTTTTTTGGTCAATAAAGTTTGGTGGATAGAGTCTGTTTGAGGTGTCTGCACCATGGTGTTTGTTGGTTTGGACTAAAATTTATCTTTCCAGCAAACATAAATCGATGTCTGTATTTATGTTGGCTGATATGTTTCAGGGAGTGATGGAACAATCAATGGGCAGGGGAAATTCTGGTGGGATAAATTCCGCAGTAAACAGCTGAAGTACACTCGTGGTTACCTGCTTGAAATAATGCACCCAGACCATATCTTCATTTCCAACGTTACATTCAAAGACTCTCCCTCATGGAACCTCCATCCGGTTTACAGCAGGTCTGATCTCTCTCTCTCTCTCTCTCTCTCTCTCTCTCTCTTTATATATATATATATATATATATATATATATATATATATATATATATATATATATATATAGACACACACATATACATATATACATAGCTTGATTACATTCAACGTTAAATTTTGATAGAAGAAATTGAATTGTGCAGCAATGTAGTTGTGTCAAATGTCACAATTCTTGCACCACTTACTCTCCAAATACCGATGGGATTGATCCAGGTACTCCTTCTACTTCTAGAGTTTTTTTTTTTTTTAACAAATTGTATTTTGAACAATAGAAATATGGGACTAATTTTGCACATGTTTGCATATATTTTCAACTCTATTTTCTATTGTATGGATACTAGGATAGAACTTGCCATTAGGATATCCTTCTCATTCTTTCTTAAAGGAGGAAGAAGAAAAGAAAAGAAGAGAAGAGAAGAACAAAGACATTAAATATGCAACGTACAAGTGAAAGAAAATCAAAAAAATTACTTTACTGATAAAATGTATATATTGGTAAAACTCTTTAAGACAGTAAAACCAAAAATATGCAACGTACAAGTGAAATAAAAATTACTTTACTGATAAAGTGTATATATTGGTAATACCCTTTAAGACAGTAAATTTATGAGGCACATTATAGACCAACGTTTTCATTTCCTCTAATTTTACTGGAGGAAGCTTACAGTTCAGAACATAGCATGCAATAACTTCGCAAAGTTTGATCGATAGTTTTGGTGCTTCCTCTCCTCAGACTCCTGCTCCGGTGTCCGCATCGAGAACTGTTCCATAGCCTCGGGCGATGATTGCATCGCCATTAAGAGCGGTTGGGACGAGTATGGAATCGCTGTTAACAAGCCAACCGAACATGTGGTCATCAGAAGGCTCACCTGCATCTCCCCAACCAGCGCCGCCATCGCCCTTGGAAGCGAAATGTCTGGTGGAATCCAAGATGTCAGGGCTGAAGACATCACGGCCATCAACACAGAATCTGCAGTCAGAATCAAGACGGCCATCGGAAGGGGAGCATTCGTTAAGAACATCTTTGTGAGAAGGATGACCTTGCACACCATGAAGTACGTCTTCTGGATGACCGGCGGTTATGGGAGCCACCCCGATGACGGGTATGACCCCAAGGCAATCCCAGTCATCCAAAATATAAGTTACAGCGATGTGATTGCCGTCAATGTCACCATGGCTGGAAGGTTGGACGGAATTCCGGAGGCACCCTTCACTGGGATACGCTTGTCTAGCGTGCAGATTGATCTTGCCAAGACGAAGAAAATGGACTGGAACTGTACTGCTGTTAGCGGGGTGTGGAGCAATGTGACACCTACTCCTTCTAATTTGTTCCGAGATCTAGGGCCCAATGCGGCGCCATGCCCATTCCCTACAAATAAACTTTCTATATACGATGATTTGTAGAACGCCCTTCCATAAGAGTTGCAGCTGGGACTGAGTTTGTTGTGAGCTCTGTTTTCCATAAAGTTATTCCTCCTGTCGAACATCAGCTAGACAGCTATTATCTGCTTTAGCCATTGTATTGGACGTTCAATTTTCAATAAGTAACTTATTTCTCATAAAATGAATGGACATGGAAAAATAGAAATAAGAAAACATCATATAACCTCTTGAGTTAATGAATTTATTGAGACCATTGAAGAGAATGATTTGCTGAAACTCTGTTCTCTTTTTTTTTTTTTTTCTTTTCTTTTTGTGACAGGAAATAGAATGCTGAAACTCTGTTCCCATCTTTCTTTAATGTGAGACTAGGGGTGAAACACGCTAAAATTTTATCAATCATTCTATTGACTCCATGCTATTCTCTTGTATGAACAAAGGCTAAAGAACAAAATGTAGGCTTTGTTTTTTGCGGATGAAATTAATCGAATTGACGAATCCTTTCAGTATAACATGCTAGAGTTGCTCGAGTTGTAAGCCAAAGTAACAATAACAAATACAAGGATTTGTTCCGAGCCTAACAGCTTGAAGTAGTGCTCTCTGTAGCAAAATTCATCTCCTTTGATCTTATTATAATAATGGAACTTCTATAAGCTAACTACGGGCCAAAGGTTAGTTTATTAACGAGGGCCTATTTAGCCGTTGAGAAGTTTAGTTGCCTTTTCAGAAGTCCTGCACAAAATATTCCAGCTTGATACACCAAGTGTTCATGCTAAAATGTGGTATTTTAACTCTGGTTCTCACACACGCACAGACAAAAAACCAACAAAAACGAAGAAAATGGAGGAAAAAAGACTCCAGTTGGCTAATGTGGTGGAAGGAACAAATTTTCAATGATCCCATGGCAATATTGCCCTTTATTTATTTTGGCAGAAATGCAGTTTTTCCATTTCCAAATGAAGCATATGGACATTGATTATCAAAACAAAAGAAACCTCATTGATATTGGTTTTACAGCATGGTCTCATCATGCCTATATGAAGATCTTGTTCATTACAATACAACATACAAGCTGCAGAGAGTATATAAACAACAACAGAGGATATGGAAACCCAAATAAGTTATTTCAATCAGTTTTCAGAATCACACATTTATTTGTATGAAAAGATTTCAACCCAAACTTCATGGAATCATGTCTTTTGGAATCTGAGCAGTTTCATAGCTTCCTCCAATATGCCCATGTGAAATGTGGACAAGCTCTTTAAGCGTTCGATCCAACAGCATTTGAGCGCACCAGGCATTCTGGGCATTGTCCAAAGGTAATTTGCAGTCCAAAGAGTTATGAGAAGACACACTAATCATGGATCATTCCATTGACTAAATTGACCCTGCAACACCATTATCAAAGTTGACAAATTTTTCTCAAGAAAAAAGCTGACAAATTTAAAAAGACAGAAATTTATTGATGCAAGAAAACCAACAGGAAATATCATAAACATAAAATCAGGAAAAAAGTTTACATTTCTGTTGTTTAACAAAAAACTGTGCACCGTAAGTCGTTCTGATAATTATTTTAAAGATTTGGACATATACATGATTCCTAGATCAGAATGAATCGCCACTCAACATTCTAGTTCAAAGGCCCAGACATGGTCATTTTCTGCTTAGGACTTGCTTTATAACCGAACCATCTGATCCTTCAATTACCTTACATGAAGCATGATGTGGAGAGGATATTAACGACTCAAGCTATGGCCACTCCCAGTAAATTGTATCGTGTTAATCATAAAGGCATAAATTTCTATTTTATCTAAAGAACAAATAATAATGCGAAATACCAAAATTTTAGGCATCTATAAAACATACATATATATATATATATATATATATCTTCCTAGTGCATAGGATCTGGGTTGAACTTCAATGACTCCCTCCAGATGAGCTCCTTGATATTTTCTTCAGTAAATGATGGTTGTTCAAAATCAAAACAGAAAGGTGCTGGACAGACAGGCTCATCATTGATGTCATGAAGAGATGCCAGATATGGATGACAGAGAGCCTCATCAACTGCAATAAGAAAATATGCACCAGCATGAAAGGATGGAACCCAGACTTCAAACTTTGAGAAGAAACTATGAGAAAGTTCAAGGTACCTGTGATTCGCTTGCTTGGATCAAACACAAGCATTCTCTCCAGCAAATCAAGTGCTCCAGGAGACATGTTTGGGAATTTAACAGAGAAACTTTGCTTTGGACATTGCGGAAGCTGTCTCACATATCTCCGGGCATTTTCACTTCGAAGAAACCCGAGGCTTGAGTCATCTGGTGAACCTATTAGCTTTTTGGCAGAAAGAATTGAAAGAATCTTGTCAGAATTCAAATTGAGCAATAACTACTTATCCTCCACTCATCCTATCATTCTTTTCCCATGGTAAAACCAAAACAGAAAAGCAACGAAATGAAAGTTGAATAACTCCTCAATCATCCATAGTTTACTGCAAGGAAAGATAAAGATGCTTATGCACTTAAAAAGATAATAATAGCATAAAAGAAAGGAAAGCAGTGTAAAGAACCTATTAATTAAGTAAAATTATTTTGCTCAAATTGGAATATGCCAAGGGAATTTATCATAATCAGAAATTCTATCAGGAAATTTGACTGATGTGTAAATTGTCACTTAGGGCAGTAGGATGCAAATTTTTGCCAAACCTACATATAATATATTCACATTTAGACACATTCTATACAAAGTTGCTGACAAAATTCCCCCTATGTCGAACATGGATCTGATGTAATTGCCCACAGCTAGAAGCAGCCAGAACTTAAAAATAAAAAATAAAAATAAGGCTTACCATGTTTCTGGGATGATTTTGTCCACTGCACTTGGTGCATATATCTATGGGCTAGATCCCAAATTAATAACCTTCCAAGACCATTTGTCACATTCCCATGATGGTTTTCTTAGTGTGCTTCCTCCTTTCTGAATACTCCATTGGAGCCCCAGCTTACTGCAGCTTATCATTCTTCATAGCATGGCACCACCATATCTCACCTCATTAGTTCAAGCACCTCATCGTTATGTGAAAGACCCGAGTCTTTGACACCATCATCTTACATATATGAGATTGCTTTTGTTGCCCAAAGCTTTGACCGTACAGCACCATTAGCTTAACATTTGTATTATGAAATTTTCCCTTGACTCTGCTGGCATTGCAGTAAAATATAATTCAAAGCACAACTCTACTTGTTTCATTGCAATGCAATTATTTACACGTATCATCATTGATCTTTCATTCTTTAGCAATTGATGATATTTATGTCACCTGCTTGACAATATATTTTGGTCATGCCACATGACATTTGTGTTCCTATTATAATTGCACCCTGCTAACTCTGGATATGCTTTGATTTAATTATGGAGGACCTCTACACTCCAATACTTTCCTTCATATTCCAACATAGCAAAAACTTGTATGACAAGGTCTAGGTAGCTGGAAATTCTACTTAGGGTTAAGGTTTTAAATGTCATGTGATAGAAACGTCCTGATTTGGACGGCCTGCTGTCTCAGGACTCTGACACCATCCCAGTAACTGTCCTAGTCAAGTGTCCTCCTAGATACCTTCTATTTCTCTTCCCTTTTTCTCTTTTATTCCTTTTTTCTTTTTAATTTCTCATCACTCTTTCTTTCCTTTTTTCTATCTTTCCTTTCTTTCTTTCATTTTCTTCTCCCTTCATTTCTTTCTTTTCTTCTCCCTTTGTCTTTCTTTCCTTTTACTTCTTTTTTTCTTCTTTCTTCCCTTTCTTTCTTTTCTTCCTTTTCTTCTTCTTTTCCTACACTGGATTTCAGAGTACCACTCCTTATCCTAGTCTCATTTTCTCATAGGAACAGGATAGGACAGCCAGAATGCATCCTACCAAGTTGGGATTCAAAATATTACTTAAGGTACCTATCACTTTGGAATCTCACTGCACACTAGTTGCTGCACCTCTTTCTGAAGGCTTTAACATTTCCCTTTTGTTATTCATAGCTGAATTTTCAATTTCAAATCACATAAGAAGCTAACAAAAGCTGGCAAGCATCCTAGCTAAGTGATCGCTTACACAGTGAACTTAAGAAAATCTTATGCACTAATAACCTACATTTTTTAATACATATAAGGGATTCATATTTTTAAATGTTAGCAGTATGCAGTAACAAGCTGAATACTAAAACAAACACAACCGAAAGGGCAAAAATAAAAAGTAAGCTGGAAACTTAAACAACACCACAAAAAATTGAACGTACAGATCACTTTTTCTATTCATAACTTGTGATCTGACCTCAATAGAACTACAGGGTACTGGTTGACGGTGAAATATTGGTAGGCAAGTTGTGACTAAGGATGCATTAGAACAGCAAACAAAAATTAATAAATTACAATAGCACAACTTTATTGGCATAGGAAGATTTTAGCCAACCAAAAAAATTGAGAGAATAAACAATAATTCTCCAATAGAGAAGGTAACAACATTGTTGAGCTCTGTCTTGGCTTTGTCCTATACTTCATTTCATTTATCAATCAAATATTGTGCTTGATTTCCACTTTTTGGCTCAAAAAAAAAAAAAAAAAAAAAAATTAAGCCAGAGATCCCCCATGCATCAACTATCTTGCATATTAAGTTAGTGACATGTCTCCAAGCCATACCTCGGTGATCAATCTTAGCTGATGGACATAGTCTCTTCCTGGAAATAAAGGTTCGCGTGCCACAATTTCACCAAGTATGCACCCTACTGACCAAATGTCAATGGCAGCAGTATATTCTGAACAATTAAGGAGCAGCTCAGGTGCCCGGTACCAACGAGTGACAACATACTCTGTCATGAAATCTGTTTCAGAGGTTGTCCTTGCAAGTCCAAAGTCTCCTATTTTAAGATCACAATTTGCATTTAAAAGCAAATTGCTAGGCTTGAGATCACGGTGTAAGACATGTGCCGAATGGACATATTTCAGGCCTCGTAATAACTGATATAAGAAATACTGCAAGGATAAATAAATATTATGAGATGGCATTGAAATATAGTATGACTGTAACTTATTGTTTAAACATCAGGAACTCATGTTCATGCAAAGCATCACAATGAACTGAATTTAGACATTCTCAGGAAAAATGGTTAAAGATCTTTCTTGATCAACAAATATAAAGAGAAAACATATTAGGAAATAAGACAGCCATGGATTTTGGAAAAAAACATGCTTTTGAAAGAGCTTGAACATCCTCCAGACAAAAATAAGTCCTCTTAGCTGCATTAGAAATCCTAACAAAAGAAATGTTAACACAAGTGATATGTTGAACCTTTGCTTCAGAGATTTCAGTATTATGATTATCACAACAGATTTAAACTTTAAAATTTAAGATTTAAGAATGAAAAATATGTAATATAGGCATTCTCATAACCATGATCACCTGAAGTCATAATCTGAAATCAATTAAGGGGAAAAAATGTGGTTCAACAAAAACTGAAGAAATTAAAAATGTGTGAGAAATTTTAAAAAGTGAAGAGAATAGAAGGTACAAGAAATATGTGACAACGATCTGTTTATGAATGAGTTTTCTATGTTTTCTCAAAAGAATATTACTTTTTCAATGAATATTGTGTTATTTCCATTAAAATGTATTAAAATCAGTAGAAAAGATTATGACAAAATATGTGGAAATAATTTGCTTTCTTCTTAAAAAAAAATTGGAAGGTTACATGAATGGTTCCAACCATGGAAGAGAAAAAAATGAGGAGTAAGTCCATGGAGCCTGACGTTCCTTAAATCCTGTTACAAATATTTGCAAATATTTGCAAGTATAATAATGATATACAACCATGGAATAACTATTGACATAACTACAAAAGACATATAAAGCTATACTTATATCAAATCATGGCTAAATTGTATCACAGTATGGCTACCAAACCTGGCAATGGTCATCAGTTAATGGCTGATTGGACCGGATTATGTGATGAAGATCAGTGTCCATTAACTCACAAACAATGTATACATCATTAAAGTTTTCCCTTTGTGGAGGGCGTATGATGTCCTTGATGGCTATTATCTGTCATACAAATATGATCAACTTGTCAGGATGTACAGATACGACAACACACACATAATGCATGCAGAAATACTAAAGTGGAAGTAAAGCAGTGAACCTGCAGAAAGTTCTAAAATGAAGTATCTTTAAAGTCACAGTTTAGAAAATATCTCTAAAATCAATTTCCACTTAAATCATCAAAATTAAGAGACACTGTCTAGAAGGACATGTTGGAGGGTATGTATGATCACATCATGGCATGCAGCCAAATTATACACTATGAAAAGAAACCTAAAAAAGCAATTCACCACACAAGGGTGCATGATATAGAAATGATAGATATCGTTCAGGAATAGCATGCATAATGAATTACAGGTACATAACAGCACATTGACATCTATATTGTTTCATACATGCACAATATAGGATATAAATCTAGCATACAAACCCTCAAACATGGTAGACCACCAAAAGCTTGCAACAATTAGTTAATTTGCAAACCAAAAGGAGAAATGCTATAAACAAATTGTAGAGGCCAAGTTATAAGCTGCAGAAGTGGTGATCAAGGTGCCAACTTATCAAGATTAAACGAGATGACAGAGGACACAAAGATAGGAAAGTGAGATCAAGGATACAAAAGATGCAAAAAAATATTTAAGGAGTTAAGTGACAAACATGCAATACTGCTGCTCCAGTAAGTGTAAGAGAAGCCAAGTTTGAAGCATATGAAGCAACATGTGATTGTCCAAGAAATAGGTAATAAAGTCCAACCAAAAATTGAGATCTTTAGGCAGAACAGCCATGGCCACAAGATCTGATAGAATAATGGCCATGATAGAAAAATTGCAAGCTAAAGAATACGAATGCAAGCCTTGGCTGGCTGCCAAAGCCAACAAATTGCAAGACAGTAAGGCCAGCAAAGCTAACTAGCATGACTGACATGGAGTAGCTAAGCGATGCACATGTACAAGATGCCATGTGGCATGAGACATCAACAGGTGCCAAGCCAGATAGAGACAGCTAAGTCATAAGTCACTCAATGCAGTGAAGGAGAGCAAGAACCAAAAATAACAAACGTTGCATAGAAAATAACTCAACCTCAATGTGAACATCTCAAAACTGGGATATTAGTCTAGAACTCCCAAGGTGCAAGAGGTTGAAATTAGAAACATAGGGAGTCAAAGCTGGTCTCAGAGCTGCAAGCATGCCAAGGAATTGTGATGAAAGACATGACTGCAAGCATGAAACATGACAAACTGAGGAACAAACTGAGGAACATCGGAAAGCAGCAAGTGCACCTCGAGAGAGTAGCACGTCCAGTATGTGCTGGAGATAAGAACTAAGCAATGAAGATTGATGAGCCCAGATATCAATTATGATGGCAAGATAATGACGATAACACGGGTTATAACAAGAAGCACTAAAGAAGGCCAGTTAAGGAAAAGATAATGATTAACAACATGAATGGATGCTTTAATAAGACATTAGGGTTAGTATTCTCTAAATTAAGGATGACCACATTCAGAAAAGTGACTGGATAGAAAATCATGATAACTAAAGCCTATCTAAGGTCTGTTTGTATTGCTTTTGTTTCCATTTTTGTTTTCAAAAACCCAAGAAGAAATATGAACTAGACAGAGCAGCATGTATGATGAAATCCATTTCATTTTTAATTTGTTTGCAAAATCTTTAGAGCTTTTGGTGGCAAAGATTTGTAGCTTTCAAAAAGAGTGAAAATAAGAGAAAGGAATAGCAAAAATTTTGTGCAAATGCTTTCCTCAACAGCAATATCCGCATCACATTTCACTAATTTGTAGATAAACAAATAAACAAAAGTGACAACAACACCAAATAGGCCCTAACGTAAAATATAATCAAAAATGAGAAAACACAAACATAAACATTGATAGAAGTATATAAAAACAGAGGACAACATAGTGATTTGACCAAATGAAACTTAGAAAGAACCACAAGAAAACCCTCCACTCATAAACTAAGATTTCCATGACTAGCATGAAGGAAGGTCTTACAAAAGGATGCTGAAGACAAAAAGGTGATTTATGAATAATAATATTGCAGGATTAAAGAGTTTATGATGGTTTGCCAGCTATGTGGGCCCAAAGAGTCTTAGCATTCACAAGCAAGTTTAAACATGGTTACAGAACCTGATAATTGTTATAATCATTCAGGTATTTCTATTGTCTTACTGGCAGGTGATGGCCTTTTTTTCCCAAGCAGTTTTGGCATGAGAACACTGAAATTTCAAAAGCAGCCAATTAAGAACTACAATATTCAAGAATAGGTCCAGATAAGTTAGTCAACATTGTCTGGTCATGTATTAGCTTGTCTAAAACACCTAAAAGAAACATTCCTAGGAAAAATTTAGAAATAAATATAACAGAGAAAATGAATAAAAAATGTTGATGAAAGTATAATGAACTAGCAAAAGACTGCAACTAATAAAATAGACAGGGTCTGGACCAATAAAAAAATTAAAATTATTTAAAGCAAGCAGCATCAGTATGATGAACTTACATTTTCATGATCCATGTGACAGAGAAGCTTTATTTCTCTTAAAGTTCTCTTAGCGTCAATCCGATTATCAAATGCATTGCCAATCTTCTTAATAGCAACCTCTTCGCGTGTTTGTGAATTAACAGCAGCACTGCACAAAAGAAAAGGTTGTGTTTAGCCTTCATAGGGAAGAGAAAATATTTTATCCATTAGAACTTGAGCCATGAAGGTGACACTTCAATTAAGGTGAATAAATCCAGCTTTTTAGCACATCAGAAAAAGCAGGTACAAAAAGTAAAACTTGTATTGGTTGCATGATTTGTTCAATAGCATCATCATGCCGTGGTTTCAATAAACAATAAAGCTATTCAATAAGAAGTGATATTAGACATCAAGCACTCAAGCTAGCCAGCAACAAAATGAATGATCCCAGGAACTGATGCAAAGGAGAAACAATTCATCCAGGAAACTAGATGCAAATTATTAGACCCATCCTCCAACTGCCTTGTCTGGCTAAACCTGCTACCACCAATTCCAACTCTGTCAATATGTCCTTCTACCACTAGCTAAATTCTTTTGAGTTCACATACATTTCAGTCCCATCTATATTCTATAAGGTCCTTTCTAGATCGTTAAGCTAAGCATTGAATTGGGGATTGTTCCACTGCAGCATGTTGTCACACTTGAAGAGAATGTTTCAGGAAGAAACAGTTGATGCAATTTTACTTCCCACAATGAAACTATGCGATATATACTAAAATTTTTCTAAATACAAACATGGTAAACATTTGTACCAAACTTTCTTACGTACAGTTTTGCAAGTAAGCCAAACCACCAACTCCAGCAGTTTCTGGAACTGAAACTACACGAAATAAACAGATATATCTTTGAAAAATGGTTCAATAACAAAGTTTAGCCTTCTGAAGGTTGTATTTTATTACAACTACTTTCTTCAGTTATGTACTTTCAATGTGCAACGCTGTTCAAATATTGCAATCTCTCAATTTTATGAATCTTTTTCGTTCTTCCAATTAATAACAACTATGCTACAACCTGAAATCCGGAGCAATCAGCATCCAGACCTACTAAAGAATTCATAATGCAGATAATTTTTTTTTTTTTTCAAATGAAAGGGTCCATTTCTTAGATTTTTCAGTGATAAAGTCATCATAAGTAAAGAAAAAAAAAAAAAAAAACCGCTGAAACGGATAGAAGAATGGCCATACTGATAGAAACCCAGATGAATCGCTAAAAAAAAAAAAAGGAATTAGGATAAGATGTCAAATCTTCAGATAACCACCGGATTAAGTCTCTAATAAAACAAAATCAATAATATTCTTTTATCAATCAAAAAGCCATAACGACGTTTAGATATTTACATGGCTGTAACTTTACAATTAAGAAAAATTTAATACAAGTAGGAAAAGGATCTGAAAGTGTAAATAATGTATAATTAAGGAAATAACAAATAGCTAAGACTTAGGAGTTTTCTTCATTAACTGCATCCTTCAATCAAAAAAAGTTCCTAAAAATTAGGAAATCCTAGCATCCTTAAAATTGTAGAATCCTATCACATACCCCCTTCTAACAACTCATTGAAGGAGTGAACTACACCACCATAGCCGAAGAGCACAATCAAAAGATTAAACTTGATGTACAAAAAGAAAAATATTTACAGGGTTGTAACTTTACAATTAAGAAAAACTTAATACAAATAGGAAAAGGATCTAAAAGTGTTATTAATGTATAATTAAGGAAATAGCAAATAGGTAAGACTCAGGAGTTTTCTTCACTAACTAGATCCTTCAATCAAAAAAAAAAAAAAAACCCTAAAGATTAGGAAATCCTAGCATCCTTAAAATTGTAGAATCCTATATCACATACCCCCTTCTAACAACTCATTGAAGGAGCGAACTACACCAACATAGCGGAAGAACACAATCAAAAGATTAAAGTTGATGTACAAAAAGAAAAATAACCTATGAATTAAAGGTGATATCTCTCACCAAATAATGCCGTAAGCCCCTCTCCCGATGGGCCGAAGTGGAGGGATGTACTTTGCGGAGACCTCGAACAGGTTGCCGTACACATTGTACTGCACGTAGCGCCCGCCGTGGGTCAGCACTCCCTTTACCTGCCCCTCCCCAGAACCCGACCCCGACTCCATCCCCTGCTCACTAAATCCCCCACTTAACTCCTCTATCAAAATTTTTTTTTAAAAAAAAAGGAAAAAAAAAAAAAAAGAAGAAAGGTTTGATGAGAGAATCGAAGGAAAGCCGAGAACGCCTAAGGAAAAGCGAAGGGAGGAGAAGAACCAGGGAAGGAGTTGGCGTTGGACTTCTTTTCTTCTCTCTCGCTCCTTTCTTCTTCTTCTTCTTCTTCTTTTCTCTCTTCCGTCTCCTGTGCGTCTTTCTCGCTTCTTTATTCTTCTTATTTTCTTTTTTCTTTCTTTTCCTTTGCGAAGGGAACGGGTCGTGGAAACGTCAGACCAACATAATGGCTTGCTGGATGGATCTTCTCCTCATTTATTTTTTTGGCATGTGTATTGGAGGAATCAAAGTGGGCGTCTGGATTTGTTGAGGTGGGTGGATTGCTTGCGACGGGTGGGCCTGCGGGGCCGAGTTCATTTCTTGCGATTAATAAATATTGATGAGGCGGACAAGAGTGGGTTAATGAATTGAGAACACATATTAGTTGTGAATGTGATGGCTTTAAATATTCAACCTGATTGTGTTTGCACAGCAATTTGCATCACATGAGGTAACACTGAAAAAATATCATCGAATGAAGGTAACGTTTAATGCAATTTGCATATGGGAATGACAGCAAAGTCCCATCAAAATGTCCAAATTCCCGTGAACCAACCAACGCTCATCGAATTGGAGTAGCAAGGTGCCTCGTCTGAAACACTACCAACAACCCGTAGATCAACTTGATACCGTTTGGCAGCATCTAGCTCCAGCTTCACCTTTTACCGTGGCATGCATTAGTTTCCTAGAAGTTTGAAATGGAATAGAACACCCAGGAATGAAATATAAGGTAGAAGGGCAATCAGTATAGAATCTTGATGCCTATTCAAGATTGCTAACCGAATGATATTTCATGGGGTTTCCACTCGAGGATTTTCTTTACATATCTTCCGTGTTTTTCAAGCATTTTCTTTCTCTCTTTGTAGTTTTGTTCACTAAAATTCTCATAGCATGGACGTTGCTGTTCGTTTTTTAACGTTTGTTTTACGGGCGGACTGCAAGGTCATCGAACCAACTAGCATCCAATTTGGCATTTAATAGCAACGTTGCACAATTATCAATGAACTCTGGGTGCCTGCCCATCACTCAAAGATAAAAATCCTATAGAATAAATTTTTTTTTAAAAAAAAAAAGGATGCACTTGCCAATACCTGAAATCTCTTTACGAGACTCTTGATATATCTTCCACTGCTTACTAAAGATTCGCCACGATTCAAAACGAAATAGAGAAGTTGGCATGCCTGCATGACTTCCCACGTGCTAACCAAGTCAACTAAGATTTGATCTAGCACTTTCAAACTAAGAATCAGCCAAAGAATAGTTATAACCAAGCAGAAAATCAAAACCATAATTATGGCAAATCCGTGAGGAATAGATGGAATAATCATGGGAGTTTCAGACAGATGCATTAATTAATCACACTGGAGCAGTACATAAATACCGACTTTCTGGTCATCTCACAACGTTTTCAGAGAAGAAAACATGCAATTGAATTTCTGGTTCCCCTAAGATACAAAAATATATATGTGGCTGATGGATTAGCTTCCCAGTCTGATGACAAACCAAAATAAAAAAGCACATAGGCAGGTGATGCAAAGAAAGTTGATATCCATTCCACATGGAACTCATGTAAGAAACAACAAATTCCTCTGATTTTACAACACAGATACACTGTTCTAGCAATCCAAGAAGAAAATAAAAGATCTCCCATCTCGATGGAGGAAATGCGCTGGCGTGACCTTTTGCTCATTACCTTCTTCCTCGAGATTTGGATTTCGAATCAAAATGGTGAGCCTTTCTCCTCTTCTTGCGAATCATCACTGTTGGGCCACCACCCTCTTTAAATGGCATGCCTAGGAGAGCAAGCAATCTCTGAGCCTCATTATCTGTTTTTGCAGTGGTGGTTATGCAGACGTCCATTCCCTTCTGCTTGCCAAGGGCTTCATACCTGATCTCAGGGAACACACTCTGATCACGCATGCCAATGCTAAAATTCCCTTGCCCATCAAAACTGTTAGGGTTGACACCTTGGAAATCCCTGGTCCTAGGGAGCCCCAGGTTTATAAGCCGATCAAGAAATGAAAACATTACCTACATCAAGCAAAGTTTATATCATGCAGTAAGTGCGAGTGTTTTATTTCGTCAAAATAAGAAAAACTAGCATAGCTCAAGCAAGACATCATAGCCAAGTGCCGGCACAGGGGGAAAAAAAAAGTAGTAGTAAATAGAGAGAGAAAAAGACAACTGTGATTGCAAACACAAAAGAGGTGTAAAGCTAGTTTGAGGCATATCACTGATGTGGAGGGTCAAAGTTTGTTACACATCCACTAGTTCAAATTATATACCAAGCTAAATCATTTTTTTCATTCTAATTATCTGCTAAAAGATTCATCATCCACGAGCATATCATGAAATGGGTGCAATGGTTTTACAGCGTAATAAATTTTGACAAAAATTATTCATTTTATATATGTCCCACTGGTACTTTAATTTTCAAATGGTTTGAGAAGACAAACATTTTTTGAGACTTACACACTATATGGTGCTTTGAAATGCTCAATTTTGCTATACTATGATGGTCTCAACGACAAGCATCTTATCTAAACCTAAGTTTCTATTTCTTTTTCTAATTATGACATTTCAACAGAAAGGGCCGAAGTATCATATTTAATTGGCACCATACACACACTCTACAGCTCATAATTTGCTAATTAGCATGAAATTCTATTAAAATAATTTTGGCTTAATGCCCTAATTAGAATGTGCATGAGCAATATGTCTTCATAATCCAGAAACTTCTCATTAAATATTTGTTCAGAAAAATTCTCAAATATAATGGAAACGCAGGGATGTTCTTTGTTTCCTCAACGCATACAATCTCCACCTAAAAGCTGAAACAGAAAAAGATCCATCTCCCATCTAACATATAATCTTGATGGGATCCAAACCAAAGAACAAAGTAGAATAGAACTTGAAGCAATAAAGAGTTGAAAACAACAAGATATTTCATCGGCCAAACATATAGAAAAGGATTTGAGCACTCAAACAAACAAAAAGAATACAGTTCAAGAATATATATCACAAGCCTTTAAAATGGTTCACTTGACCATGGTAAGTATGCAGGATCAGATAAGAAAATTAGAAGCTTTGAAAAGGGTGTGAACAAAAAAAAAAAAACACAAAATTCGAAAAAAAACGCACGCACACACACAGCAAATAAAGAAAGAAACAAAACAAAGAGAAAACTATCAAAGATAAGGAAACATCTAAAAAAATAATAAAAATCCAGAAATTGAAATATGGCATATCAAATAAGATGTGGTAAGCTAATGGAAAGTGCCAACTTGGCAACATTCAACACTGCAAAATATTAAGGCAGGTGCCTAGGCTGATGCTATGTGACTGCATCTAGATAGGTGCATAGGCTACAAATGCGGCAATTCTATAAAACATCATAAGACATCAAGAGAACCAAGTTCCAGCAAAAAAATATTGGCACCTCCAACAAAACCGCCTAAAAAACACAACAATGACTCAACTACTTTAGAAAATTGTCTAAAGACAAAGCAAACGCTGCCCTTTTATGTCTAAACGTAAACCTTAGCAGATACAAGTAAATCAAATAGGATTCAATCTAGCAGGTGGTTGTCCACAAAATAAGCAATGCTAACTCAAACATGAAATTGACCAAGAAAGACAACATGAAGAACAAAATGAAACATATATTCGAATGACAATAAAAAAAAAAAGTGTTCTTACAGTGATCTGGCACTAAATGACAGGAGAACATTTCCCAAGTCATGTTCATTGGCTGAAACAATACTTAATCATGCTCATATCCTCCTGGTCCTCTCTTAGCCAGCTAGTGAAAATGCCCCATCACTATCAGATTAATTTCATAGCTTCAACTCAAAAATTGCATTATAGTTTCCCTTACTGGTGGACCTATTTGTGGTTGTCAGGCATCAAGTATCATCTTTAGTCATCTTGCAGGGAAAGCAACTGAGCCACCTTATATCCAATCAGACTTGCACTATTATTACTACACACCCTCTTCTGTGCATATTGTGTTGTACTAATTACAAAGCACACAGATCTCAAGCTAAAAACTTATTTTTCATTTGTTGTATCAAAAAACATACATAAATAGCTATCATGGAGTATGCAATTGAGAACTTAAACTTGTACAGCTGATAAGATAGTGCATTTATTCTAGCACTCTCTCATCAAGTACCAAAATTTTATTTTTAAAACTTACAAATATAAAATGATATTTGTTTTAGTTATTATTATTTTCTAGTGTTCTAATTATGGGAGAATGTTATGGAAGTGATATTTAAACCCAAAACTTACAGTACAATAGAATGAGATACTCAGGTAGATCACATAATGCAATCCCACCACCATATTAATGACCAACAAAAGAGTTCCAAATTTTAAACTGATATTGCTTCACACTGATTAAACTTCATATGAAGAAAAATTGCTTATGCTAAGCTATAATTGACTTGTAATGTTCATTATCAATAGTAATTATATAGGGTTTAATGTCTGCTTTCAGTAGTTCTTTGTTAACTTTTAACTTACTTCTATAATGTACTTGTTTACTTCTATAACTTTTAACTTACTTCTATAACTTATATACTGCTCTCTTTCCACACATTACATGTTATGGAACTAACCACAATAACAGAAGTTTAACTTTACCAATGATTCCATATTATATACAATAAAATACTGCAATACTCATAATGATACAATGCGTCTCCATAATTAAGCTAAATAGAGTTTGTGAATCCTCTGTTTCAATCTAGAATTTGAAGAAAAACCAGATACGTGAAGTCCAAATTAAACTCCCTTCTCCTCTAAATGCATATTTTCCCTATTTCATGGCATTCAAACAGTCTACGTTCTAAACAACTGCAAAATCCCAACCTTCCACTCAACACCAATCAAAATAAAGTTTACAAATAGGTTGACCGAGAGCTCACTTACATTACCACGAAGGGTGACCGCAATACCAACAGTGGCACCCTCTCGGAGCTTGAAAGAAGCAATGGACTTCTTCGCCCTCGTCTTCACCGGTCTCTGCCCCGTTATCATCGCTAAATCCTTCATCGCCGTCTCCAAGCCCTTGGAGTTCTGCTCGGCATCTCCCATCCCGCAATTCACCACTATCTTCTCTATCTTCGGAACCTAGCACACCATCCCTCCCCGATGCCAATAGATAAACAAAAATCGCACCTCTACCCAAAAAATCCACAAAAATGCAGCGAAATTGATGGAGAAAAGAGAGAGATGAGGGCGAAAGGAGAGAACCTCGTGGACGTTCTTGTAGTTGAACTCCTCTCTGAGGCGGGGGACGACCTTCTCGAGATAGGCGGACTTGAGCCGGTTCACCTTGTCGGCTTCCGACCGGTCAACGAGAACGATGCCCGTCGACGAAGTCGTCGCCGGTGGCGGAGGAGTGGCGGCGACGGCGGCCCGCACCGCCGGCGGCCGTGCCCTGGAGCTCAGACAGACGCCGGTTCGCGGGACTCCCACAAGAAGCCGGTTCGGGGGGTGAGCCGAAAATAACCGGAGGTGGTCCAGGCGGGAAGAGGGGAGCGGCGGGCGTATAGCGGTGGTCGCGGTGGCCATTGAGGACCGCTGGCACAGGGGGCGGACGGGAGGAATGGTTGATGATAATGATTTCGATAAGGGTGGGTTGCCGTCTCATTTTATTTGATCCATGGACCATGCCGGGTCTAGTGGAAAACATGGTCCACGAGTTTGAAAAGCGATTGGATAAGGGCTGGTTGACATCTAATTTTAGAGAACAAGGTCCATTGGGCCTAATAGAGTTTGAAAACCCAAGAGTTTAATAGAGAGAGAGAGAGAGAGAGAGAGAGAGAGAGAGAGAGAGAGAGAGGGGGAGAGCTAAACTTGGCTCTTAGATTTAAACACTTTTTTTCATTCTTTGATTCATAAATCATGAATCTCAAAGATAAAAAAAAAGTAAAAAGAATGAGATGGCTTCGAGAGTTCAAAGATATATAAAGGATAACTGAATTTAGGGTGCGGAGCTTTTTTCAATAATTATAACATCTCTTTTATGTAATAATTCTTTTATTCTTTTAAAATTTTCAAGACCATTTAGAATTTCAATTAGATGCCAAAATACATTTAAGGAAAATTTAGATCACATTTTACCCTTTTAACGCTATCTAACTTCAAATATGAGGGTTTGTTTTATAGTATTAGCTAAAAATTTAACGCTCATTTGTTTGTATCCTTACTCGAACAAAAAAAAAAATTTTAAAAAAAAAAGTAGCAAATAATATTACATATTGTGTGCACAATTGTCTATTAGACAAATAGAGATTAGGAAGAATATCAATGTTATTGAATATAGATAAGTACCACTGCATTTTCAAATGACACTAAATTAGCTAATGGTAAGTAAATTAAGATTAACTTGAGTGGATGTGGTAATTATTGAGTGTTATATATTATTATCATATCTTGCTGAGTCTAGTACATGACTCATACCTCAACGCTTGAAAATTTTGCAAGTTGGGACAGTTTGAAAATAAAGTTGAGTGATAATCAGTTTCAATTGGATCGGACTTGTGAAAAAGAAGAACAGAGGTGTGAAGAAATCTGCTTTATTATCAATCTATTCCAAATTTTCATTGATTCTTGAACTTTCTTTATTTTTTTAATAATTTTTATAGTTTACTTCTCTGTTTTTTATTTTTATTCCAAATTTCCATCCTCGAAATCCTCACGATTAATTGGAAAAAAGAGCAAAAGGAGGAAAGATGTATTGTTAACCCAAATATTTTCATGTTCACGAAAAGCATTAGTCTCTCTCAATTGAACTCAAACTCAACAATATTAAATCCGATGAATGAGGTGGATAGTCTTAAATCATTTCCATTTTTCATCTATAGCATTCCTTGGGATGGGTTTTTTCTTCTAATGAGAATGCATATTTTAAAAAACATATAAAAATTATCTCAAATTTTGCACATAAAAAATTTACTTGAAATATTGCAAAATCTAATCTTTAGACGATTTTTTGAATACAAAAAAAAAAAAGATTTCTTATTTTCAAATTTTGATGGTAAAGTAATACTTATCTCTAACATCTGGAGTAGTAATTTTGAGCTATCCTATATTTATGTTACCGCACATTTTATTAATTTTAATTAGATTATATAAAAATAAATTATTAGTTTTAAATTATTGAATTTTTGCATCATGCTTTCAATATCTTTGTTACAATCATAAATATGTGAATATCATATGCATAATAATTTTTTAATTAAATTAGATAATGCTTCTAATAATAATATTACCATTAACTTACTCAAACTATACTTGCATACCATCTTATATGAAAAATTATTTCATATAAAATGTGCATATTACATTTTTGAATTTTATACATGATAATTTAAAGCCATCAAAGGATATGAAGTAAAATTAGAGTTGCCACTAAATATATCACCTTTAGGAGCTAGAAAATAAAATTTTTAAAATTTATATATTATCCACGATAAAAAAAATCTAAAAAAAATTTATTAAATATAAAACATAGATGAAATTCTATATATTAAATATTATAACTATACTTTGAATACAAAAATATTATTACTACTTTTTATAATGATTACTTCCTTAATCCTCCATTAGATTCTCATAAAATGATTGTAATATTTTTATGCAATTTTTAGAATATTTTTATAATAGTACAGATATTTTATCTAGTACTTATTATCTTATATCTCTCCTAATTTTACTGCAAATCTATAATATTATTGATTTTTAAGAATATAGAAGGTTTTGAAAATATAATTGAACTAATGGAATTAATAAATATTGAAAAGAAATGTTTGAGAGAGGCTTTTCTAAACCTTATGCTTATTTTTTTAATTAAATATTTGTGTACATTTGTTTCCTTTTTGACTTGTTATGCTAAATTAGGAGTCTAAAGAGGATCATACATTCAAAATGATCTACATCATTTTCCTCAAAATATTGTTGATCCATTTGATTAATTCATTTAAGCTTCACCACAATTACATGACAAACAACATAAGGTATATAAATTGCTCCTTCCGTTTATCTCCATAAGTTGGGCCTTTTGTTTTTACATTTATTTGATATTCAACCACTCAACAACAACAAGCTTTAATATCAAATTAGTTAGAATTGGGTAGATGAACCTTTCTCCATTTTGCTTAATTTAAGCTATGCTTTTAAGCTATCAATTTTTTTTAAAAAAGAAACTTAATTTTCAGTATATATCTACATCCATTATAACTATATTTCATTAACAACTAGAACGGATATTAAAATAATTAAGCTACTTCAATGCAATATGTACATACGTATATTATAACTGAGATATTGGAGAAAACCAATTATAGTGAATATAATTTGGTTAGATACATTTTAGTTTAATAAAAAAATCAATCAACTTAACTCAAGATTAACTCTAGCTTAATATTTGTAAAAGAAATCCAAAAATCTTAGCTTATATGTGGATGTGAATATGCTTTAATGATTGATTCGATGTATAAGACTGGTAGAATTAAATAGAAATAAAATATTAGAAGTTCATGGTTATTAAGAGAAACGTTGGTTGTTAAGAGAAACGTTATGAAAATATTTTGTAAGATTGTCGGACGAGACTTAAGATAAAGTTGATGAATAAGAAGAGATAATAGAATAGCTTAGCAATTTAAATTAGTAAACAACAATATTTTCTTTTGTTTTAAAATATATTTATATTTATATAATAAAAAGTCATTAAAAAATTATATTTTAATATTATACAATGTTAAACAAATTATTATTTATTTATATTATTTTTAAAATAATTTTTTTACATTGAACAATATTTTTTTAATTTATATTAAATTTTGTAATTTTTAAAAGAATAGATAGTCATATTATTACATCCTCATTGCACAAATTTTTTTTTCAAGACCACTTTATTTGAATATAGATAATTAGAGTAAAACAAAGATAAAATAAAATGTACAATTTTTTTAAAAGTAGAAAGTAGAGGAATCTAATTTATAGTAAAAAATTTAAAAATATCCTAAAAATTAAAAAAAGCTCTAAAAATCATTTTATAATCTCTCAGAAAAATTTGAAGAATTTTTTTTTTCTTTCTCTTCCTCTTTTTATATATATATATATACACAAACGCGTACGTGCACTTGATTGGTTGCAAAAAAAAAAAAAAAAAAAATGTGTTCTTATTTTTTTTCATAGTTTGCTAGGATAGACAGAAAAAATTTATGCAAATCCATCTATATATTTTTTTTTCATCAAAAAAATATATTTATTTTTATTTTTTTTTTTCCTTTCAAAAATAATATTTTCTGAGAAGAGCCAAGCGAACGCTTAAATTCAACTTCCCCTCCTCCTTTTCTCATATATATATATATATATATATATATTCCTCTCTCTCTTGCCAATAGTCTCCAACAGCATCACTTTTTCTGCGTTCCATCTCGCCGAGGAATGTTAATATATTAATATTGTCAGCGAGTTTACCCATAATTTGAAAGCGTAAAGCTGGTTTTGTGGCGTTAAAATGGTTGATAAATAGTTTATTAGGAAATGAAATACCAACTCCGACTCGGACGGTAAAAAACCTAAAACAAAAAAAACGCAAAATCCAATGCAGATCGCGTGACAGACTATTTCATTTGCACTTGGCCCAAAATGAACCTTATACTGGGCTGGGCCTGGCCAAGGCCTGGTACTCTTAGTCCAATGCTTACGTTGGACCCGAGCCCAATTCGACCCGTTGCCATCTGTTCCCTCCCGAAAAAAAAATCACCTTCAATTCTCATCCAACAGAATTTTGGGCATTCTCCATCTTTTTCCTCTTCCTCAAGGCCTTGAAACAACCGCTAATTATTAGAGACATGGGTGATGGTGAGACAAGCCTTCTTCTCTTCTTGAGTAGCTGGTCACAGGGCATGTCAGAGCTCCATTAAGAAGTTTGCATGCGTCAAGACTAGCTAACGGAGTGGATGCACCTCGAACGTGAGTCAACCGCCTTTCATTTGTTTCAAACAATTTAAGCCCATTTATTTTCGCACCGTAATCAAAATCAAAATCAAAATTAAAATTAAAATTCACTGTAATCATAATTAAAATTGCTCATCCATTTACAAAGTAATCAAAATCAGAATCCAAAACTTAAATAGGCTAGATTTTTAAATAAGTATAAAAAAATAAAAAAAATTTATAAATAACATCTACAAAATTAAATCAATTATGAAATAAAGAAAAAAAAGGTTTTATTGAGAATGCCAAGAAAATCACACAATAACTTTCTAAAAATATAAAAAATAGATGAAAATATTAGTACAGGAGCTAGCACAGTTCTTTTGGTAATATGATTGAGGAATTTGAAGGATGTCGAATGGAAAGTAAAAGAGATATATTGAATCAGAAGATGGTGGAAAAAATATGTATTGAGTTACAGTTAGCTGAAATGGACTCGTAATGTTGGACAAAGATTGAATTTTAAATTCTTCTTAAAATATGATTTAGATTTTAGAAGGGATCGAAATCAAATTTTAACTTTATTAAAATAAATGCTTGGCATTGAAAACAGCGGTTTTGTTTTTAAAAAATTATTTTTACGAACCAAATGAGCCCAAATGAGCCCTTGATTACATTTGTTGAGAGGATGTAAACGATTCGTTACCTCTTACCATGCCCTAAAACTTCATGCTTTATAAAGTTCAACCAGTTCACAGGGCACCAAATTAATAAAGGCCCCAATTAAGTCTAGTTGAAGATTAGACCAGCAACTTTTAGGTGAATTGAATCAGTGAATCAATTCAGGCATCATCTTGTAGCCGCACAATATGTTGTTCCCTTAGCCTCAAATGCATCAACTTTATTGATATCAACAAGAAAAACCCTAACTAAACCTGAGGCCCCAAAACCTTGAAGGTGGAACCGTGGTTGTTTGGATCTAAACTCAACTTGACATTCGCTTGTTACCCACCTGAGTTAATCACTGAGGCTTCTTCATACTCATCCAAAACACGCCTGCATTCTTCTTCATTAAGCTCATTATTAGGGGATAAGATATTTAGAACGGCGATATTTCGTCTTTGAACGAACTAAATATTTTGCTGACAATATTGATATTTGATGAGATATTGGGCACCCAACCAATCCCAATAATTTTATTGTCATAATATTTTTGTCATTGCTCGAATATTATATTATCTTTTTGAATTTTTGAATCTTACTGTAAACACAATTTATTCTTTAATAATTAATAAAATATTACCTAGCATTTCAATCAATCAAACTGAAGAAAGAATGAGAGGAATATACATTATGGAAAATAAGGATGCATATATTAATTTCTATATATATATATATATATATATATTTTCATGTAACTAACAAAGTAGTTCAAGGACATACATATCAACAACCAATTGCGTACAAGCAACTGTTGTTGTCTTACTCGTGGAAATCCTACGTATATTAAATTAATAAATAAAATTTAGAGCGATGTAATCCGTGCAGTCCGATGGAAGAATCATGGGAAGAATAAAAGACGTATGGGTGAGAGCTACAAGTTTTTGTTTTTTTTGTCCTTCTTTCCACGATGTAACGCTTGGAGGCTCCGTCGACCGGACCATGTGCTGCTACAGTGACGTGAAGGGTGGAGAGTTAGAAGACAAAAAGGCAGCGACTCTTCTGGAGTCAAGACGACGGATGGGGATTTCTCGGAACCAAAGAAGGGCTCATGGTGATCTTCGTTCAATTAACTCGTTAATTGATCGTGAAAGTTACTAAGTGATAAAAAAAATTTGAGTTATATATATATAATATATTTTTTATTAAATATAAAATTAAATTTAAGATTTTTTTTTTTTTTATAATGAGAAGATTATGTAGCTTAAAAACTCAAGTGTAAGCTAATAAGTAGCCAATAAATTTGAATTATAAGTGTGGAACTAAATTTGAGTTATTATATTTTTTTTTTCATTTATCCTCGAAAAGGATAATTCCATGTCATGATGGGACTCTATTATCATTTATAACGCTTCAAGTCCGCATGTTGAAATTATATATCTAAAAATTCGAATGAAAGTTAATGGATAGTAAATAAATTTGAGTTATAAGTGAATAATATATTTTTTTTTATTTAATATAAAATTAAATTTAAGGTACCATAAAAATTGCTGTAAAGGGTAACGTAAAGCCACTGAAAAACGTGGCAAAAAAAAGATACAACGTAGGCATGATTCGGAGGCTGGCACACTGACGTGTTTATCTAGTGCTCAAGTGCCGTGAATGAGACGGCGCAAAGGAGCAACGTCATAAACTAGATAGAGTTAGCCTAAAGAGTGATGAGTTAGGTCATCGGCACTTTTGATTTTTGTACCGATGTGGATGCCTAATGTCTAAGTTACTTCCATGTTGTCGATTAACCGTTGTGAATGCTGAAACACATACCATATATCACGTACGTTGGTCATGCTTGAAGGCTGTAATACTTGCATGCGTCGATAAAGTTACAAATTGACGTGGTAGTACGTGGCCGACCGTGATAGACCTGGCATAAACCGTGCATTCGATCATGGAATAAGCAACCAATCACATCTCAACGGCTTCAGTATGTTGCATGACCCTACCTGCCATCATTTTTTTAAAAAATTATTTATAAAGTTTTTGTTAATAAACAGTGTGGATAATTGGCTTCGACCTAAATTTCATCCACATGAATAATTAGTTATTGATGATTTTCGTAATCATTTGCTATCGAAAAAACTTTTTTTACCAAAAAAAAAGATAAAATTACAATATTTCCTTTTGTACTCTTCCTTTCTTAATACTTTCTTTAGCAATATTTTCATTGAATCCCTTCATTTTGTAAGCTTGGAATCATAGAAGAAACTCTAGTAACCACTCTTTCGATCTTAAACGAGATCTGAATGTGTGCGAAAGCAATAGCGTTCCGATTTAGTTTCTGCAAAAGGTTTATAACAACAAACAAAAATCCAAAAAGATAAACCAACATTTACTATGTAATAATGTCTAAATTTAATAGTTTTAATATTTTATTTATTTTATTATTAGAATTTAACCTTTTATATATCAATTGAGAAGGGATGCTTGATTTGTTCGAACAAAGCGCTCTTATCTTGCTAACTTAAATTTTTGCGCTCAAGAAGAAGAATGTTAAAGGGGCTCCATAAGCCAATGCAAGAAAAAGGAAGGAAGCTTCTGAACTCTCATTGAATTTGAGTTTTGAGCTTCAAAGATGATTTAGATTCTCCTTATTTAGGTTATGCAGGGTTCTTTTTCTAGGTGTCAAGGAGAAGAAATGCTAGAGTCAAATTAAAAAAAAAAAAAAAAAAAAAAAAAAAAGAAAAGAAAAAAAAAAAAAAGGAAGAAATGTTCTTCGATCACACAAATCAATTCAACGTAATACGTAAAAAGTCATATTTCATGAGGTTGATAAAATCTTCAAAACAAACAAACGGGTCAATCAATTTAAAAAAATTAGCCATATCAAGCTTTATTCTTTATTGGGCATTATCGTAGATCTAAAGCTTCTCTACCATGTCTCCCTTCTATCACTTCAGAAGTTTAGCTTGAATTATCCTACATCAATTATGATCGGTTATATTATACTTCAATCAGCCAAGCACAAGTTGGTACGCAGTTATTTTGGTATTTCTAGCTTAACGATGGGAGGAAGCCCCACAAACCCAACATAAGAACATGGAAATACTAGGAGTGAGGGACCACAGCATCTTTCACGCTTTCAGAGTATAATCTTTTTATTCTCTCTCTTGCTATGGCTTGTTAAACTTTGGAAAAACCTGAGACAAAGGACCGACCGGCTGGATAGCCAAAATCGTGGAGCGACTGGAAGGCCATATTTTGTAGGGTCCATCTGACTCACCTTTTTTAATTTTTCTCTTGTAGTTCGGCACAGCCGAGGACTGCTGGCGAATGGATCGACCAATTCCTCCACCCTCCTGCTGCTCTTTTCACCTTCCACTTTCTTTTATCTCCTTCAGCGCAGCCACCACCACCCATTTCCATTATCCTTTTCATAGTGGAGCCTTTCATCACCAACTCGTTACGTGTTGGCTTGAAATTGGCCCCCTCGTGCTACGACTCACGATTCACATCACTGGTTTCAGTCCTGCCTAGTGTAGCGTGGCCTCAAAGTTCCTTTCTTGCCTCATCGCATGTTTGAATTTTCTTGATTAATACTTGAATTTAAGTTTTATTAAAATAAAAATAAAAATCAAATCAAGGAAAAGGAAGTTGGTGCGAGAATTATTTGCTAACTTCAATTGGAACTTTTAGATCTTAATTACTTAAATTATTTTATGAAAGATAATTTTTTTTTTAAATTTATATAAAATAATATCAATCATTGAGATTTTATCTACGATAAATCTAATCTCGCAAGGAGAGAAGGGGTGGGCTGTATGTGTATTAAAGAAAGAGACATGTCTAATTTTCAAAAAATTAGTACATGGGTTTGGAACAAACCTCTCTGTTTTTTAACGAATGAAATATGAGGTGGTCTTTCTGTCAGCGTGTCTAAAGCAAAAATTAGTGCAACAAAATTAATCAAGATAAGTTGTATTTGAAAAGATAAAATAAATAAATTACGTGATGCATTACTGGCTTTAATAAATACCTAATTGTTGGGACGCTCTAATATAGTACTATGTCGCCAATCTGGTAGATCATGGCCATGTTGTCTCAAATAGAAACGAGTGAATTAGAGATCTCTATCAAAAACATTCCATGTCTAAACATTTAATTATCACAGTTGTTCACTAATAAGCAATTAAATCTAAAAAAAAAATTATCATAATGTTGATAAAAATAATTTAGACTACATGTTAAATAAGTTTCATCTCTAACTCTAAAAAGAGCATAGAGCATTATCTCACAGGATTTAAAAGCTTTTTTTTTTTCTTTTTTATCTCTACTAAAAATTTTATGCTAACTTGTGCATCAAATGTTCTTTAGGGATTAATTTTTTATTTTTATTTTTATTTTTTTTCTATCTTACAGAATTATGCATCAAGAGACCACAGAAGATGCTCTACCACTTGAGTTCGGCACCTAACGTCGCAAAATAAAAGTAAGACCTTTGATAGGTCAAAGAAAGTTATTTATTTATTTATTTATTCTCTTTATAGAACCTATGTCTTTGACGAATTAGAGGTGGGGCCCAAATTGCACAATTAATAGAAATTAACATGTGCCGTCTTCAAATGAAACGTGGCATAATATCCTAATTACCGACATGGGAAAAAAAAAAAAGAAAAAAAAAAGAGAAAACAAAGAATGAAAATCCACGCTCATTGTACGGGTTTGAAAGGAAGACTACGCAACAGCAATTAATTTCATGCGACGGTTGTGCATCCATGGCCCATCGGCAGCATGAACTCACTGACCATCCCATCCCACAAGCAAGGAAAAATAAAAAGACAAGCAAAAAAACTTCTTTGTCGACCCACTAAATAAAAAGGCAAGGACCCCACTCATATCCTGGCCCCAGTTTGTATACGTGCAACCTCCTTCATCCCAGGGGCCGCCTGTTCCATTCCCAACCGCATGAAATTTATTCTAGCCAGTGTTCATTGATTAGGCATCAGGCCAGTAGACCGAGCGGAGATGAGCAGTGCGACCTGCGATGCAACTGTTGCCTTCTGATTCCAACCTATCAAAGAGCATGTGCGCGCTGACATTTTATGTTGGCCCAAGCGCACTACAAGGGCACTGTCCAATGGGTGCTTGTTGTGCTGTTAGTAGTTTGACCGACGCCTGCCATGGCGTCAAGGGAACCGCATGTGCTCCATCCCAAAGAGTTCCAGACGGGAGTGGGCAATCAATTGCTTTGTCGACGGCTAAGTCAGAGGGTGTTTCTCGCAGCGGTCAGGTGGAGGAACCCAGTGAGACCGACATCATGGAATGGATAACAATAATAAAAAAAAAAAAAAAAAAGAGAGAGAGTGGGATATCTTGGACAAGGCACTTGTCGCGTTTTCTTCGGATGAATGTGCTTTAAAGTTCAAATAAAAGAGCAGTAGAGTTCAATATATTATAAACCTGTAAAAATAATGATATCAACCTCAATGCTAAATAAAAAATCTTTTGTAGTCCTAGCTCTCAGGAATTTCCATGAATGGCTCACCCCAAGTTATTGAGATAGAATGATTTTTCTTTTCCTAGAGGGAAACCAAAAAAAAAAAAAAAAAAAGGTTAGCCAAAGTCTAATCATTCAAAAGATAATAAAATTTAGCTAAATGCTACTAATTTTTGAGGAAAAGGGAGTCCAGGCACTTCATGCATCATTCAATGGTGTGTTCGGAACGTAGGCGGGATCTATGTACAATCGAGGGCGCACAGTTTTTTCCTCAAATTTTAGAAATCCTGTAGAGACTTCAAGTGTTTTTAAAAATTTTAAAAAATTATGAAGCAATTGCTCTTTCCGTATGCACTTTTTAAAATAAAAAATTTGCATGATAATTATAAAATTAAACGGCTGGTTTTTGGCTCCACCTATGGTTCGGATGTCAAACATTGCTATGTCGATGGTACGTTGGCAATAATTGAAGGATGCTGTCGATCTCAAGGCCAGTCTTTGTGGCTTCAATGAAGAAATGATATAAACTCCACGATCGTTGATTCCAGAACATTTCCATCCCGTTGCCGTTGTGCTGGCGGCATGACAACCCTACTGATGAACGTGTTGAAATCAGTGGAGCACTTGAGGGCATTTTCCTTATGCTACCATTGAGGATAGAAGCTAGGAAAATTTTGTTCCCTACGTGGTAGAGGGCGAGCAAGCCTTCTTCTCTTTCATGCCGTTATTATTACTTCTGTGATGAGTCGCAGGTGACGTATCATACTTTTTTACGCGCCCCACTGTGCAAAAAAGGACACTGCTGCATTCCCAACTAGAACTTCGCCGAAATGAGTGTGACTCCAGTTTCTTATACAATACGCGTTTAATTGAAGGGTTCAGCTGTGATGTATTTTTTTTTTTTTTTTTCCAGAACCCATGAACTAAGCCCATCCATTCAAAATCTCTGTTCCAAGCTTAGGCCTTCAATCTTTTATACCATGTCTTTTATTTTTGATCTTCTTTTATTTATAGTGTCAGTCACTAACAATCAAAAGCTCTGTTAAAAATTCTTTAATTAAAGTTTTTCTACCATGCTTTGGAAGGATCAAAATGCCAAGTGTCTCCTGAATCCCGGAAAGAGCCAATTTTAGAGAGGCTATAGGATGGGATAAAACACTTTCCTTAATAAAATAGCGTTGCACACAAAAGCTGGAGTGAAATTTAGTACTTTGCAAAGCCTAGCTTTTTCCTTATAGTTTTATTTTTATTGATTTCTTACAAAATTTTGCCCTATCACATAGTGTGACAATTGAAAACATGCTGCATCGGTGCAGCTATCAGAAGCGTGGTATATACGTTACACTGCAAATCATTTTCCACACATTTCGGTGTACTTCCTGGCAAACTATATTCATCATTTCATATTCCAATCTAAAAGCAATAAAGGTTATCACACACCATCGACTGAACTCAGATTACATCAAAATAATAATAATAATAATAATAATAAATCCTCAGCCACTGGTGTCCGCGTTGCGCTTAATCCTTCTACTAATCTCCTTCTCCAACTCCTCCGCTCCCCCAACCTCCTCCAGTTCCTGAGACCACAAAAAACAAGCAATTCGTTAACAAATTCTCATAAAATGGACGCATCCGGAGCGCCGAAAAGAGCAAGAGTCCCCACGCACCTTCGGTCCCAGGAACAGCCCGTATGGAATCCCATCGAACTTGTCCATATGATGTATCTGAGAAGAACGAAACAAACATAAATTAATTTCACGAAAAAAATAAAAATAAAAAATATATAAAAAAATCTCATTAATTTGTGGTGCGGGGGAAACGGGGAGCAAAAACGGGACGGTGGGAAGGGGGCGCGCAGCCACACCTGATGGGCGGCCGCGACGCGACGGAAGTAGGGCACGTTGGCGATGGGCCCCACCGGGAACCGCCGGTGGACCAGCCCGTCGTGGACGAACATGTAGGCCATCCCGAACAGCGTAATCCCCAGGCCCTGTCACACACCGCCACGTGAACATTAGGTCGCACTACTAGGGATGAAGGTGACGGTGGCGTGGGGACTTACGGCGCCGAAGCAGAGGCCGGGGACGAGGCCGCGGTTGAAGAAGCCGAAGGAGAGCAGGGAGATGGCCGGGACGGCGTTGATGATGGCGAAGACGTCGTTCAGCTCGAAAGGACCGTCGCGCGGCCGGTGGTGCGACTCGTGCATATGCCACAGCGACGCGTGCCACAGCGCCCGGTGCGCCCACCGCGCCCAAAACTCCATCCCCACCTAATCCACCCCAATTAATCCCATTATTTTACTTTAGTCCTACCACTGTAAACAAAGATTTTAACCCTCGCTTACCGCTGCGCCCACGGAGAGAGCAAAGGTACCGAACATTTCCGTCACCGGAACCTCTCCTCCCTGTGCCAAAAGATGATGATGTTACTAATTTTAGTTAATCTCGACCCAAATTGAATCTACGCCGTCCAAATTGTGGAGTAGAACGCAACCGACCTCCATTTGCCAGTAGAATCGGTAATAAACGGCGGCGACGGCCATGGAGGTGATGCCGAGGCTGGACATCATCGCCGCCACCAGATACGTCCGCCGCTCCGACCGCTTCCTCGCGATCTTCTCCGCCGTCCGATCCAGCAAGATCCGCCGCTCCTCTTCCTCCTCTGCCGCATCGGAGCTCTCGATGTCCTCTGCCTCCTTGATCTCCGATCCATGGCTCTCCCCCACGACGAAGCAGACCGGGGCGGCTGGCCTCCTCCGCCGCCAGTGCTGGAGCACGGAGACTATGCTGGAGGAGCGGAGGCGGCGGCGTGCGGGGAAGGGCGCCAAGAGCACCACGCAGTCGCCGGGCACGGGGCGGCGGCGCGGCGAGCTTAGAAAGGGGTTCCCGTTGAAGCCGCATGTAACAGCGGCAGAGATCCCGGCGGCCATACGTTCTCCTCCTCTGCCTTCAGAAATGACCTCGAATTCCCTCGATATGACGGTTTTTATTATAGCTCAGTGGATGGGAAAGATCGAGAGAGAAAGAGAGAGGAGAAAGGGGTTCGAACCTCGGGGAAGGAAAAGCCGGTACCAGAACGAGTGGCCACGGAGAGAACATGGTCAAGGCTCGAAGCAACCCGCCCCTTTTAAACTGAAGTGCTTTATCAAACTGCCAAAACAAAGATCCATAATTACAAAGAGTGCCACTGAGCGATGGAGCTTCCTACCATTGGTGATGGAAATCAAGCTTTGGGTGCAAGCTGATTGTTTGCGTCCCTGGCGCGCTTCAAGAGGAGATGAAGGAAATTTGACAAGATAATATTAAATCTAAATTTGTCAAGATGTTTTTATGGAAGCTGTTATGGGAAACTTCTTGGTGCACATGCTCTTGTGCCACCAATTGAAAAAGTCTTATTAATAATGATGAATCATTAAGCTCTAAATATCTTCTTTTTGTTATTCAGTATAATATTTAAATGTTGATGTTGAAGTTTTTTTATATGAATTATTATTAATTATTAATAATTTTAATTTTATAAAATTAACTAAACAAATTTAGTTCGCTAATATGAATAATATATGTGTATTATTGATTAAAAAGTGCTTCATATGGTTTGAACTTAAGCGCATATTTATTGACTAATATGACTAGTGATTTTTTTATAAATAGGATAGGTCCCACTTTTCTTCTCATATCATAATTAGTTTTTTCCATTGAGAACATCGATCGAAGGAGTAGCAAGAAGAGAAAGATCTATACTAAGGTATTCATGGTGAGTGCTTCTTTAATTTGGTTGCTTAAATCAAATCCAACGAAACAAGATATGATAATGAATCTATTTTATTACTATATTGGTGCTCTAAAATTTTACATATGCAATCTTTGAAAATTTCTACAGTCACTACTCTCACAAATTCAATAAAATGGCGTATATGAACAAGCTATCATGTACGTGTTTCTTTTATTTAGGTGTTTGTCATGAATATATCTTTTTTAATGGACCATATTCATTAGGCAAGAATTTCTTTGCTTTTCATAGAAATGAATGAATGATTTGAATGAATCTCATGCAAACACAATTTTCTTTTGTAAAACTTTTTCTTTTATTGAGTTAAGTTGATACAGAATCATTGCATAAAAAAATATAATATAGAGAAAAACTTTTTCTTCTTGGAATCTCTAAATTTCTCTAAATTGAACTATGTTTATATTGCTTTCATTCTAAAGAAAGATGGTTTGCTTTCGGTTAAAGATTTCAGCCTAATCAGTACTAAATAGTTTATATAAATTTATCGCTATCCTTATCAATCTCTCATTGAGAAACCGATTATGAGATTGTTCCAGTAGGGCTGACCTTCCCTGCTTGCCTGATATCATTTGTCATCAATATGGTCTGTACTGACGCTTAGGCTTACCTTCTTTCTTCCTTTATTGATAGAAGATTTTTAATTAGCATTCATCAGAGGTAGATTAATCATTGAGAACTTCTTAATAGCCCACGAGCTGATTAGTCACTGCAGAAAATCTAAAGCCAAAGGAGTGATTTGTAAAATAGATTTCAAAAAAGCTTTTGATCATGTTAACTGGATTTTCTTATTTCTCTCTTGACAGCCAGAGGCTTCCCCTCAAGGTGGATTGGTTGGCTTCCCCTCAAGGTGGATTGGTTGGATTTAGGCCTTATTATCCTCATTGCAGATTGCCCCTCTCATTAACGATAAACCGGGCTACTGGATTAAATGTAGAAAGGAGCTTCGCTAGGGAACTTGTCTCCCCATCTTTAATTATATTAGTGGCAGATGTTTTGTTAAGGCTTCTTGATAGAGCTTCCAAACAGAGGCTCATCGAAAGGATAGGGTCCCATCCCCACTTTCAGTGCATTTCTAACCTACACTTTACAAATGACATTCTCTTATTCTGTGCTACCAAGAACTCTTTCTTAATGTCCCTGAAGGCCATTTTATTGGGGTTTGAAGGTACAACTAGGCGCAAGGGAAACTTTCTTAAAAGTTTCAAGATAAGCTTTAATTCTTCTAGCTCTAATGAAAAGAAATTTGCTTTTTATTTGAACTACAAAAGAGGTACTCTTTCATTCACTTATCTTGGCCTTCCTTTTAGTGACCGCAAACTGCTTAAACAATATTAAATGCCTCTTATTGAAAGAATTCAAGCTTCGTTAGCTTTTTGGAAGGAAAAATTATTTTCTATTGGGGGTAGACTAATTCTAATTAATGCGGTGCTCTCTCTTTTCCTTCTTACTTTATATCTATTTATAGAATTTCGAAATGGATTTATGGTAAAATTGATCAGTTAAGAAGAGCTTTTCTTTGTAAAGGAAAGAACAACTTTTATGCCTTCAATTGCTTAGTGAATTGGGAGGCAGTGTAGAAATCCAAATACGATGAGGGTCTTGGAATCAAGAATATGTATACTTTTAGTAAGGCACCATTGGTGAAATGGGTTTGGAAATTGATCTTCCCTGATCCAAAGAGGCTTTGGAAGATGCTCATTAAGTAAGCCTATTACTCTAAAAAAAGATTTGGAATTATATTTAAAAAGCAAACCATCCTATTCTCTTTGGTTTGGAAAGGATCATCCAAGATCTTAGTGGATTTTGTAATTGTACCTCTTTCACTTTAAGAGATGAATCGGATATTAGATTCTGAAAAGATTCTTAGGCTGGAAGGACTCCTTTTTTTATCTCTTTTCCTCAATTTATATAGTAGCAGGGTTAAAGCTAATGCACTGTATTAGCCTACTAGGGTCAAAGATTGCAACAATGGACTATCAAACTATCCAGGCTCCTTTTTTGGTAGCAACACTCTCAGTTCAAGGATTTGGAGGACATCCTTAGTGAGACCTTCTAGGAATCCAATTGCCCAATGTGGGGACTATCCAGAAATGGGATTTATTTCATAAATTCTTTTTATAAATTTCTAAATTGAAGAGTGTTATGGCTTTATTATAAAGTCATGTACAAAGCGGCTACTCCTAAGAAGATCAAAATCTTTACTTAGTTAGCACTCAGAGTTAGACTCTATACGAGCCATAGGCTTGCAAGAAAAAGGTGGTCAACCAATTCAAGATGCTCTATGTATGATGCTCCCCCTGAAACGGTCTCTCATCTTCTCCTATCGTTCCCATTTGCATATAATATGTGATCTATGATCTTGGACCAACTTCAGATCTCCTTTGGGCATTAGAGCCTTTATCTCTTCTAGATGGCTTGGAGAAAAAAGCGGATTTCTAGAGATTGAAGATTGGCTTAGGATCAGTTTATCCTTTTCTACTCAGAAGAAAATAAATTCTCATATCTTCTCCTCGAAGCTTTCCTCTCACACAACTACTCTGAAATCTTTACTCAACTCCTTGCATCACTCTTGCATCTTCTTAATAATATTGGGGAGCTTCTCCCCTATTTGCTGTAAAAACATAGAGAATTTTAGATCATTACCAGATTATTGATAAGACATGGTATATCATAGAACCAGGGAAAAGAAAAAGGAAAGGTGCTCTCTCTCTCTCTCTCTCGTTCTCTCTCACACACCTCTCTCTCTCTTTCTCTCAGAAATTCTTGCCATAGAATCATTAAACAAAACAAAATAACCGCACAATAAAAAAGTATGCTTCAATTCATATCAATTCACAGCGTCGGTGCCAACTCCTTCAACCATACAACAATGGCACTCTCACTAGAAATTTATTACAAAATCCAACCAACATGGATGATTGAATGTCAATGCCTAAGAAATGAAACATTGTTTAATAATTTAATTTACAATAGCTTAGCACAAGACAGTGTCCGTGATTGGCTCTCCTCTTGACCACCTTTATGTAAACAAAAATATAATTAAAAATTAAATTACTGGATAAGTTTTAATGTCTAATCACAAGGACAATAATCACGTTGCTCCTCACTTACCTTTGAGTGCTACATTAACAAGACATGACTCGCTGACTCACAAGGTTCAACGAGAGAGATTATTTCCTTAGCATCTCCGAAAAGTTAACGCAAAATCAGAGCACCGATAGTTAAAAGAAAACCTAAAAATCATCGAAATGCGTGATAAATTCATTATCGTTGTAGTTTTCCCCCAACGTCAAGGGCAGAATGGTAGGGCCGCGGGACTCGCATGTCGGAGGCGTGGAGCCACGCGTCAGGAGGTCGGTCGTCGCGTGGAGTGCGCAAAAGCCGAAGCCCGGCAGAAGAAGGCGAGGAGGAGGGGACGCACGTCCCGGCTCTCCCCGACGTAGGTTTTACGCGGTGAGGAAATGCCACACGTTAACGCCTCCTTCTCTCTCGCCCACCGTCCCATATCCCGAATTTTTTTTTTTTGCCCTTTGGAGTCTTTTTTGGGCCTTGGCTGGCCACTTTCAACCCCTCCTCCCACCTACACTCCCTGCCGACCCCCCGTCCAAAGCCTCCTATCAAAACACCTGTACAAATCAATCAAAAGAAATGGAAGTGGTGCTGATGATGGGATGGCTTGGTGGACCATTTTGGACCTAATTAATGGGTCACTACCCAGAAGACAAGGCCAGGCTTCTTGACCAATGACCATGGCCAAAAAAAACGAATAATATTGGGCCTTCACTGGGAGTAATCCACCACTCCACACCACAATAATAACGAAAGGCCGCTTAACTTGGGTGGATTGACCAACGAATGGTGTTATATAGTTTGCTGGCGTTTCGGTTTCCAGCGGATAAGCCTCAGGGTTTTCTCCCTCACGAAGAAACATTCTATATTTTTTCCAGAAAAATTACTGCACGTGCATTACCTGCCAAGTCTCGTTTCTTTCCGAATAAGGGAAGTTGTTAAGAGTCATTTGGTCGAAGAAAACCTCGAACAAGATTGATATGGAATGAACGGAAATATAATTAGGCTAGTTAAACTGGATCTGATTGACAACCAACGAAATTACGAGAAAAAAAAGAGTCTAACATGCAAAAGTACTTAAGTAAGGAATCTAGTCTTAGCCTTTAAATCTTTGATATTCGGTTAGTTTTTAAATTAGAAATTTCTCAGGCAGATGCCTTGTCCAGGTTTACCTCCATGGGAGGAAAAAACCATCACATAATCTTCTTACAAAAGCTAATGAGTTCTTACTTTTAGGAGTAATCTTAAATTACTCATAGGGCTAACCTTTATCGGCAAAACTTTCCTCAGCTCCAAGTCCCGAGCTGAAAGAATAGGAAAAATATAAAGGTATCAAAGCTCATTGCACCAATGTCTTGAGATCGGCCAAGACTTCAAAACTGATCAATGCCCATAAGAATTGTTGAGCTTAGTTTAAACAGACTTGTACCTATTGCAAATAAGTCATCATGGTTGAGAAAAAAAAGCCTAAAATAAGCCAACCATAGTTCAATCAAACTACTTCATGACTTAAGTACGAACTTAAGCTTAGCTCACGAAAGTGAAGGATAAATGACATGGTATGAACTGAGTTAACCTACTTGATGGTGACATGTGATTGGAACAAAAGATGGTATGATATGGCTAATCAGATTGCTACATATAATCTCTTAAAGAGGAAAGTTCCAGTCAAGAGAGACTTTCATTAAAGTCATTAATCAATTTAGAATAAGTTTTATAAAAAATACTAATCAATTTGAGATAAATTTTACCACTTCATTTGAGAGATATTCTACAACCCTATTCAAAAAAGCCTTCACTAAAAGTGTTACCCTAATCGGAGATTCAGCACATTCGAGTCATCCATCAATCAGTGGTTCAATCCAAGAGAAGATTTTCTAAATGCCTATAAAAATAGCTCTTAACCCTTAGGCATGCTAATTTGAGTTCTAAGCTTAAGCTTAAAAGCCTTAAAGAACCAATTAAAGGATCTTTAGGTTTTTTTTCTTCCACTTCTTGAACTAACTTGAGTGTTAAAGAGTTTTTCGAAGAAAATATCTAAACTTTTTCTGCTCTTTTTCTTTCTATTTTGTAAGAATGCATGCACATATCAACTAAAGAAATGCTCTACAATCCGAGCTGTAACCTATTTCCTCAGTTGGCATTCAGGAGTTAATTTTGGACACCAATAACATGCAACTAAAAGTGACTTTGATAGAACACTAAGGGATAGGTTGAAATATTTATTCTAAATTGCACATGAAAGTGTAAGTCATTCTATAATCGGGAGTGCTATCTCCACCTCCATGTGTATTTGAGTCCCAAGAAACAATGTTATCGTACTTCCATATTAAAACAAAAGCCTATATTCTTTGTTCATCAAAACAAAAATCGTTTTCCTGCTCTTTGTGGGGAGTGCATGCAATGGGACCACAAATCAGCGCCATACATGGGCATGGGGCCAAATGTTCTCCAACAAAGCACTAGAGAAACACTGCAGTCAGGAACAACGCTTAAGGGAATCCTTCGGTTGTAAATTCTGATCACATTTACTTGGGCTTTAAAACGAATTTAGAAACGATTTCTATCATGATTTTTCTTTTTCTTTTTTTTGGGTGGGAGGACTAATTGTTGTTAACTTATGGCATCAAGGCCTGTCACCAAGTTTGGTTAGGATCTAGTCAAGGTCATTGGTAATATGATCTGAAATCTTGAAAACCTGATATGATATGATCCAATAATTTGATGGAAAGAAAAATAAAATAAAACTAAAAATTATAATATTAAACTAATGTTGATATAATATTTATTTATATAACAGTAAATAAATTTTGATTAGATTGGGTAAAACTAAACCCAAGGAGATAAAATCTAGATGTATTTAGCTAATTGTGCCAAAAAAAAATGTTACTAGTCCTGACTATCAGTTGTGAGTTGTAGTAAGTCTTAAGCCAAATTATTCTAACTTCTTTGGCGAGTTTCAACTTGGTGATAATGCTTTTATACTTTGTTTCATTATTAGAAGCTTTAAACCCAAATCCTAAGCACAGAATAGCTTGGCTTCTTCAGAATTAATAAGGATTAACCTAGCTCCACTCTTAGTTTTATTGGAGGATCTATCCACATACAGGCTCTAAGTTGGCTATTGTTTAAGCTTCTTTGATATAGTGGCTTTCAAATCATCTAAGAGAGTTCTTTGTGAGACATAAGCAGTCAAGACTTATGCCTTCATTGCTCACATGATCGATACTGGATGTTAAATTCACTCTGCTCAGTTGACTACTTAACTAATCATCCCAAAGTTTTTGGTTTGTGTAGAGTCTGCCTTAGGACTAGTTGATCAATAGCACTATTTTGTGAGCTTGGAAATAGAGCTTTAACTTTTGAGTTGAGATGATTAAGCCATAGGCAAACTTTTTGACTCGTTAATACCTCAACTCAGTATCATACAGTGCCCTACTCATATAGTAAACTAACCTTTGCTTCTCTTATTCTTCTTGAAAAAGGTTTGAGCTAATTGCTACCTCAGACGTGGCTAAGTAGAGATATGGATGGTTCTTCCCCTTTTTGAGGATTGGAAAGTAAATGTGGAAAAGTGAGGTACCTTTTTGGGTCTTTAAAGCAGTTTTGACATTTTTTAGTCCATTGGAATCTTCGATGTTGTGTAAAACCTTAAAGAAGACTAGGCATTTCTTAGTCGATCTAGAGATGAATCAACTCAAAGTTGTATTCAATCTGTGAGGTGTTGGATCTCCTTGACTAACCTAAGGGACATCATTTGTAAGAAAAATTGTATTTTTTAAAAATTAGCCTTGATTCTTCGATCGCTAACTATAAAGCCTAGAAATTTTTTCAAGGTTATATTGAAAGCACATTTAGTTGGACCGAACTTCATTTGGTGACATCTTAATAATTAAAAGACTTCTCAGCTACATATTGTTCAGTTTTAATGCTTCTAATTAGCATGTCGTTTACGTAGGTTTCCATGTTCTTGTTGAAAAAATCTTTGAAAATTTGGTTGATCAGATTCTGATAGGTTACACTGACATTCTTCAATTTGAAGGGCATCACCTTATAATAGTAAAACCCTCTTTCGATTATAAAGCCTACCTTCTCTTCCTCGAATAGGTGCATCTCGATTTGTTTGTAACTGAAAAAGACATCCATGAAGCTAACTCATGTCTAGTAGTTGCATCAATGAATTAATCTATTTTAGGCAGTGAAAAACTATCCTTTGGATAGGCTTTATTGAGGTTGGTGAAGTTGACATATATCCATCACTTTCTGCTAGTTTTTCTTATCATGACAATGTTGGTAAAGTTGACGCACATCCATTACTTTCCACTAGCTTTTTTTATTATGACGATGTTGGTAAGCTAGTTAGGGTAAGAGTTTTTATGATGAACTTGTCCTTTAATAGTTTGTTCACCTCCTCATTGATTGCTCCTTGCTAATCAATGGCAAAGTTCATCTTCTTCTACCAAATTGGTTTGTAACTCAAGTCTATGTTAAGATGATGGACAATGACATGAGGATCAATGCTTAGTATATCTAGTCTACTAGGCAAGTACGCTGGAATTCCTTCAAAGGAATCCCATAATTTTCTCTCAAATCTCTTCTGATAAGAAGGAGCCAACCTAAATAGTCTTTGTGAGGTTACCTCCTAATGAGATGATGTTCAAATATTTCACAGGCTTAACTCTTTACTCTTTCAACTCATCTGTAAGGTCCAAACTTTCAATTAGTAATATCTTAGCTGACTTATTACTTCTCTTTAAAGTCACTGCATGGCACTATTGGGCAACAACTTGGTCTCTTCTGAGTTCTCCACCATATTTGATGAGAAACTTTATAAGGAGATGATAGGTCGACATGATAGCTTTTAAAGCATTATGCTCAGCCAACCTAAAATTAAGTTATAGGTAGAAGGTTCCAGCAAGGTGATCATTCCCTCATTATTATGATTTTGCTGCAGGGTTTTTTTTCTACAATCACTAGCAAGGTTATTATTCCCTTAACTCAAGTGGATTCTCTAGTGAAGCCAATTGAGAGGGCTTCTGTCAACTTCAATTGATTGTTGCTGATATCTATCTATTAAAAAGAGCTATAGAAGAAGTTTATTGAGCTTCCATTATCTATTAGGATTCTCCACACCTAGTGGTTGGCAATGGTTGCTGAGACAACTAGAGTGTCATCATCATAAGGGGTCTACATCCCCTTCAAGTTATCTTCAGAAAATGTAATGCTTAGCTTATTTTCAATCTTAGCTTTCTTGGTGGAGGGCTCCTCAACTCATACTTATCATGCATAAGCTGTTTGAGCTAAAAACTTTCTCGATTAGCTACTGGCCCATCAAGGATCATCGTAATGACTCTAAATATAGGTTGATTGTTAGGCCTCCCTTCAGGTTTGAATCCCTTTTAGGCACCTTGTTCAAGCTGCCACTAGTCATGAATGTAGTGACTAAGGCATCATCTCTAAATGAGGTCTCTGGTCTCATCCTTCAGATATTAGCACTCCTCGGTATCATGCCTATTGTCTTTATAGAATTGGAAATATTTGCTTTGATCCCTCCTTGTGGACTTGGTTCTCATCTTTATAGGCCAACATATGTAGTCTTCATAGACGATCTACACTAAAATTTGACTCGGAGGTGTGTTAAGAGAAATGTACCTTTCAAACATTTTGAAAGAAATTTTAAGTCAGCGTGGGGTTTTTAGAGCTTCATAAGGCTTTTTTTGAGATTCCTTAGGCCTCTAGTCATCCTTCTCTTAATGCATTTTCCTGATCCACCCCTCAACTTTTTTTTGGGCAATGAGCACTTCATTAGCATTGATATGCTTTTCAGCTTAGGCTAATAGTTTTGTGAGGTCTTTAAATAGGCATTTTGTAAGGGAGAAGATAAATTTGGAGTTCCTTAGGCTACTCATAAAAGCTACAATGGTTATTAAAAAATCTAGGTCTTGGACTGCTAAAGCCTTTGAGTCGAATCACAGGATGCAGTTTCTTAGCGACTCATCTTTTTTCTATTTAACCAACATCAAGCTTGTAGAGATCTCATGTCCCTTCAACTACTGATGAAGTGGCTGATGAACTGCTGGCTCAGCTACTTAAGAGAGTTGATAAAAGCAAGTCTAAGGCTTGGACACAATGTATGAGTAGCCTTCTTTAGAATTGCTAGGAAACCTTGGAACATAAAAACATTTGAAGCCCTATGCAACAATATGAGGGCTTTAAAGCTCTGTACGTAGTTGATAGGATATAAAGTTTTATTGGATAGCTCTAGTTATGGCATCTTAAATTTAGGAGGCAAAGGTTTTCCTGTTTGGTAAATCGCAGCTCATTCGGAGGTTGAGTTCATTAGACAAGTTCACCCTTTGCCTCAAACATACTCTATGGTCATCCCAATTCTCTATTTCGTCTCTTCCAGTTGTTGTTATATTTGGCATTGGTTGGTTGTGAGGGTGTTTGGGCTGGTATGCTCATAAGATCGTGATAGCCAATCTTGAGGCTCTTCCTTAGGTCAACTGTCTTGGTGTTTGTCCTCAATTCATCAAGTCTAGGGAACTTTTGGGTCTTCATTGATTTCAAGTTATTATCGATCACCACTAGCAACTCAATAATCCATCTGATTAGCTTCTATTTGGTTTCTAGAATTAGCCCCCTGGGGAACTAAGTTGGTTGGCATCTCAATACGCTGTAAAAGGGCATTGAATTGACCTTGGATAATTGCTGCCACTAGTGGAGGATTTAGATTGGTTGAATCTTCTGTAGAATTTTGGAAGCCGACCTAAGCATTGCTTGTGCTTGCTTGAGTGTTGCTTCCTTTCTGATCTCTTCTTTTGAGCAATGTGACTAAATGTTTCGATTAATTTTCTATAGACAATACTAATCTGTTGACATCCAACAAACATCAACTGAGGAAACAGGTTGTAACTTAAACGGTAGAGCACTTCTTAAGCTGATTTATGGGTTTGCTCTTGCAACATAGAGAGAGTATGTAAGAGATTTGAAGATTTTCTTCAAAGAAATCATTAATGATTAAGTCAACCCAGGAAGTAAAAAAAAAAAATCTATAGATCTTTTGGTTAGCTCTCTAGAATTTTTGAGCTTAAGCTTAAAATTCAAGTTGGCGTACTTGGGGGTTTGACTTATTTTTATAAGAATTTGAAAGAGCTTTTTTTTGAAATTAAACCATTCATTCATAAATAGCTCGAATGAGCTGAATTCTCAAATAGGACAGCACCTTTAGTAGAGTCTTTCGAGAATAAGACTGTAGAATTCCTCCCAAATAAGTCAATGGAATCCATCTCAAATTAATCAGCATTTTTACAGGACTTATCCTGAATTTGATTGACGATTTTAGTGAAAGTCCCTTCTGATTAAGACTTTTCTTATTAAAAGCATACGTATAGCAATATGGTCAATCATATTATATCTTCTAGTCCCACCACGTACTACTACCAGATAAGCTAGTTCATCTCATATCATATTACATGTGAATTTGATTCGGATCTTCATTTTTTGTTTGAGAGAGGCGGTCACCCAGATTCAGATATCCTTGGAGATGCCCCATCCAAGAATTAACTAGGGATCTCCTATTGCTAAGCGAAGGGATGTGAACTGCCAGGAAAAACCATGTTCCGAACCTGCAACTATTTAACTCTCCTTTTGAAATAAATTCAAGAAAAAACGATGCAAGACCAAGATTTGGCAATCGAGTAACAGTTTAAACTTTGGAACCTATATTTGGAGATGTGCAACTAGTGCCCTGCAGCCCTATTTGTGCACATCAGGATGACTCGCCTTCCAAGCGATCCATCTCTATAAAATCAAATGGACCGTCTCAAACAAGATGATGGTTTCATATACGTACATATCTAGATGTCATCATCTTCGTGCTCATTACATGCATTCTATACTGCTGCCTCTTCTGGCTGGACAGGGCAAGCCCCGGTGAAACCTGTGAAGGGACGCACACACGAAGCATGCACGAGGTATCATCAATATGCACGAGGAATCATTCACCATGCTTTGCATTCATTTTTGCTAGGAAACTTGGATTTCTAATATTAGCAATTTGTGGTTCTTGGACATGGGTCGATCATCACATTTCATCAATTTTATATGTGTAGAGGCTAAAGACAGTAGAACTTTGAAGAAAGCGTTGTATGCAAGAAAGTATGATAAATATTATCTGCATAATTATTAGTTAATCCTGTACTGCTAGCTATGTGAAAAAATTCAAAATAATATCAACAATAAGGTTTTTTTTTTTTTAATGTAATGATGGTCCAAATAATGAGGATTTTTTTTTTTTTTTGAGATAGTTAAAATACTATGATTGCCGAATGCAGGTAAAATTATTTGATTAAGATTGAGGTAGATGCCACCGTTTGGTAATTGATGCATTACTGGATAGAAAAATCTAATGAATATAATTTCCATTTCCATTGGTCTGAGAATTACTGTTATTTAAATCAGACAATTAGCAATGATATATTATTTTTTATTATTTGTGACACTGATAATCTAGGGTCTGACACTGATGTTCCACTCTTCGTATAACCACAACGAGCTTGGGAGGATCACTCTATATTTATAAGCTATGAAATGAAAAAAGAAGGAAAAAAAACTACATGTAGGAATTATGAAGAACATATTTTATGGTTGTTTCTGCATTTACTGATTGATCAATAAATGATCTTTAGTGATTAGCGAAACTACTAATTGGAAGCATAAATGTTTTTCACTTTTTAACTAGAAAAGAGAGAATAATAATTTCAGTTTAAATGAAAAGAAGCATGAGAACTTTTTTTTTTTTTAAAAAAAAAGAGTCTGGCTTTAGTCTTTTATCTGGGCAAAGGACACTTCTTTTATTTTTTATAGATTACTGACAGCTAATAATTTTTATATGTAATTTTTATATCCAACAGTGTTTGTTGTTAGTTTACTTAAACTAGGTTATTTATCCTTTCTTTAAGTAAAATGATGTGAAAATACATATGCCATTGGACATAAAAATTACTGAGTTTTTAGAAATCTATAAAAGATAAAGGATGTATCCTTTACCTTCAGTAAAGGATTGAAGCTGGATTTTTTTTTTTTTTTTTCAAAAATAAACAACCAATGAACCAGACTTGGCAAATATTAAGAGACCAAGAAGATTCTACAAATTCATCTGATTGGAATCAGCTTGACATAGAAATATCCAATGAAATAGCCCACACGAAAATTGTGCAAGAGATTATTTCTAGCCAACATGGAAATGCTTAATGATCTTGAATTCTTTCTGTTTCCACCATGAAAGTTTGCTATAATGTAACATACCAAAATTGAAAATTCTGGACTATAATCAACATACAAAAGAACGGAATGAGGCTTTCTCATGCTCTAGGGAAAAAATTGAATTTACAAACTCCCTCTTGTTTTTGTTTTTGTTATGTCATCAGAGCATTTTATACAGTAGTAAGGTTGTTGTTCTTTTCATCTTCACAACGACACTTTCAGTTCTTCCTTAATCCCATCAAATATGAGTTCATCATCATCATCCAATACTATGTTGAATGCTGTAATGCTGGCACAACCATCACTCATGGTGTTTGTGAATCTGTCTTCCTAGAATTATTTAATATGGAAGGAGAAGGCCCTTCCATTGATTGAGGGACTTTGGTTTCCAAATCAACATCATCTAAGGACAGTGAATCTGACCAGTGATAATTACCTCTGAAAGGAAGGAGGCACCTAATCCAACCTATACAACATGGAAGAAAGAAGATAGATTGATAAAAAGTACTACGACCAGAAGAAGTACTTGGATTAGTTGTTGGACAAGCTTCTGCCAGGAAAGGTTGGAGCATTTTAGTAGGGTCTTTTGATAGAGTCTCCAAAGGAAATTTCCCTTTTCCAATAGATCAAATCAATCAACAAAGGTAATCGGTCTATTTCAGAATATTTTAGAAATTTCAAGCATTTATGTGATGAGTTAAGCATTGAGCTATGAATGACCTTGGACCTAAGTTTGAAAACTTCACTAATGCAAACATGGTGAAGCCTCCATCGCCTACTTGGAGGTGGTTTGTTTCATCTCTAACCGGTTGTGAGAATAGGATACAACTTTAGAGACTTGAAGCAGGAAATACCAGAGCCAACAAATTTCAAGATTTTGTTGGCCAACTTGGAGGTGAAGGTAGAGGTCGTGGCAAAGGAAAATGAGAAAAAAAAAAAAATAATAATAATAAAATCATAACTTCACTTCTCAAGGGCATGGATTCACACAAGCAGCCTAAGGGAAGCATGCTACAAGTACTTTTCATGGGGAGAATATCATAATCAAGGTGGTCATGGTCAAAACTTCAAACCTAGAAATACAAATCCAAGCCAAATAATAGCATGTCAAATTTGTTCCTCCAAATGTGGTCATATTACTCGTAACTGCTAGAACCATTTCAATCATGCGGATTAAGTCAAAGAAATTCCATCAGCACTAAAAGTCATAACTATTATTGATCCACAAGACTCAAAATAGATTCTAGATACAGGCGCAAGATCTCATATAAAAAGCAATTCAGGTTTATTTCAATACTTGTAGCATTTTTCTGGAACAGATAAAATAATTACTGGGAATGGAAATCATCTTCTATTACTCATATTGGTGAAGCCATCGTATCAAGTGGAGAAGAATTTTCATATGAACAATTTTCTACAAGTTCCTTTCATTTCTTTTTTTTAAAAAAAAAAGAACAACTAGTCTTAAAAAAAAAAAAAAAACAACTAGTCAATAGACAATTTGCATAGAAAAAATTATTGCGTTTCTGAGCACCATAATAACTAATAAGCTAGCAATTTCGGCAATAGAAATGATGGAATCAACTCTCTTGGAGCACCAAAAGTAGCTCTATTTTCTTCGAGGCACAAAAATATGAAGGAGTATATACGGCACCATATGCTCAAGTATGCAAACAGAAGAATATTCTCCTTCTTGAATAAATCAAACTGAATCCATGTTTTTGGTTAGAGTAAAGAAGGTTTTATTGTTAATTAGGCCTATTACTTGAGGAGGTTTGGAGCCTAAACAATGAAGCTTTCTCCTTTCTTTTTCCTGATTTGGAAGATCCTAGTTGGTTTTGAAATTGCACCTCTTTTAATTTAATAGATTAATTAGATATCAGATTTTGAGAGGACTTATAGATTAGAGACATCGCTCTTTATGCCCTTTTTTCAGAATTATTTAGTTGTAGCACCAAGATTAATGCTTCGATCTCTTCTTTTTTGAACAAAAGAGGAGGGAGATGATCCGTTAGACTGTTTGTCTCTTTTTTGAGGACACAACATCCTCAACTTTGTGACCTTGAAGAGATACTAGAATCTATTTGAACTTCAAGGAGAGTTGATTATCTTGTGTAAAAGCCTTTAAAAATGGGATTTACTCAATGAACTCCTTTTACAAGTTTCTTAACAAAGATGAAGTATTATGGCCATATTTCAGCCATTTAGAAAGTAACTATCCCTAATAAAGTTAAAATATTTTTTTGATTGGCACTTCGAGATAGACTCCATGCAAGCAAGAGGCTTCCTAAAAATGATAGATGAATAGTTTTGATTGTCCCATGTATGATGCATCTTTTGAGATGATATCTTATCTTTTGCTCTCCTGCTCCTTTACTATTAGCCTTTGGTCTTTACTTTCCACCCGCATCAATATTTCTATTTCTTTCAAAGCCTAGAGTCTTTCATCACATATAGATATCTTAGAGGAGAACAAGATATATCCCTAAATATTGAAGATTGGCATAAGACCAATTAGCTCTATCCTTCTAGTGATACTTGTGAAAGAAAAAAAGCTCAAGAATTTTTCTTTCAAAATTCTCTTCCACACTTGCTCTCTCTAGGAAAGTCTTGTTTACTTTTCAATCTTGGTAATGTATTGCAAGAGGAAGGGCCTTAGCCACCCATGCCACCCTAAAACCCTTGCTAAGCTCTATTTAATTTTTGAGCTCAATACATTCTTCCTCTTTCATAAATATGCTTTCTTAGTAAATTTTAGAGGAATTATAGTACCCAAAATAATCCCATATCAGATAGGAAAGAAAAGTTTGAAGAGCTTATAACTCAAGTTCAGTTGCTTCCAACTAATTTGCATTTGAATTTTTAAGGTTATATAGTTTCGATCTATTAATAGATTAATTAAACCAGCAAGTGAGCTTGGATCATTACAGAAACATTTCCTAATTTATAATCATAAAAAAAAGACCTTGTAAACTTTGAAAGGCTGCAAACCTTTTTTTATTAGCTACGGTATAAAATACATTTATTAATGAATTTCAGTTTTTATTGTTTGATTTTATCCACTAAAACTCATCTGAATTTCTGGACTAATACATTTTTTTATGATATGATGGTGGAGGTGAGTTTAACAAAGAAGATATTATTAGCTCATGGGATTTTATATTAGCTTTCATGCCCAAAAATGCTAGAGCAAAATGCTCTCATAGAAAGAAAATTAACATCGTCACTCGTGTGAACTTGGTTGATCCATATTTCTCCGTGGGCTTTCTAAAAGTTTATGGGTAGATGCATTTGCTACTGTTCTTCAATTCACAAACAGATTGCCTTCTCCCACATTAAATATAAAATCATCATTCAAGTTTCCTTTTGTTTATTAGCCAAATTATTCATCACTTGAGTTTTTGGCTCCAGATGCTATCCTTTTCTTCATGCATAAGGCCAAAAGATGTTCTTGAAAAGATCCTTACCATATATCTTTATTGGCTACAATACAATTTGCAGAGGATATCAGCATTTATTTCCTTCCACTAGTTTTTTTTTTCTGATGTAAGATGGGAAGGAAAATCCCCAATCAATTTATTAAAACTAAAGTAGTTTACAAGGATGAGCATCTTATCCTTTATAAATCTAATTAGTCATGTGCTGGTAGAGAGATGTATGGAGAGAATCTTCACATGAGCAGCTACTTCTTCATCTTCTTCTTCTTTCTCATCCTCCTCTTCTTCTTCTTCTTCTTCTGATTTTCCACTTCCTCCTCCTATGTTTTTTGAGGTTATACTCTCTTCCCTTTCTTACAACTTATCAGACTAGAAAGGTGTAGAAATGAATTTGCAATTGTAAAGCATTCCATTAATATCAAAAGAATGAAGAAAGACAAAAGGAGGTGTAAAGTTTTAATTTAATATATTTTTTTCCAAATGAAAAACATAATCCAGCTAATAAAACTTGTTAATAATGTCAAGGTCATGGTTAAGAGAAGCTTAATTGGATCAAATTAAACCCAGCCAATTGCCTAGTTTTGAATTATCACATTAGTTCTATAGAAATATTATGGTCTTTGAACATGATTATATCATCTCTTTTGCAAATAAAACAATTTTGACTTTTGAATTGTCCAACACTTCCTTTGAATCTGAACAAATATCACCATCAAATTTTTGTAGTTGTTATTCTATTTGCTAAACCATAACATATTTCCACATTTGATGCTTGGTTCCATGGCGATTCAGATCAGTTAGCAGAATCTACACAAATTTGTATATTAATAACTAGAGCAAACCATACCATACAAACAGCAAAACCAAACTTCAAATACCACTCAAAGCTGTACGCAACTATTAGACTCAGGTAGTACCTGAATTTCTTTAGTTTGTCATCCCTGCCAATAAACAAGTAGGTAACTTCCAAATCCCATCCGCAGTGGATGGATTTGTCAGAAAAGCTATACACAGCTCCTAGTTCTCAGCTTCTGCAGTAGCGTAAGAAGAGGCACAACCATGTAACCCTCCCTCAAAGCGATTACCTGTCACCTATCACAGTCTTGCCATCATAGACTTTATAAAATCCACTCACAACTGGGCTCATGCAGCCCTTATTTCAGACCACCGATCAATCCACTCCAAACCACTGTCTATTTATCTCCAAACAGGTAGCCAAGAGATGAGCTTCCACCAGGAGCTGACTGGACCTTGGTGGAGGGTCGACCCTGGAAAAGAATATGAGAACTTTGTCTTATCACATCTTAAATAACTGCGGAATAAATAAAAATATGGGATGTAATAGTACTCACTGTGATGAAGTTCCCTGAGTTCTGGCCTTGTGCTCTATGGTAGTTGTTGGTGATGGGTTTTTCTGGTGGAGTCTCTTGGACTGTTGCTTTGTTCTTGCTTCCTTCATCAGATGAAGGCTTCGGAGACTTGGTGGCCTCGGTAGATCCTGGGGGTGAGATTGGTGGCTCATCTGATTCAAAGAGGTAACCCAGAGAACTCCGTCCACCCCCGAAGCTCCCACCTCTACTCATCTTGTAGCACTCAATCTGTGAGATGGATGGACTCTCTTTATTCTTTCTGGCCCTGCTGAGAAGGTTGCATAAGTTCACAGTACTCATATAGAAGACGGGTGGGCGTGGAAGAGAGAGAGAGGCATACCTCATGCCAGAATGCTTACGTGATCATGGCATGAAAAATATCCATTTTGTATGCTTCATTGTTACTCTGTACATTGCAATGTGTTTTGTATCCTAGTCTCTTCCAGTTAAACTCCTGGTACAAGGGACTTGAGATCAAAATGAAGGTGCTCAAGCCAACGATTCGTTCAAGCTGCGTTAGTAAATCATGAATCAAAGCAACAACAATAGCAACAACAGTAACAAAATCTTAATCATGCATCAAAAGTCAAAGCATATTTGTATACAAGATTTACTTTGAAATACACTTGACTGGTTACATATATATATATATATATATATATATATATTGAAGGGCTGCAAGTCTGTCAACCCATGAGATGTTTGCTGTTAGAATTTTTGCAGTTGAATTCCAAGTTTTTATGAATTGATGAATGTGCTCTCATTTTTTATGATTTTCATGTGTATGAGTATCAGATATACTACCATGAAAACAGAATACATAACTTTTTGTGTCTGAATTCATTCTAATACATGATACTACTACTATTTTGAAATGTTCATGTGAAAGGAATCAGGATATTTTTATTCATTGCATCTGAAGCTCTTCTATGTGAAGTTACATCTTAACCATCAACACCAATTTTGTTCTAAGAAAAAATAAATAAATAACATAAATTAAAGAAAAAAAAAAATCCATCCAATCCATGCTTCATCGACCACATGCTTAGAGTTGCATGCATGCATACATGCATACATGCTATGCTTATATTGGCTCTTCAGCTTCAGAAGGGGAACATGTTGGTTAGAGGTCAGTGTCTGATGGGATCACTGGGCCGCTGGAGTGGACGTCCACTTTGCATCTGATGGAGCTCAACTCCAATAACAGTTTTCTCTAGAATGCCCAATTGATAGGTTTTAGTGTTAAAGCTTTGAAACTAGATCATCCTAACTACACTTTAGGATAAGTAACCCCCATAAATCTTTCAAAAGGACTACATCAACTAAAATAATCATCACCTTAGGACGATCTCTAGGAAAATAAGAAAAGCATTATAAGGTCCATAACGGACCCTACCACATAGGGTACTCTGGCCATGGCCGACCAAAGCAACATCTCGGCCGCCTCTTGGCCACAAAATTGAGAGGAAGCCAATTAAAATGGCTTCCTCAGGATGGTGTAATGGTAGGGCGACACGTTCCTTCCAAATAAGGTGGGTTTGATGTCGAGTTCTGTTATGAAAAGACATTCCCGTGTTCCTTCAAAAAGCAAAGACTGTGAGAAGGGTATGGTGCTGTGAGGTGGCTGCCTATTTTCTCGTGGGATTCTCTAGATCTTGCCATAGTACTTACCAGCTTTAGCTTGCTTCTCAAACTAATGCTGCTGTTGCTGCTGATTATGATGCAATAGTATTAGTAACCAACGATGATGATGATGATGATGATGATGATGATGATAAAAATAATAAAATGACAGCAACCAACTTCCACCATGCTACTACTTCAATTTGCATGCATAAAATACGAGTTCTGTTGATTAATAATCTTTCCCAAGCATCATTTTCTTTTGGAGAAAGAACCATAGACACAGCACAATCCAAATTTACTGATAAAAACAATAGTTAGGTTAAGCTGTAAAGTAGCACAATGACGGAATTGCAAGGCTGCGGAGAGCTCAAAATAGGCTCAAGGAGAGCAAGAAATGAGAAAGAAAGCTATATATTAATAACATTGAGGACAAGTTTAGCTTAACTTACAGAGGTTCGGCCATTCCCTTCCAACCATAAACTCCAGCTGATCGCAGAGACAGTCACGTCCCAACCAGGGCGCCACTGTAGTCTGATGTTTTGAATCCTCCAAGTGTTCCAAACTGCAGTAACACTGATGTTAAATCCGACAGTAATAAACCTCCATACACGGAGAGAATGACATAGAAAAGGTGGTCGGTGGTTTCTTCAAAGTTACTGCAGAGAAAGCGAGTATAAGGATGCTTCCAACTGCGCCAGGCATCAAACCTTTATGGAGAACTGAATGTTTGGAAAGCAGACACTAACTTAGAATATCCTAGGAGGCCAGATGTTCAACATCGAATCATGGATAACTTGTTCTTGGAGGTCCTACATATACCTAAACTACTGGGGTGATGGAAGGGTGAAATTTTAGGTCTGTAGTAATGATTAAGTGTGGGGCAATCTGTCATTAATGGTAGGTGGTCTCAAGTTTCATGCATAAGAAAATAATCGTCGTCCCATGGAGCCACCATGATACCATCACACTACCTTACGGTATACACCCATCCATCAAATTTGGCATGAATGAGATATTGGGATGTGTAAACCATCCTTGTGGGGATGGGGAATCACAATTGCACCTACTTCTATTGCTTCTGTGGAGGTGGGGCTCTGCACCCGGACCACTAGAACCTAAAACCTAATGACCTCACCAACCCGGCGATTCTAGGAATCCTGAAATTTGGCGACTGCACTTGGCCTCTCTATGGGTGGAGAGAACTTTTTATCTCCTCTCTTTTTCCCACCAAAACCTCACCCGCCCCCACCCACCCAACCACCGCAAACTGGCCTCCCCCTCCCTCGTCCGCCTGAGCTCCATCGCCCCGTAGCCATGCCCAAGAAGTCCGGCTTGTACTCCTCTTTGTCTCCCATGTCTTCAGTCCGCTCGCTGCACGGCTTGGTTTCTGAGCGTCCGGGATGATTCGGTAACCCATCTGTTTGATTAAATTCCATCAGAAATTACCGTAGCTTTGCTGATGTTCATCATGTACACTGATATGATATTTTGTTAAGTATGGTTATAAATCAATTTTTACACTTCTCTTTCATTTTGCCATGCACAATTGAGTTAATAGTGATTTGATGTTTTCTTATCTGAACTGTGACCATATAATCATCGGGTGCAAAGAATGAGGACAAAATCTCAGGCTTGGTGACTTAATTTAAATATATTGTTCAAATGTGTTTTCCAAAAACCTATTTTGGTTGCATTCTTGATGCAAGCATGATATATTTTTTCCATCAATATTTTTTGTCATTTTGATTTACTTGATAGATTAGTTTTTGCCTATGCTTATTGCATGCACCCCATTAAATAGCATAGAATAAATTTTTCATGTTGACTGCTGGTTTTTCATTAAATCATGTTCAAGTCATTTGTTCATATAAAATTACTCTGAAAAAATTAACAGTGCTATTCTACTTGGAATGGCAGCATCTGGATGTAGTGCTGCCAAAGGACTAGTATAACTTCCTCTAATCCATAGGAAAAAGGACTGCGCTAGCCAAATAACATGATAGGCCCAAAAATAATCTTGGCTGAGGCAAAAATAATCAATCTAAGATCAATAAGTTACCTATTTTTTATTTTTATTGATCAATCACTCTATTAGAAGAGTCCATTCAAATCACATCCTTTAAAGTTAGCAATTTGGTGACTTTGTATTATTATTAGTAAGTGGTGAATTTGAATAGCTTGTTAATCATGAGTCATGGCCGAACTTCTTTTACAAGATATTGGGAGGAAATTTCTTTAATGAGTTTGTTGATGATTAAGAAAAGGTACCATTGTAATATACCACACTTGTATAGTTTACCTTACAATAGTTTCTACATCAATCAATAAAGCCTTAGTTGAAAATATTTAGCCCATTTAGATGAAAATGGATAGAATTTATTTGAGCATTAATAGCTGTAACGCAACAATTAGGAATTCATTAAAAAAATCTAGCTACAATTTATTATTTGAATATCTTAATTCTATTTAAACATTTAAGATTTTTCTGGTATATAACCAATATATAACTAAATATATTCGAACATAGGCTTCCACACATCATGTTTTCCTATTTAAGTATATATATTTATTAAACTTAAAAGGCCTAGATTTCAATCTAATTACAAATACTATAAGTCTACCTACAGTATCTTTTCTTCGAAAAGGATTATAAACTCGATTTATTTTGATATCATTTATAAAAAATTATGATCATATTTAAAAAATCTAATAATTCAGTAGTTCTATATAAATATTCAGAAATTATCCAGTGCAGCAGCTAGCACGAGGTCTTACAGTAAGAAAGAGAAACAAGAGGAATGGATGGGAAGTGAAATGAGGGGAGAGGAGTTACCACCTCACATGAAAACCAGAAAGGCCTCACATCAGCAGTCTTTTCCTCCGCATGGTGGTGAGAGGCACTTTATTCTCATTGAATCTTGTCAAAACAATAAACTAGCCCTTTTAAATAGGTCAGATATTTAAAAGAAAAAAAGGGGGAAAAAAAGTCAGCAAGCCCCAGTCCCATCCTATGGTCACACAAATAAAAACATAAAGAGTAACAGTGGAATTGAAGGGTGAAAATACCAACTGATAAAGCCTAAGACTATATTATGATCGTCTAGCAGTGGAGAATAAACAACCATTAAACCACAGCTGAAACAAGCACTAAATATCCAAGAAAAATGATACTAAGTAATGAAATTATGCAGTAGAGATAATATTCTGATCGATCTAGATCTAATCATGTGTCACCATACCACAAAGCTTTGATTAATCACAGAAACGTAGGGCAATATCTTCTTCATGAGTAAACTTAGCCCTTCACGGCCTCTGCGTCAGGATCAGGAGGAAAGCGAGGCAATATGTGAGGAGATGATATGGAGGAGCCGGAAAAGATGGGAGGGGACGAGGAGATGGCCAAAGAAAGAGGGATGGGAGCACAGTAGGTTGGGGTTGGACGGCTGGTTTGTTTTGCTCTATTATGTTTACTATGCGAGAACGGAAAGCACGCAACGAGTGGACAACACCATGAACAAAACCGAGGAAAAGTCAGCGGTCAGTAAGCCGATAGATGTTAAGTACTGGGCGTTGCCCGTTGCTTTACTCAGAAAGAATCAAACAAATCTGACAGATGTCCACATGTCAGCCTGTATTCTGACACTATCTCGTAGCTTTACTGGCCATGCACTGTCGTTAACTTATAGTCCAAACTGGATATAAAAATATATATAAGTTGTAATTTTTCTCATACCTCACATGATTGCTAGTAAAATTTATGGTTATCACTGCTTGAACTTTTTTTTTTGGGTTCTTACTCTTATTTTTTCTATGAATAATTTTGATATTATATTATTTCAAAATTTTATTTATATTTGAATAGATTCAAATTTAATTCTAATCATTTTTTTTTACTTTTAAATTTACATAATTTATAAATTTTAAAAATAAAAAAAATAAAAAATAAATGACTTCATAATTTATATAAATTTAAAAATAAAAAAATAATTCAATTCTAAACTTCGCTTTGAATGTAGTTATTTTTTTTTTATAAATTTTTATCATGATAAAATTAAATTATTATTCACCTGATGAGGCATCTTTGCTGTTTCCTCTGATGAGCAACTTGAGCTTCTTTCTCTGCAACTGGATCATGACTTAGAAGGAATCTTCAGGCCACCATTCACCAAGGCATTTAGCCTGAATCTCGCTAATGCACTCATTATATGATCATTCGTCATAATGGTTTTTGAATATTTTGATGATCCATTTGATTATGATTCAGTTCCGATGCCCATTCTCTGGGCCGGCTACATCACATGCCCATTTCAGAAGTCATCGACCCCATCAAACACTTCCAGATTATCTCACCAGATCAACGATGGGCCTGGTTACAACCGAGACGAACGCATGGTTTCCAATTTAATCACCGACAGTTAGCCAGTAATGGGAATGCCTGGTAAATTTTTTTCGCCTTTTGATTGACTACCTTTTCCTGGATATTTACTCTATCAGTTAACTAAATCATTTATCTCAGTATAGAGAGTGGTAAGAAGCGAAAATGATATTTTTTTGAATTATCTCGAGGGGCTTCGTTGGTCTGTGTGTTGTGGTTGTCGCATATTTCTTCAGCTATACTGATTAAGACCCAATATTATTGTGACAATGCCATATAGTTTGACAGAGGATAAGTTGTTAATTTCATACTGCCAATTATTATTGTTACTAAGATCAAGGTTTGTAGTATTCATGTCTATCACCTGAACCTAACATACCATATCATCTCAGGATCGGATTGATACACATCATAAAAGGTATACTAAGTATTAACATGTCAAACTAATTCCTATACAGGATATATCCATAATATATAAATATGAAATAGATTTGGCTATATTCAGATGCAGTTAAGTTTAAATCCAGTCACCTCATCCACCATTAGATTCGTACTAATCTTAAAACCAAGAAGCCACCCATTAATAATTTGTTCCTACTTTTTTTTAAAGAAAAAAAAAAAAAAGAGAAAGGCATTTATAACTTATATCCTTTTATTTTTGTGAAATATAAAAGTAAAAGAAGAGATATAGCGTATATCCTTATTTTTCAGTTAAAAAAATAGAGATATAACTTATATCCCTATTTTTTAGTGAATAAATACATAAGCAATATAATAGAGGTATGGCTTATGTTCCTATTCTTTTAATAAAAGAATAGAAATATGGCTCATATCCCTATTCTTTAGTTAAGTATATTAATAACGGAAAAAAGATACGACTCATATCTCTATTTTTCAGTTACAAAAATAGGGATATAGCTCGTATCGTTGTTATTCAGCGAAGAAGTTCAAGAATAATATAAACTATTTTATAAACAATGCATCGTAAAAAACAAGGCATATTTATAGAGATAGGACATACACGATGAAAATGATTAACAAATAACTTTTTTGCTTCAAAATTCATATAAATCTGAGGGTAAGAAAGATGATCGAATTTAGATTTAACTATGTAGTCAAGTTCAACTCATATAAATATAGTATCAATATGGGATCCTCTCCAATCCATTGTCATAATGTGACATTTCATTCTTCATCTTTTACTTGGGATTTAAGCTAAGTTCTCAAAGGCAGTTTATGCTTTTAAAATGAAGAACGTTGTCAAATTGAAATTTTTGCACCGGTCAACTTCATTGAAGACCAACAACCAGGATCTAGACTAATAAAACAAAAGAGAATAGAAATTATCATTAATTCTAAGGAAATGTCTTATTCTAATTCTCTGACCAAGAATTACTATTGTTAATAAAACAAAAGAGAATAGAAATTATCATTAATTCTAAGGAAATGTCTTATTCAAATTCTCTGACCAAGAATTACTATGACTAGTAATAGGTTCGCTGCTTATTAGAGTGAGAAGAGTATGACCATCAATCTCAACTTTGTGAATCCTTGCACCAAGCTTATTGTTTCATAGAGAGAATGCAAACATAGGGAAAGGTTGTCAAGCCCTGTTAAGAACAATTGGCACCATATCAAGAAAATGAGGACTTTATTATGACTACATAAAAGTTGGAGCACTTATTTAAAAGAGAAAAAAAAATCATATTTGAAATCAGCATTGTTAAAAATTTCCCCGCATCATCCCTGTAAAGTACATCTAATAGAAAGCTTAACACACGTTGACTTATTATAGGCTTGCATAGATTTTCATACAATGATGACTGCCATCTCTAATATTGAAAGGTTATGCATCTTCAAAGCAAAATACTAAGTACTTTATTATAAATACCTATCCTTAGATGGTGACTTTGCATTTAGTAGCGATTACCAATGTTGAAAAAGAAATGGGTAATGCATGAAGGCAATTTTTATGTGGCTGAACAAGACAACTAGTTATATAAGTAGTCTATTCAGTTTAAAATATCTTTTTGCATTTAGGATTTACTATTTCACTACATTTTCCCTGTATATGCTTATAATTCTGACTCAGAATTTTATAAGTCTGAGGACCCTCGGAGGGAATCCTTGCTCCAAGCTGATCTTAGTTTATGGTCAAACATGTGGCTTAGAATGTGACATTACTTTATTAGAGCTTATTTAAAATGCATTAGCATCAAGATTTGTAAGGTAATGGAATTGCTGGTTTGGGAATGGAAAGTGTTTATGGTGGTCCTTTGGTTAGATGGCTTAGATCGATCAATTATGTATTATAATTGCTACGAGGTTGGAAGAGAAAAGATTTTATTACTAGGAATAATAAAGTTTATTATTTGCCAAAACTAATCTTAGTTATGTAACTTCGTTGATTTCTATGAAAAAGGAGAAAACTGATATAGATGAGCATGAATTAGCTTTAACATGAAAATTTAAGGAAGTGACAAGTGCAACCACACAAACCTAAGTTTATATATTTGAATGATAAAATTTTTTTTGAAGGAAGAATGTTATAATCTAATTTTAGATCAGTCATAATGCGGTTGGTTCAATCTAGTCGATCACCATTTAGGCATATGTCCTTGCTCCTCTGCTTCCCACAATCAACTAATGACCGATGCGTCACAAAGTATCAAAAAAATCAAAAGAAGAATCGAAAATAATGCCAACAATCTAAATAATATCGGTAGCCATCACTTTCTTTCTCTTTTTTTTAAGCCAAATTCACTAATTATTAGTTATCTTTTTCCTCACAATCTTCATTGTTGTTCTCTATGGTCTATTATTGGAAATCAACTACATCGATAAGTATCGAGGCTAATTCTTTATTTTCTTTTATTACTCTTATGATTGATTATTACTAGCTGAATAATCATACAAGTCGAAGAGTGCCAATGAGGGAGGGCTCAAGGCCCTTAACCTTCCTCGATTCTTCCCCACCTTCTTGGTGGCATTAATAAACATGATATATGTAAATAGTTTAGTTAAATTTAAGTTGTCTTAGCATGGTTGGAGTATAACTTAATGATGTTAGGAGGTTAAGAGACTAGAGCATCTTATGCTTGATTTATTGGTGGTATTAATAAACGTGATCTATGTACATAGTTTAGCTAAATTCAAGTCATTGTAGCATGGCTAGAATGCCACATAATGAGGATTGGCATGGATGCAATATTAACTAGATTTTTACTAGAGTGATACCCAACCAAAATAATTGAAGGATAACGCCACTCAATATTTGAACCTACCGGTTGCTTACAAGCAACGAAATTGAACACCATGACAAAAGCCAAGTTCGCTGTGGCTAGCCTGTTTGCAGCATGATTCCTCTGATAAAATAATTGAGTGCCTTTTCTCTTTCGTAGAAGAGAGGCAAAATTCTGTGTTATAATTAGATAGTAGAGCAGCATGTACTTAATTGAACAACACGCCCTAGAGTAACGCCATTGCCAATGCACATCTGTACATAAACGCAACCCTAACATCACACAAGGAAATTTCGGCAAATATATTGCGCACTGCAGCAACTTACTAACAAAGAAGACCGTAAGAAAATAAAATGCAATAAAGTTCAGGATAGACAATCTTATCATGCAATTAGCGATACATCAAGTTGATCTGTGATCCAATCCAATCCTTATCATGCAATTAAGGCTACATTAGGTTGATCTATGATCTAATCCGATCGATACTTAGAGACCTATAGATTTGATCGAATTTAAAAATTTTATTCAATCTAAATTCTGAGTTGAATATGTATCTTATATTTTTATTCAGCTCAATCTAAAAACTCAATTTGTTTCGATCTATAAAATATAAATCTTATTTTTTTTCACTCTAATTACTTTTATGAATTTATTGAATGAACTCTAATTTAAATCAATTCTCCTTTTTACCTTAATAGCTATATGTCCTCGCATCTTTCTTCACTAATTACATCTAAATATCTATATTTTATTATTTATTTTGATGAATTCTTATTTATAATATTTTTAAGTATATCAATAAATATTTTAAAGATTATAATTAATATGCTTAAGGATAATATTTAGATTTTGATCTATTCATTTTATTCTTATTAAAATTTTTAAAAAATTTATATTTAATTATAAATTATTAGATTTGAACTAATAGTTAGATGCTTGATTTAAATTCAAACATGATTTGATTCAATCTTATCCTTAATCTTCGTATTTTGGTAGGATTTAGATAGCTTCAAAATAAGTGATTGGATATAGAATTTATTCCAAAGATTCGATCCAATTTGATTTAACCAGTAAACAAATTAAATTTGAATATAAAACTAAGATTTAAGTAAATGTTCGGATCGGAACGAAGCATCATCCATCCGATTCAGTTGCAGTCCCCACATGCAACGTGAAGCGCTGGGCGGATGGGGACAGCCAACAACACTAGAGGGGTTAGAAAGAGGCCACGGGGGCGAAGGCCACTAAGACAGCGACGGCTCCCACCTTGTAAAGTAAATGCCCTGCCATCGTCGTCGACTCCCGTACACCGAGAAAACGATGAGCGAATGCCTAAAAAAGCATCCGGTTACTCTCAATTTTTATATATTTTTTTTCATTTATTTACTTTCGCGGACATGCTCTTAAGCGTCTAGCTTTCGCCTCTATCCCATTGTTTCGGCATGCCGGATTTGGTGCAGCATGGCACTGCGTCCTGGCTACTGCGTCCTGGATAGCGCTATGCAACCCTCCATCACGCGCAGCACGCATGGTGGCAGTTTGTCGCGTCACAAAGTTTGATGGCAAAGGGGGCTCGGCCGCAAGTCCATGATAAGGTGCCCAAACGAGCACGGTTTGGAAACACCGGGGGCCTGGCGGACGGCTGGCTTTCCAGGCGACAAAATCTAATTTCCCCCACCGCACCAAACCACCTAAAGGGCCCACCGAGTGAGAGGCTGAGGGGGAGAGAGAGAGAGCGCCCGCAGAAATAATAATAATAATAATAATAATAATTGCGGCGGCGAGGCGACGAAGAGAATCCGCAGTCCGCCAGACCACACGCCGCTCTCTTCGAAGTTCGAAGTTCGAAGTCCTTATGGTGTGCGTTAACCCGACGGCCGACGGCGGCGATGGAAGAGCAAGCGGGAGCGGCGGCGGCGGCGGAGGCGGAGGCGGAGGCGGGGGCTTATTCTTGGTCTCTCGTCAAAACCAGCACCAGCACGGCGCTCTTGTCGGCGTGGGGATCCCGGGAGCCCCGGGCTCCTTGACCGCTGCCGGCGCCGCCGCCGCCGCCGCCACCGTGTCGGAGGACGCCAACAGGAAGGTCCGGAAGCCATACACCATCACCAAGTCCAGAGAGAGCTGGACCGAACAGGAGCACGACAAGTTCCTCGAGGCTCTCCAGCTGTAAGACCTCCTCCCCTCGCCTATTCCCTTCTCTCACGCTCTCTTTCACTCGCTGATTAATTCCTTCTGGAGAGAAATGTTTGGCCTTTTATTCGTGACATGGAAATTTGAATCACGCGAGTTAACTATTTTTCCTCGTTTGTGTCGTGTTCGAATCTCTCTCTTCTTGCATCGTGCTGGGATTCGAGGTTATCGGTTTGAATTGAGGTCGCCTTTATGATTGGCTCTATTGGATTAAAAAGACTTCGATTTTGTTGGACTTTTTTTTTTCCCCCTGCTATTTATCCGCGAAGTTTTAAGATTTAATCTTGCTGTAGATTGGAGGTGTTGTTTTTGGATGTTTGACGCAGGAGAAGATGAGTAGCTTGTTTCTCTATTTGCCGATCGATTGGGTATTCACTTATAGCTGCCTTATTCTAGTTGAGAGAAAGGGTTTCCATCGATGGATTCAGATGCGTGTTACTTGAGATTACCCAGAAATTTTTCATCCTTGTTTGATGCCAATAAATGGAGTTGGTCATGGATCTCTTCCACTATTTAGAACGGGCCACTTTATCTGATATTTTCTTTGAGTGCAGCGAAACAAGCTTAAAGGTGATTACTGAAATTGAGTGATTTTTTGTTGCATCTTGAGGGTTAGGTGCAAAGATATGCTCTGGGTTTGTCAGCTCTGTCTCAAGTCTGAAGGGGGGAAGTGGAGTTGTATTCCTGCCTCCGCCAATTGACTGTGAAAGCAAGCTTTTGAATTTAATGCTTAAACCCATGCCCATGTTATAAAAGAAAGGGTTCTGATATATTTTCCCCAGATTCTTTCACAGAATTTTAGTGTAAACCTAGTTTTTGGTGTGCCACACAGGTTTCAGGGGTTAATTTAGAGCCAAAATACCGACTATGTCATGGGCAGCTTCTAAAAATCTGTGGTTGACAGCTGTTTCAGGGAACTTTCTTAGGAGTCTTAAAAGAAATGCTTGCTAAGCCCCTGAAATATCCTTCACTGTAATTTTTTGTGTTTTCCTTAATATAGCTAGTATCCAAAATCGAAAGCAGTGGATCAGGGTAAGAATATCGAAGGAGTTCTACTTTGTTCTCAGGTACCTGTACATGTTAATGTAGGTTACTGAAAATTCCCTCCTCTCTTATATTTTTCACTAATCTGAAAAACCTTTTGAGGATAGGCTTGGAATAGGTAGAGTGGAGCATTAGTCATTCTTTCCAATTCACTCTTCTGCATTAGTTTCCTCGGTGATGTCGAATTGATTCTTCAGGAGTTAAGAAATATTTGGTTGATTTTGTCTGGAAGCTAAAGGGTATAACTGATGTAGGAGTGTGGAAAATGACAGGTATCTTCATCTGCCTGCAGATTGATTACAAACAAAGGATACATGAAAATAGAGGATAAATAAATCTTAATTTCAGTCAGAACGAGGCATCACAGCTGATGGGCCATATGCTTATTATTCCAAGTCTGAGAGCCATGTCTCTCTTTATATTTTTGTTAAGAGAAGTTAGATGACTTATACACCCGCCTAGTTTGATTGTTATTATGGATATTTATCTTTCCTCCATTGCAGTATATGTAAGGGACCTTGTAGTAGATGTGCTTCTAAAGCTTCAAATAGGCATTTTCAGGGAGAGGGGATTTGAATGCTTTTCTTCCTGTTAGTCCTAATGTCTAACCATGCATAGTGTGAGTGTTTTATTTGGTGTTAGAGCAAGTCTGATAATCTGAATTTAGTATGCTTGAGACTAAATGAAGCTCAAGACTAAAGAGTGCGTGAACTGACAAGTTGACAGAAGTCATCTGTAAATGCTGAAAGTAACAGGTTTGGAGGAATTGTCATTTTATCATGTATCCATCATATCGATTGAAACTATCTATCACATGTATTGGGATTAAAAGGTCATTTTGGCATGCAATGATGGAGATCTTTATTTATATCATATTAATATGATGAAAACTTGAGAATTTGATAGTCATATGATCAACATGTTAAGCATTCTTGTGTGAGGGTGGAGAATTGCTTAGTCCCGCTGTCAGCCCTTGTTGCCATCAACCAACCTCTTGGAAGCTTTGCCATGAAGCCAGTCCTTAGCCTCTTCTACTGACAGTTAAGCAAACTGCACTGACTGGATTAGTGGGCTCATTAAACTGGAAAGTAAATGCATGGATTAGCATGATTTTTACTCATGCTTACTCTCTGGGAATATATAGGGTATTGGTAAGCTTATCTTGGAAAGGAAACATCTCAAATTTTTGTTTATAACTAAGTTGGCTGACAGTTGATATGTTGGGATGGAACTTCACTTACAAATTAAGCCAGTCGTGTCCTGCACAAGTTGCATAGGAGCATTTGCATGTGATGAGTAATCACATTATGTTGTTAGACAATACCAAAGGAGTGTGCTTTTCATTCTGGGAAAATTATGAATGGAACCATTCATAAGTTCATCAAGAAGTAGAAAACGAAAAGTAGCAAACCTTCTTCTGTATTTCAAAGGTACAGGATACATGGTTTTCTGTTACCTGTTCATTTATAGGATCATCTTTGTACTTAAAGAAAAGGTTTTTCTCCATTATCTGCTTGTTCTTCAATGCAGAAAAAACTGGTAACTCTTTTCACACCCATCTCCTAAAATAACTCATCTGACCACTAAAAATAATGTATGGCGGCATGCCTTCTTCTTTTTATTTCCAAAACAGAATATCATCTAGTTGTAAATTTTCCCTAACCTCCAATAAAGAATAAAAGAATCTCTTCCCCAACTGTGCAGGTAATTTTTCTTTGTGAGAAGAAATATCATGGATTGATTTGTTCTGTCAAAACCAACAAGATCATCATAACCATAACAATCAAGCCTTATCCTATAGCCCTTTTCAGACAGATTTATGAATCCTCATTTATCAAGCATTCTTACTTAGAACTACATCTGATCTCAAAATCATTTGAAAGGAAAAAAATGTACGATAAACCTTTTTCCCCTATCTCCAGGCAAGCCGCTCAATAGTTGTCCACAGATTTCCTATTCTGCTTCAAACATTTAATCCGTAGAACAAGTTTAATGTATATATCTTTCTGATCAGAGTGCAACATATGATCCCTGTGGGGGAAAAGGTAGTTTCAAGAAGGGCTTTCATTATGTCTTAGCTTTAGTTGTTTCTTTTATACATTGCATCCATCTCATTATATTTTAACCTCCATGTCCAATGAATTATATTAAAAGACTCAACTAGCTAAAATCATTATGGCATTTTCATTTTGTGGCTAGATTCTACACATGGTTCTAATTAGGCACATTATCCAACTGCAGTACTGGAGAGATGCAGGGTATTGCAGCACTGCTTAACTAATATCTACTTGTTTAACAAGGAAATATTTTTCTTTACTTCTTGTCTTCCCTTATAATTTTTCAGTTTTGATCGTGACTGGAAAAAGATAGAAGCATTTGTTGGCTCAAAGACAGTCATCCAGGTATTTTCCATATGATTCATGATTTTTAGGAACTAATTTAAAATGCAAAATCTGACAACAGAAAATTAAATGGTTAGAATTGGTCATAATTTTTATGCACAGCTACAATGCTAAACTGATTCTGCACATCATATTTTCTCTTTTGAGAAAGAACGAGGATAAAAAAACTTGTCCGGTTTGAATTTCATATGATAAAAACTGAAAGTTTCGGTTTTTAAACATTCTCACTTTGGATTTGTTTTTCCTGTTTAATACAAAAAATGACAACTGTATATTAGGTCTCTTCAATCGATTGAAATCAGTCAAATCATTGCATTTGCATGTAAGCATCGAGAATTATAAGTTTAGTAGAGACAAATGGCCAAAACATGAAAATGATAATGGTTTTTGCATGTAATCTTAGTGTGAGTTCAAAATAAGAATGTTATTGGGATGGCTAAAGCTAAATGCAAAATATTTGAATAACAAATAAACATAATATTGAGATTTGATATTTCACTTGTACATTCACAGCTTTATCAATGTCAATGAGACAAGTTCATATTCTAGTAGTCTAAACAGGTATAATTGGATTGCACTCTTAGCTAATCCTTCAAACTTAATCTTGTTATTGGTGCTTGATGCAAATTAGATTTTAGTTATTACTTCATTCAAACTTAACCTAGTTCATACCTAGTTCATCTTTTCTTGCATTAATGTTAATGAAAATTCAAATTCTAGTGGCAAAAACAGGTAAATTAGGATTTCGATATTGTGCAGATCAGCCTAAACCTAATAGTTCATGATGTGAACTAAATTTTACCACTTGACATTTGTTATATCATTCTGGAATTTGTAGCCACTTGTTTAGGCTGAGTTATTGAAAACAATAGTTGTTCTGGAACTACTTCAAATAAGGAATTTGAGTCTTAGTTGTTTAACGTGTTGTTGCTAGTGGACTTTTTGTGAAGTTGTCCTTACCTAATTGTAGATCTGGTTAGACATATTTTGGTGCTATTAGGTTTGGAGTTTGGGGCTTTTTATGTTCATATGGTACAAATCATGAGATTGAAGAGAAGACATTCTTGTATATATAGCATCTGTAGTCAAACCAAGGTAAAACAGGCTTATTCTGGAAGCAATTTAGGAAACAGTCAGCCCTCATGATGCAACAAGTTAAGAGATGGCTTAATCATATGTAGTTTGAATTTTAGTGTGAAACTGAGGTGATAGGAAAAATAATTTGATAAGCTTTCCAATGACATTTTGAATCATTTAGATTGGAGATCAGACAATGAAATTACAGGCTTTTCTTTGAGTGATTGTCAAACCATCAGAACTCATCATTCTTATCACTAATTAGCTAGAAAGTATGGATACTTCAAATTATATTTCATGTCCAATACTCATCGGATACTCCTTAGATATATGTTTGGTACTTCTGTTAGGTATCATATTTTCAGAAGTTGTAAAGACACTCTAGATACTTTCCTAATACACTTTAGAACTTCCTCGATAGCTCCAATAATGAGAGTGAGGGACAATTTCGTAGTCTATTGATATTAATGTACTAATGATGAGCTTCTAAAGTTAATGCTACTGTATAAAGTATAGATTATGTTATTTTGATAGCCTAATATGCTTTATTGATTTTCTTTTAACAGACATATGTATTTGTGTATACTTATGTATGCATGCATGTATGTAATATGTACAAATGTGTATATAATGTTTACGTATATACATATATTGATACGTATAGATCCATGTTTGTATGTATATATTTCTTGACGTATCCTAGCCGGATGATATCCTAGTTTTTCAAGCTGGAGATAAAGTCAAGGATTTTGGATGCACCTAGCTCTGGGATTTTAGGTAAGGTTGAAAATGGATTGGATACAGATTGGATATCAGTGTATGCATATCCCTCTCTATTTTTGTTAGATGAATATGAATGCAAACATTGATATTAACCAACTACAAAAATTCATTTTCATATTCATTTTAAATGAATATGGATATGAATTGGATATGGATGTACATCCTGATATAAGTTAGATTGTTAGATTTGACTAGCAAATATATCACTACGTGCATGGTAAATTAAATCAATATCATGTTAGTATTATCACTTTCTTTACTTACAAATTTATGAGCGTTATATAATTTTAAATAGGATTGCATGCAGAAAATTACATGGAAGTAATAAAAAAGATTTAATATCTTTATATCTTATAAAAAGTATGACTCTAAACTGAGCAGAATAGAGAAAAAGGATTCATGTGGCCAACTCCAACTTGTTTGGGATTAAGCCTTTATTGTTATTGTTGTTGTATTGCAAATAGAATCGGATGTTTGGATATGGATTAGATAATTGTCTATCATATCCATATCCATTTTTCTTTGATAAATATGGATACGAATACAAATACTAATCAAGTAGTCAAATTTGTATCCATATCTCGATAGATTCAGTTATGAAAATGGATTCCAACGAATATTATTTGATCCACTTTCAGCCTTAATTTTAAGACTTTTTGGAGGCTTGGAGTCAATAATTTAGGTTCAATTTGAATTTGTTAAAAATTTCAATTACAAGAAGGAGGTGCATAGAACCATTGAAGAATGCTTGAGTTGAAATCTCTTCCTTGTGTTGCTATTTTTCCTAACATGCTACTTGACATTGTCCTGGAATCTTTGATGTTTCCTGGTTGAGAAGGCTTTTGAGTTAACATATAAAGGGGCTTCTGAGTTAATTTTTTCTTAGTTGGATTCACAAATAAATCTTCTTTCACTTCTCACATATTCTCATATCAACTCTTACTTTTTCTTTTGCCCTGTTTACTTTCTTCCTTCACCTTTTCATTTTCCCCTTATTTCTCATGTTCTTGTTGTTCATTTCTTTTGTTTTTTTATATTTTTACTACCAGGTATTTTTACATGTCTGAAATAAAATCAGATGGCCTATGTTAACCATAAAATCCGTTGCCAAGACATTTAATGATTTTTTCCCTAAACCTGAAATCAAAGGCCCCGGCTTTTCACATTACTGGTTATAGACCATTGAAGTCCTGAGTGTGTTATCACATGTCAATATATCAGATTTTAAGTTTGAAAGGAAGAAAATTTTATGAAAACCACAAAATAGTTAGAGACTAATCCTTAGAGACCAATTCTTAGAGACCAATTATGATTTATGATGATTCTAAATATATCAATTTCATTAAATGTTAATTTTGTATTACAATGATGGATAAAGAAACTTAGGAAATCGAAGTAAAATGATTTGGCTTTGTTAGGACATGAAGCATTAATATTTTGAAGTGAAGAAGTTTGGAAAGAAGTAACATTAATGCAGTTGTAATACCACATTCATTTACTTTAATTGCTTCTTTGATATCATTAGTTGTGTCATTGTCAACTGGTTTTCAAGTTCTTAGTTAGAACTCAGTCCACGTTGAACAAATTGATTAAAAGTATGCATGGTTTGCAACCTATTTTGCCACAACTATGCATAAATCTCTATCCCCCATGTACACCCACTTCATTACAAATTTGATCTTCTCTTTTATGAAATTTTACTATAGCATTGCAATGTCATTCACTTTCTTTCTGCTTTCCATGGCACTAAATATTTCTCAACCAAAGCTCCACTGAGCTTACCTTGCAAAACTTGGTCCTGTGAAATCTAAAAAAAGATGCTTTCATCTATTCCCAACCTATTGTCACCATGCAAGAACTCTCCCTGTTCTACACCCACTTTGCCCCTCATTTGTCAAATTTTGCCTTTTTTTAATTACAGAAAAGAATTAATACTTACATCATTCTCGTAAAGATCAATGTCCATACAGTTATAATTGTGCTCTTCTGCAGCTTTACTATTTAGTTACTAACTCATGCTTAGTTTATTTCCTGTTATAAGTTAATTACTTTCATTCTGCAGTCATCATTATTGTATTAAATAGGCAACAACCTGCACGTGCATTTAGCTTTTCTTATTTGAAGAGTACTATTTCCATCTAAACAACCCTGTGCACTAAATGCTAGTACTTTGTTTGCTATTTTTATTGCTGAAGATCAGGACTAGCTCAGTTGATTACAATGATCATAAATAACTCAATTAGGTGCAATAGCATTTGTTTTACATGTCCTTAAGTTCTTCTATTTGGTCAATATTTTTTCTTCAGGCATTCCATTTGAAAATATCTACAAAGATAACCAAGCGAAGGATCTTTCCAGGCATATGTTTTGTCCATTCATGATAGTTTGGATCAAGGCTGATCTGAAAGGGTCACTCATTATGCATGCTTCCAGCTTGGTCATAATTATATTTGCAGTAAAGCAAGCTACTTTTTCATATGTATTGAGTACGTCAGAGACTCAGTTGGACCTTTTAGACTTGACTACTGTGTATTCTGCTACAATTTTTGCTATGTATATAATATGGTTTGTCACTGTTTGAATTTAGGCATTGATTTTTGTAATGATCAACTAAAGTTCATGTTCTCTGACTGCAGTATAAGAACCACCTTTCTTGTTCTAGTGAATTGAAAGGGATATAATAAGTATACTCCAACTTTGTAGAATCATTTTCAAGCATTCATCATAGAATAAGATCAGGTGATTCGAGGGGCCTGAATTCACTTATGTTTATATATTATTCAAGTTTACCTTTGTTACTTTTTGTACACCACATGTTGACATAAATAGTATGTATAGCGTTACTACCCATGGCCCATGAAATTGGGTTAGATTAGTATGTACCCACTAAGTGAGATCTGAAATTTGGACCTCTTTTGTTTTCATAATAGACTGTACCAATATGTCAGCATGTAACTGTGGACAATGCTCCTTGTACGGTAAATTGAGAAGATTATACAGCAATTCTTGCTTTTGAGCTAATCATTGCTCATCATAAAGTACATTGCATTTAGTTTGGGTTCTGTTTAACTTTTGCTCTGCCTAAGCCATGAACGTTACATCTGGGCAAGTATCCAATGTAATTCGCTATTAGATTTCCTTCAAATTTACTCTGATGTTGCTAAGGACCTCTCCATACAGATAAGAAGCCATGCGCAGAAATACTTTTTGAAAGTTCAAAAGAATGGGACAAGTGAACATGTACCACCCCCTCGGCCCAAGCGTAAAGCTGCTCATCCGTATCCACAGAAAGCCTTTAAAAATGGTTAGACTTGTTTAATTCTGTTTTTAGTTTTCCTGATGTTATGGAGATAATCAGATGTGATATTTTGGAAAAATTGCAGCTCTGCCATTATCTCAACCCACAGTCCCATTACAAACTTCCTCCTGTGTAATTGATTCGGGATATGCTCTCAGAATAGATTCACCATCCATGCTCAGAAACTCAAGTGCAAGTGCAACAGTATCTGTCCAGCCTAATGCTTCAAATATAACAAAAGGTTTAATTTTGATACTTCCCACTTCCCCCCAGCATAAATGATGGCTTCAACTGTTTGCATAACTAGTTTATTTTTTATTAGAAGATATAAAACCTGCAGGAGCTGTGATGGTCAATAATTGCTGTAGCAGCACTGAGCCCTCTCGGGACATTGCTAAATTGTGAAACAAGTGATCAAGGGAATCAAGTCCCATCGTTCCATGATCATTAGTTCTTTGCACTACATAAAACGTTATTATGGAAATGCAGACCAATGCAGTTTGTTACCAAGATTTTATTGTTTACATCACTATTTAGCTGCTTTTTTCCTGGTAATACATAACACTTGATATGTGTGCCTAGTTTGTAGGTACTTTGAAGTATCCCACAGATCAAACCTTTGAGAAAACTCGACATTGGGAAACTTCTATATCATGCATAAACTTGTATGGTGAAAATAGATTAAACTGGCTAGCTCATGTTATTTTTTTGTCAAAAAATTAATATGTTTATACTATATACATTTTAAAGAAAAAAATGTGACACTCTATGAGAAATGTTTTAAGTCAAAATACTTTGGATTAATAATGTTTGACCCTTCAGATAGCTGATTTGAAGTGTTGGACTTGAAATTGAAATCTATAATTAAAAGCTGTGGAAATCTGTGTCAAGTGTGAATACTTCAGGCTGAAGAAAACAGAATATGGATGGTGCACCAAAGAATGTCATTCTTAATCTTGTTATTGTTGGTATAGGCACTCTAAAGCTTTTAATAATTAAAAAAATTGGTAATATTTGTTGCAAAATATACAAACTGAATGAAAAAGATTATACATAAGTAAGACACACTTAAATGGAATAAAGTGCTGGTCAACACATACATAGTGCGTACCTATAAATGCCTCACCAGCGTGGGCACTGCCACAACACTGTTTGCATGTTAGTGCTCGGCAACCGTAATGCTAGTGTGTGCCCATCATTGGCATGGATGATGTGAGATGCTACTACCCTGTTGGTGCCATGTTGGCACAGAACAGTCAATAAGGATGATGGTTGAGGATATGAATTTTTTTTTTTTGTTTCTTTGCCCGCATTTGAACAATGAAGCTCAATGGGAAAACAAATGGCAGTTTTTTCTGCTCTTTTCTTTATCAGTACATCACACTGAACCAAGTTTTTGAAGTGAAATTTTAACAGTTACACCATCAAGAAACGTGGGATTGATGCCTGATTGGAACCATAATACATAGAGAAGCAAGCACAATCTAACATATCTGCTTCTTAAGCTGGCCAAGAACTTTTTGCTGCATTCTGATTATTTGGTTGCTATCAAAATCTCAATAATGGCATTTTTACATTACAACTGACCCCTACTGAAATCAGTATTGACCATTATAACGGTGATAATGGCTGTTATTTGGCCCCTGCTGTGTTACTCGAAATTGTTTAGTGTTAAAACAATGATTGTTATGATCATTATCATGGCATTACTATTAAAAAAAAAAGGGAAGAATAATGGCGTTGTTGTCTAAATCACTGTTCATTCAATAAAAAATAGGTTTTACAAAAAAAAAAGAAACATTGAAAAAAGCTTATTTTATTTAGGGAAAGAGTGAAAATGCCAAATAATAGCCATAATTACCATTATGTAATGGCTGTTATGACCAGGATACTGGTCAAATAATTGCATTTATTTGGATGCTTGGTATTAATTTGTACAATGTGACAAACTTCAAAACTGTTATAACAACTGTTAAAACATTAGAGCTGCTGTTCTTTTGAAACATGGTTCCTATTATTCTCTACGTTAAGGTATTATTCTTGTTGTTGTCACACTTTGTATTTATGTGGCTATGGGGTTAAATTTCCAACCATAAGATATTATAAAGATATCTGCTTCTTTCTTCCATGAAACAATGTCAACCACAGAAAAAAGAAATCTGAATCCTTTTATGCAAATAGACCAAATTCGAAAAACAAAGATATACAAATGATGAAATAATCATTATAGCTGATGCTGACTTTTGATGATCTTAAAACTCATTTTTAAACCTGTACTTACAAATGTTTCTCTTATTGCTGTCTAGAAAGTTTTGTAGGAATTATTGGCAATCTCTGTTTTGCAATATCTTCTGCATGTGCATATCTTGAACAATCTGCTGGCTTTACTTACCCTTCTCTGTTTTGTTTATGAAGATATGCCAGACTTTGCTCAAGTATACAGCTTTATAGGCAGTGTGTTTGATCCAAGCACAGGTGGTCACTTGCAGAAACTAAAGGAGATGGATCCAATTGATGTTGAAACAGTATGCCTCTCATCAATATTAGGACCGTTTTGTTATCTCATATATGTTCAATGTAGAATCTTCATTTTTTTTCATGTGAATCATGTTTAGGAATGTATTGAAACGTTATACTTGATAAGCTGTCAGTCTCAACATACCTTCTATCATACGTATTGAACTATTCTGACTAGAATAGCATTTAAAAAATTGGGGGTAGTGCTCTTGCCTTGATGAGTGTGGATGAGCATCATGCATTTTCCAGGATAAAGATGTCCTAGAAAAGAGTTGATTGGCTATGGACTTTCTCTTATTAGCATTTGTGTTGCTAAAGATTTTCTTCTTTTTTCAGTTCTTTTTTAAGTATGCATTTTATGAAAATTTTTTCTTTTGGAAATGTATTCGATTTATTGTAAATTTTGATTGCACCAATGATTGCAATTCATCTAATGTAACATGAAAGAAGATTAAAAAAAAAAGAAAATTTTAAGTTCAAGTAATTTTTTTTGGGAAGCACTTCAAGTTGATCAACTAATATTCTGCTGTCTAAGTTTGTAGCTTTTGTGAATAAAAGAATAGTAAAAAAAAAATAATGACTTTTTTTAAAATGATTAACCATGAACTAAATGTGCCATATAACTCTTCTAAATTTTGGAAACCACCCAACCAACCAGACTTGTTATCCATTTTGGGTCAATCATATAATTCAAGGTTTGGTGCAACATGAGATATGGTGCTTTCTTCTGTGCATAATAAAATTACCGTGATTCAGAGTTTCACATCTTATGTCCATATTGATCATTGTTTGACATAGTATAATGTCCTGTCCCATAACAATGTGAAAACTAGTGATCTTGTCTAATCATTCAGCCAGTAGTCTGGCGCCAAGCCTCCTAGACCTTTTCACATGAGTATGCAGTGTAAACTTCTGTCTTATTTTTGGAAATTCTTGCACAAGCTATATTTCTAGCTGCTATAAATGTAGGAGGGAAAGAAAAGGAAAGGGGTTGGAAGAAGAAAGGGGGGAAGTGAAAATGCCACATGCTAGCTTAAGGTGATGAATCATTGTTACAAACTCACAGAATCCAATATGTGAATCCAATATGTTTCGATGTTGAATAAAAGAGTCCAGTCTGTTTGAGAGTCAAATCAAAGAATGATTCAATTCAATCTATTTGGAAATTTTTATTTGATTGCGATAGCAGAGAAAGCGCTCAGTTAACGCAAGCAAGAAAGTTAGTGGCATAATTAATATATTTTGTATGATAAATAGGAATAGTATTTTCAGTATGAAAATGGATAGAACAAAGAGGGAATATTCGCTGATTTTTTTTTAAAAAAAAAAAAATCCTCTTCCCCCTGCATTATTTTCTTTCCTCTCTGGTTTCTGAGTCTTTTCTGACAATGGAAAGATAAAAACTTGTTGATAACCTATATAACTAAAATGCAATAAGAAGTATCTCATGTTTCTTCAAAGCAAAGCCATTACCTTTATTTAGTAATTGGGCTATCTTTAAGGAGATGGATTAAGTTAGCTACTGACATAACCCTTTCTTCCAATAAAAGTTTTGTCATCCCGTTGCTACAATTCTATTTTATTACTTATAAAGAAAAAAAATGCAACTTGTATCCTTTCCATTGAATACCATGCTTTCATATGGTTCTCCATCAGCTTTCTACTATTCTCTCATCTAGTTACATGCATTTAATAGTTATGTAGTTTACCTTCTTGAATCTCAAATATCATTTATTGTAGAAGTGAATTTTATAATGATAAGATTTCTTATATTTAGCTCCACTTATGTGTTCTACATATGGTGGAATTTTTTTTTTTTTTTTTTTTTTTTTGAGAGAGAATTAGTATGGTGGAACATTGGTTTCAAAATTTATATGCATGTTCATAAAGGTTTTCTTGAAAATACTGATGCCTTCAACGATTATTCTGTAGGTCTTATTGTTGATGAAAAATCTCTCTGTCAATTTGAGCAGCCCTGATTTTGAGGACCATGTGAGTGTCTTAATTTTGATCAATTCGTTTATCAAATTCAAGATGCTGAATTTCTGTAGTCTTACATCTCTTTTAACATATTTTGGTTAAAACTAATGCATTGATTTTGGCAGTTTCAGACTTAGAGTAATAGTTATGGTGGATTCATCCTCAAAAATATAGATATAAAAAGGACATGAATTGGACAATACTGCAAATTAAACAGCATATTTGACATTAATTTTATAGTAGATTATATTTTATTGCATTTAACTTTTTTTTGAATATGAAAATAAGCTCCAAGAGAACTGATATGTATAGCATTCATGAGTTAAAAATATATGTTAGTAATCATTTGAGTTCAGAATGATTCTCAAGGATATTTACGTACATTGTCATTCCTTGTATGGAAGCCATGTAATTGACCAACAAAGTTTGCTGGTAGTCCATAATTCTTTAGGAAGCTTTCTTTGAAGAGGGCCTTCATCTCATTTCATTAGTGCACATTATCATTTTTTTGATCTATTCTGCCCTTTAAATGTGGTGCTTTTATTTTCTTTGGTGAACAATTCTGTCTTTCAAATATATGAGGCCAAGTGGAGACTTAATCTGTCATTTACTTGATAGAATATTCATCTTCATATCAAATACATAATTCAAGCTTATTGCCTTTTCTGTTGAGAAATATATTTGGGGGAATAATATCAAAGATTTGTGGTTGTTTCTTACGCAAGTGGTTTGTTTGGTAGTTTGTTGTATCCAAAGCTCTACTACTTCAATGATTTCTTGCTCCTTTTAATCCACAATTGACACAAGACTCAGGCAATTAGATCAGGCAACTTGCATCAACCATGTTAGCTTTTCAGATTAAGCTGAGAGAAATACTACGACAGCACACAACTTGAAAAAAATAAAAAATAAAAAAATCCTAACTCCAATATATCTGATTGTAAGGGGCCCTTGCTTCTAGGCATGTGAACCTTCATTCCTAATGTGCTTTGCTTGGGTGCTAAATGCTATTATGGTTGTTGACTGGTATTGCTTAAGTTTCTTTCATCAGACCATTATTTTAAATTGTTTAGGTGCAAAACATCAGGAGAAATGCAGCAAAGAGTTGAATATTTTAGCAATCAAAATATGATTTTCAGTTCACTAAAAACTAGAAACATGCAAATGATGAGGCTAACTTCAGACTTCTATCTTAACTTCAAATGCAGGAATATTTTTTAATTAGAAAGTTCTTTGGATGGCTAGCTATGTGTGTCAGGGAAGAACTATACGTAGTGGTTTTTGCAGTTAACTCTTTTCGAAGCATAAAACTAAACAACATAGCCTTATCTGGTTGAGTTGCCGTATCATTGTCATTTTCAACCATGCTGTATGTATGGAGCTTGGAAAGAAACGAACTCTAGTAACCTAATTGTCATAAGGCTTATATGTTTATATTTATGGTTTTGTGTGTGTGCATCTCTTTCTTTTTTTTTTTTTTTCTTCCTTTCTTTTATTTTGAGTGCGGGTGTTGAGGGGTTTGATGTGAATATGTTATTGCCACTTCTATGCATGCTATATGAGTGTTTTTCATGTTTCTATGTGTGTGATTTAAACATGAATGCATGATTGCATATATACCATCATGTAAAATTTTGTTGTCTGGAGTGTACCTGTACTTAGGATGCCACCTGCAATTGAAATATGGGAGCATGAGGAAGACTCTTTTTTGGTAGTTAACTTGCCTTTTCTATTACTTCTAGGAGGCATGATAGTGTGGTGCGGTATGTTTTACTCATTGTTTCAGCACTATGAAAGTAATTTCTTGGTATCCAACTTAACCGAGTTGCATACTTGTGAATTTTAGCCACTGTTGTTTGCCAATTTGTGCAATTTGTCATCTTTGCAAACAATAAACAGTTTTCCATCTCTGTCACGTTGAGATGTGGTGTGGACAATTCTGACCTCAAGTACAAGTAGACTGGGAAAGCTAAGAAGTCTTTTCATATATTTTTTTCTTGTAAACAATCTGATAGGCACATGAACCAATCATCTTTTGTTCATGCAGAGAAAGTTACTCTCATCATATGATGGTGGCGGCACAAAAGAACTTAAGCCCGAAAGTATCGATAACATTCTACAAGCTGATAAACCCATTAATGCTCCATTCATGTAAGTCAATTTTTCATTTTTCTTCATGATGTTCCCAAAAGACTGACAATATCATTGGACAAGCCACTGACATCATTGTAAATATTTCAGGGTGAAAGGTAACTAATGGTTAGAGCTCCCAACGTGCATGGAAATTAGTCTCATGACTTGTATGATACCAAGGCAGAGATTTAACTGCACAGTCGTAGAAAGGAGACTCCAAAATACGCGTTTCATAATTATTTTCTTGACAAGTGGTTATAGGGGTGTTCCTGTCTGCACATCCCATTTCTGAGGGTAAGTTTTGGCTTGATAACATTTCCGAGATCTACCGTCGATGTAAATTCTCGATAGCCATCTACCAGAAAAGGCATTCCAGATCCTTTACCAATATACTAGTGATAGCCTGCAAGTAGACTATCCTAGTGTAGGATCTCTGTTTGATGCTTTTCAATTTTGCCTTGAAGCTTTCTTATTTGGGGCAGCTACCGCAACTGCCGTAAATGATTTCTGGCTTAATATGATTAAACATAAAACAGCTAGCGGCTGATGCATCTCCAAAAAGTAAATAAATAAACATTTCCTGTTTGTTTCTCAGTTTTTGTGCAATCAAATTTTACAGTCTGTCTGCCAGAAAAAAAAAAAAAATAACAAGCTACGAGATGACCGACAATGTCATAGTATCAGGCTGCCCACGTAATGTGATAATATCATCGGAGGAAGTTTCAGTTTTAGCTAGCCCTTAGTGTCTCCTCCCTTTCTAATTTGGTTCTGTAATGTAATGACTTGGGAATGTTCTTACCAACAGAAGCAAACACGAAAACTGCGGCTGATAAAAGGGCTCCAAATGGTGGCCTCGCTCGTGCTGTCAGCCTGTTGTGCATCTGGATCGTTGTGCGTGTAACCTTTTAGTTACAAAAGGTTCCCAATTAGGCCAAGCTGTAGCAGTCGGAGCAGAATGAAGAGGACAATCTTGAGCGGCGACGGGCATACGCAGGAGGATCTTGGGGTCGATCAACGGAAATCTTAGGCCTGGATGGCTTAAAGGAGAAGGCATTGTCGATGTACAATTGGGAAATTCACGGAAGTTGTCGGAAGCTTGCATCCATTTGGGGAGCTCTCCGATAGGTAAATTCCTTGGCAGTGGCTTCTCTCTTGAATTCATTCCAAAAGAACTTAAGCCAAATGGGTCAAAGGAAAATCTTGGGCCGCATGGCTCGAAGGAGAAGGCATTGTCGATGTTCGAACGGGAAAGTCACGGAAGTTGTCGCCGTCTTCTCGCATGATGAACTCGAGGAAGCTTGCAGCCATTTGGGGAGCTCTCTGCTAGGTAAATTCCTTGGCAGTGGCTTCTCTCTTGAATTCATTCCAGAAGAACTTAAGCCACGTTGGAAGATTTCTAGGGATTTCAAGGTGCTTCCATTAGCTTGGGGGGGGGGGGGGGGGTGTTTATTATTACAGGGCAGACCTTCGCCCTGGAAAACTGGCGGCGAAACTTTCGACCAAGGGAGCGGCACTGCTCGACCTGCTCTTGTATGGATTCGATTTCCTGGATCGCCTACCAAACCGTGGGGAAGGGAGAAATTAATTTGTTCTGCATCAAGAATAGGAACTCTCCAAATATCTTGACAATCGTCCTCAAAATTTTGCTCGATTATGTGATGTTAGCCGGCATCGAAGTAGATACCTGGGATTCGTGTCATGGAAGCGTTAGGTACATGGAGCTGGTTATTTTATTTATTTTATTTTAAGGGGATGATTTTTCCTTACCCTTTACCCCTTAAGTTGTTAACTTAAAAATAGAAAAATCAGTGTCTTAAAATAAAAAATTATTCAAAAAATAAAAAAATATATACCATTAGGATTGATAAAATATTAAATAATTTTACGATCCATTATTCATGAAAATAACCAAATATAATAAAAAAAAAAACTTTTGTACTTTTTAAATTATTCATGATTAGTTAACTTTTTTTATATTAAAAAAATAACTATCTATAATATATTTTACAAGTATCATAATAATTTATTATTATTTCATATTATATATTATTATAATATTTAAATTAAATTATAATATTTTTAAATAATATAAATATAATAATTGTATTGAAATAAAATATTATATTTTATTATTATTATATTTAATTATATTTAATTATCTAAAAAATAATAGCATAGAAAACTATGATAAATAAATGATAAATAATAAAATGGTTCCAAAATCAACTCTTTTTTTTAATACAATATGAAAAACAAAATATTAGCAAATAAAAACATTATAGTGAGAAGTTTTCTTATAATTATAATAGCTATTTTTATAATAATCACACCTTTATTATAAAAAAAATTTATTTAATTTAGATTATATTTTTATTTTTTAAAAAAATTAAAAATATTTCACCTATTTCTTAATCTATAATTTCTAATTAATTATATTTTTTGTAAAATTTAAAAATAATTTAATCTAATACATATATTCTATTTATCTCATCTTTTATTTTTTAATTTAGAAATAAAAAAATTTATAATTTAAATTTAATAATATAAAAATATAAAATATAAATTTATATGTTTTAATTTACTAATCATGTTTATGAATATTATTATTCAAGAATGGCATTATAATGAGAAGTTTTCTTAGGGCTCGTTACTTTCAAATAGAAATAGGATATCTGAAAATTAGATTTCCAAACATCACATTTGGTTAACCATGAAAAACAGGCATTTTCCTAGAAAAGAATGAAACTGTCATGTTTGATTGAACAGTTTCTTTCCTAAAAAAATAGTTCAGAATACCAATTATATCCTTTAGTTTTTAAAACTTTCTTTTTGCCATCTAATTTTTTTAATTTTTATATGGGATTATAAAAAATAATCAAAAAATCAAGATACCAAAATTCTAAATCAAGACAAAAGTTTTAGATCAAGATACAAGTTAAAAGGCTAAGATGAACTATGGATGGAATTCACTTGTAACTATTATCTGCTGAATCATTTGGACGAAACAAAAGAGATAAACAACTAATGTCTCATATCTTCATCTACTCATGCAAGGAATGGAGCTCAATTTATATACTAATCTTCATAAATTTCAGATAAAAGTTTGAGACTTCCAGACACGCAGATCCTTTTGAGCACCACATCTCTTGGTTTTCAATAGATATGATATAAAAATTTCATCATCCCAACTTTTTTGATTAAAATCGTGATATCTGTACAGATTAAAGACAAACAGTCAGTTAAATATGCTGCTATGTTATACTGAAAAGATCTTTTCCAAAAATATTTTGCTATCCAAATAAACCAGAAAAGAAAGGGGTAATTAAAAGAAAAAGATAGATTGACAATCCAATTAACAATCAACTCATGATCTGAAATGGATCTGTGATTAAGCTAATCCTTGGTATGTCCATTACTTTGCAAAATCCCTCACCACATGAAAGTGAAATGAATTTTAGATGCGTTTAATGAAAGATAACGGGTTCAAGAAAAAACATTCGAGAAAAAAGAAGCAAAAAAAAATAGAAATAGAATATTTATTCAAGTTCCTAAAATTGGATCGAATAATCACAACGCTATCCTTTGGCAAATAAAAAAAATATATAAAAAAATTTTACCTCTAAAGATTTTAAAAAGTCATTTTAAAAATAGATAAAAAAATAACGAAATCACAGTAGGATGCAATTCTATAATTTCTACAACTCTCTAAAGAAATATGTTTCAAAAAAAATACAACAGCAAAAAAAAAAAAAAATACAGAATCAAAAATCAAATTGACATAACAATAAGCATCAATCTGTATAAAAGATTTTAACCAATTCTTACCTTCAATCTGTATAAAAGATTTCAACCAATTCTTACCTCTTTCAGTTGACACCCGTGGATCTGAAGCAAAAAGAACAATTTCTCTCCTTCCCTCGCTGATTTGCTATCACTAATTTGCTAAAAATGATATACGATCCGTGATCAACTAAGCCCTCTCGAGGGCTTGCTTAAGAATAAGAAAGAGAAATCTTATAGAAATATCATAGAATAAGATTTGATCTATTCATGGGATTCCGTAAAACATCTACTCCAAAAATAGAAAGTTCGAAACAATTAGAACTTTTTCGAACATTGGATGCAGTTACTAATTCATGATCTGGTATGTACATAATGAAAACTTCATTCTCGATTCTACGAGAATTTTTATGAAAACATTTCATTTACTTCTCTTCCATGAAAGTTTCATTTTCTAGAATATATCCTAATTTTTGACCTAATTCTTCTTCTGATAATCGATTCAACCTCTGATCAAAAAGATAGACCTTGATTCTATTTCATCTCTTCAACAAGTTTAGTAATAAGCATAACGACCCTATTGTTTCAATGAAAAGAAGAACCTATAATTAGCTTTTCGAAAAATTTCCAAACGCAAAATCTTTCAATTTTTTATTTTACTATGTTCAACTCTATGTAAACAAAGAGAGTAATTTCTCTCCTTCTCTTGCTTGCTGATTTGCTAAAAATGGTATACCATGAAAAAAAAGATACGTTGAGAAAAAAAAAAAAAAGCACGATAGAAAAGTAAATCTTAAAAATTTTATTTTCTAAAATTTTATTTTTTATAAAATACGAAATTCAAATCACGTAGAAATATATTCTGAGAAGACGAACCAAACATTCTAATTCGCGGAAAACAAAAATTTCGCACTCTTTTTTATCGTGAACCAAACGAGCCCTAAAACTATAATAACAACTTTCACAAAAGTCACACCTTTATCACAAAAAAAATTTATTTCATTTTAATTATATTTTTTTATTTTTTTAAAAAAAATAAAAAATTGTAAATTAATTTAATTTTTTTAAAATTTAAAAATAATTAAACCTTTTATATATATATATATATATATATATTCTATTTATCTTATCCTTAATTTTAATTTTAATAATATAAAATTTAAAATATATAAATTTAAGCATACACCTGGTTGATAATATATCCGTACAATCAAGAGGAAATTTATGATATATATTGATCAAACCATTATTGAGATAAAACCAAGGGAAGTATTGATTGATAAGCATCCAAAAAAAATAGGAGTTAACGAGGCAGGTATTTGGTTGAGCATTAACATAGCTTAAGGTCGCATTAATATACTTCTGCGGAACCATTGATCCTTCTACAAATGAAAATGTTGAGTCCCAAAGGCCCCTTCAACGGCCTATATATCCCATGTACTTGAAACCATTGGCGGCAAAATCACATTATGAATATGACTTTGAAAGCTAATCCGGGATTTATCAACCAAAAACCGAGTTTGAGAAAAGTAGCTGCATAGGATTTTTAACCAAAGTGTATTTGGACCTGATGCCTATCGAACTAAAAGAACGTTCCTTGACACTTCCACAAGCGGAGAGGAACGCACATAAGCAAGTATATATTTATTTTTTCTTCTTACCAAAGTGCTCCAATTTTTTTTTTCTGAAAAATATTGATCCTTGCAAATATATATTTATTTTTTCTTAACCAACGTGCCACTTGCAAGTGTGTGTGTATATATATATATTACCAAAGCGCTCCATTTTTTTTTTTTTTCTGAAAAATATTGCTCCTTGCAAGTATAATTTATTTTTTCTTTCTTACCAACGTGATCCTAATTTTTTTTTTTTTTCTTTCCGAAAAATATTGATTCATGCAGCACTTCTATGTATACTCCATGAAATGTGGAAAATTTAATGGTAATATATTTTTATTTTTTAGTAATATTCTCCTCACTTTTTTTTTTTTTCTCTCTCTGCAATCAATTGAGGAATTGTTGATACATGGACGTTACGAAATTGCTATTATACACTGGAAGTAGATATGACAAAATATCGGATACTCTGGATGGAAAAAAAAAAAAAAAAAAAAAAAATCTGTACCACCTGAAAATAAACCTAATATCTAGAAAGATTGCAATCTCAATTGAATTCGTTTATTCCATTTGCAATTTCTCAATTTCTCACTGAAATGCCATCACATCAATTATCAAAAACTAAGTTCCCAGCATTAAAATTTGTTGTTGGACACATTAATAGCAAATACTGTAAAATTTAGTGTTATATACATGAAAGTTGTTGAATTTTTTTTTTTCAAAAACTTTTTGCTGCATTTGTTTTAAGACTTCATCAGTTTCAACCTTGATTAATGAATTTGATGGGTCTTTTTTTGTTTTTTTGCTCCTATTTATGCTACAACACTTCATCAATTTGATAGGTCGGTCTCTTTTGCATTTGTTTTAGGACTTCTTTGTTACGGATTTAATATCAATCAAAGGAGATGGACATTAATCTGTAAAACAATAACAAAAAAACTCGCAAATTAGTGGATCTGGACCTATATCCAAAACGCCATCCGAAGAACCCAATAAAAAGATGATTTAGAAAAACCCAATAAAAAGATGATTTAGAAAACACCTCCAATGTCAACACAGCCAAGAAAAGGTCCGATAAATCATACCCCCCAACCCCCACAAAAATTAAAAAAAAAAGTAAGAAATTGCTCAGAACAATGGAATATCTTCTCATCGACGCAAAAGCGTCTCTGAAGTCTGACATGCGTTTTATTTCATAATTCATCACAGCATGACAAAAACGAAACGAATAGATACATTAGAAAGAAAGAATAAGAAAAAATAACCACAGATTCAGAATTTAAAATCCCTTTTTATCGTGGGATCAGAGATTGGTAAGAAAGTATCAGTCACAGTATAATCAGAAACACGGACCAATATATTTTCATCATCACATCCCACAGATTAAACCGTTCAATAAATGATTCGAAACACTTAAAAAAGAAAACAAAACACGATGACAAAAATGAAATAAGAAAAAAAAAAAAAAAGAGTAGATCGAGTAAAACCGGGTAAGGGATCATCAGAGACTTAAATACAAAGAATCATGGAATAGATTATTACTTCATATTGTTGCAGTTTCCTCATCACTTGATCCATCTGGTCGAAGATAGCAAATAAAATATTCGATCTCAAGAAAGGAAACAGAAGTAGAATAGAGTAGGGGGATGGAAGGAGAGAGGGAGCAAAACCAGAGAGATGGCCTCCACCTAAGAGAGACGCGAGGAGAGTCGCTTGGCAAGGAGCGGCGGCCCTCGTGGCCTTTTTATAGCCAATCTCAGGAACCCTAACCCTAGACGCCGACTGAGCGCCGATTTAACTAGATGGGTGGCGAGTCGGCTCATCCATATGTCTGGCACGTGCCGTGCACGAGAGCGCCATGGTGCCAGGCTCAGCGATCGCAATTTCTTGATCCAAGCCCATCAACACGCCCCAACCCATTAAACGAGCTATTGGGCATAAAAAAAATAAAGTACTTTTCTCGGCCTTTTGGCTAAATCAAGCGGCTATAAAAAATTATAATCGAGTTTCGGTGAGTGATTTTTTTGATCGACCACATTGGGCCGCCGCGAGGGGACGACGAGGGGAGTTGACGGACTCCCAGGCCATCAAGCCTCATGCCAAATGGCCTTCGTCGACATCTTGTTTTCTACGAAAGACACGTTCTTTTCGATAGTTCCCTAGCATCCCATGAGTTTGTAATTGCTCGTTTTCCCGTGTAATTTGGACGCCCATCCTTTATCCTTCTTATCGGCCCTATATATATATATATATATATATATAGTTTTGTATTTCATTCATTCACAAAGAAACTGTTCATATGATATAATTGTTTTAATTGTTTTTGTAAGAAAAGCAATGGAGTAGAAGCGTTGTTTTGCAAAAGAGGAGAGCAAGAGAAAGTTTTATCATTGATATGCCATATGTACTGTTATAATGAGCTACATTCCCTTTGGATTTCTTTTTAGGATTTTGAGAAGGAATTATCATTGACGTCCTATCTTCCTCACCATGCATAAATTTTGATTTGGAGAAGCATGCTCACCTTTTATATATATATATATATATATATATATATATATATATATATATATATATATATAGTTTTGTTTTTCATTCATTTACGAAGAAACTGTTCATATGATATAATTGTTTTAGTTATTTTTATAAAAAAAGCTATAGAGTAGAAGCGTTGTTTTATAAAAGAGGAGATCAAGAGAAAGTTTTATTATTAATATGCCATATGGACCGTCATAATGAGCTGCATTCCTTTTGGATTTCTTTTTAGGATTTTGAGAAGGAACTATCGTTGATGCCCTATCTTCCTCACCACGCATGAATTGCTGATTTGGAGAAGCATGCTCGCCTTATATATGTATATATAGTTTTGTTTTTCATTCATTTACGAAGAAACTATTCATATGATATAATTGTTTTAATTATTTTTGTAAGAAAAGCAATGGAGTAGAATCGTTGTTTTGCAAAAGAGGAGACTAAAAGAAAGTTTTATTGTTGATATGCCATATGGACTGTCATAATGAGCTGCATTCCTTTTGGATTTCTTTTAGGTTGTGAGCTGCATTCCTTTTAGATTTCTTTTAGGTTGCAAGCTGCATTCCTTTTAGATTTCTTTTAGGTTGCGTTTGGTTGCCGGTAATCTATCCAGATTGCCAGCAATTTAAACTATACCCATCAGATAACTAGGTTTGGTATGTTTTTTTAATAGTAATCTATCTTGCAGTGATAATTTGGATTATCTCTCATGAGGCAATCCAGATTGCTTGAGGGAGGAGTGGGTATCCAGATTACCGGAGATGTGGTAATCTGGTAATAATATTTTTGGACAAAAATGTCCGGCCCTTCCTCTTCCACGAAAACAAAACCCATCCTTTCGTATGCTTTTCCCCTTCTTCCTTCACCATACTTACCCTACTCCCACTCCTCTTACGTCGCCGGTGAGCTCCCCTTCCGTCGCCTCTGAGAAAATCGCCGCCGATGAGGCAATCCAGATTGCAGTGGTATTTATTTTTCTACAAAAAAGTACAAATAGTGGATTTTTTTTCCACTCCATGTGAGTATTTTTTTTTCCCAATCCAGATCTTAAGTTTTTTTTTTTTTTTGATTTTAATGCAACCATAGCGTGGTGTTTGTTTTTCCATAAAAAGGTTCCCTTCCAGATCTCGAGGTTTTTTTTGATTTCAATGGAACCACAGTGTTTGTTTTTCCATAAAACAGTAGAAGTAGTGATTTTTTTTTTTTCGCTCCAGATCTCAAATTTTTTTTTATTTCAATGCAACCACAGCGTGGTGTTTGTTTTTCTATAAACAGTAGAAGTAGTGATTTTTTTTTCCGCTCCAGATCTCAAGTTTTTTTTTATTTCAATGCAACCACAACGTGGCGTTTGTTCTTCCATAAAACAGTAGAAGTAGTGATTTTTTTTTTCAGCTCCAGATCTAAAGTTTTTTTTTTTTTTTGATTTCAATGCAAGCACAGCGTGGTGTTTGTCAAATAGTATTTTTTTAGCTCCAGATCTCAAGTTGTTATTTGATTGCAATGCAACCATAACGTGGTGTTTGTTTTCCATAAAATAGCACAAATCAGTGGTGTTCGTCAAATAGTGTGTTTTTCGCTTCAGATCTCAATTTTATTTTTTTTTTGATTACAACGCAACCCTAGCGTGGTGTTTGTTTTTCCATAAAACAGCATAAATAGGAATTTTTTTTTCCTGCACAGATCTCAAGTTTTTTTGATTTCAACACAACCATAGCGTGGTGTTTGTTTTCCATAAAAGATCACAGATAGTGATTTTTTTCTGCTCCAGATCTCAAGTTTTTTTTTTTTTTTTTAAATTTCAATACAACTACTGTGTGGTGTTGGGTTTTCCTTAAAATAGCACAAAGAGTGATTTTTTTCTGCTCCGGATCTTAAGTTTTTTTTTTTTTTAATTTCAATACAACCACAGTATGGTGTTGGTTTTTCCATAAAACAACATAAATAGTGATTTTTTTTTCCTCTCCAGATCTTTCTCTCTCTTTTTTGATTTCCATGCAACCATAGCGTGGTGTTTGTTTTTTTATAAAACAACACGAATAGTTTTTTTTTTTTTTCCGCTACAGATCTCAAGCTTTTTTTATGGATGCATCCTGCATGTGATTGTGCAAAGCTGTTTAATTTTATTTAGAAATGCTTTTCCTTTCTAAAACTTTGTTAATATTATGTTGATATTTAATTAATAAATAAAAAATATCAGATAAATTTTAATTTCATTGCATTACCACAACTGAAAAACAAAGAGCATTTCGTATGATATCTTATTGCATATGTTGCATAATGTAGAGTAACTTCTATTTTACAAAATTTATGCTATTCTGAAGTAAATTTGCTATTCTTTTTTTTTTTAAAATAATTATGAATAAAAAAATATTTTCTCACGATGATTAGCTAAGTTAAAATGAAAAGCATGCAAGATATTGATGCATGTGCGGTTAGCATTAATTACTGACTATTCTTTTCAGTTTTGTAAAAGATGTATTTCATTTTGTTACTTATGTTCAAGTTTTCTGAATCTGACTTTTTAGTTCAATGTAAAGGGGTATTTTGGGAATTTGATGTTGCTAATCTGATTGTCATACCAAATACAGTAATCAATATTATTGCAACATTGCTTGTATATACCGAACACAGTAATCAACATTACTATCAATCTATCTAGTAGTAATCTATCTTGCAGGCAATCCATATTATCTTTTAGGATTACCTGATGATGCACCAAACGCAACCTTCGGACTTTGAGAAGGAATTGCTGTTGACGCCCTATCTTCCTCACCACGCATGAATTGTTGATTTGAAGAAGCATGCTTGCCTTTGGTGGAGGGAGCATGGTGTTCCGGTTATTGGCTTCGGCCGTGGAGACTCGCATGTTGTTCATCTCCTCAATGTTTCTTGACATTTCAAGAAGGAGAAGAAATGAAAAGGAAAAATAAGGACCTATTTAACAGCAATGATATATATGACTGCTTTTGCAAACCACAGAAATTTTTGCAAGCCTTCTTGCATCGTAACGCAGATTCAATTCTTAGTTGCAAATGAGGAGACAATATGATCTAATCATATGTTTATTTTTCTAATCAAACAACAGACATTAGTTGATGCAGATAAGCTAAACCTCAAACATGTCACATGGAATTTCTGTACCATGGCTTGAATTGCACCTTTAGCTATCCCTATATAACATTCAAAATATAAACAATATTTTTATCAGTATATGATATGTTTGCATTTCACGCATGAAACACAATAATAAAAAATATATATATTGTGTGAATGTTTTATTGTTTGGATATATTGGCAATGATTAAATTTTATGGCATATTATGGATTTAAAGATTGATATGATGGTGTTTTGAATTTTTTTTTTGTTGTTTTTAAAATAAAATCATGTATGTTTTCATAATATTAATATAAAATAATAATAGTACATCTTAATCCCAATATTTTTATTATTCTGCGCATAATAAGAGCCCTTCTCTAAAGTTTAAATTTATATAAATTCTATTTTTTTTTTCAAAGAATATGTAGAGAAATTTATATTGATTTATTTTTCATTGCAAAACTTCAAAACATGTCCGAGCTTAGATGATTTCATAGGTAAGACATGTTAGCACATAATTTTTATTTAAATCTCTCTAAACTTATTCTACAACTAAAATCATTAGTAGCCGCATGCTTTTATATATATGCATTATGACTAATATAATTAGATAAATATACTAGACAAAGCTCTATTTGCTAGAAGGTTGCTTTATAATATTTTTTAGAGGGCCCATGTTCTCGCTTTTACAAATAGTTTGGCTCAATTTATTTTAGTTATATCTTCATCATACAAATTGATTTCATAAATTATAAAATAATATGAGTTCCTATAAAAGTAAACAAAAATAAAATATTATAATTGCTACTAGAAGAAGCTTGTTAAGGACTTGCTCACTTATTTTAATTAATTGGTAGGATTCTCTCCAACAAGAGGTCTTACTATTGACTTAGGATGGTGGCATTCCTAATATAGCTCTCCTGGATAAAGTCAGAACCTTCAATTTTAGAGATGGAATGGTCTACAAGACCTTTGAATGCTATTAATTTCTTTTACCATGGCAAAGGATAGCACTATATTTACCCATTGAGAAACAACTTGATTTCAGCTTAGCCTATTTTCAATTTAAATTTAAAAATAGCTAGCTTGAACCATTTATTTCGAAGGATTTGTATGGATCGATAGGTTTATGTCAATTCATGCATGGGTGGCAAAGGACTGAATTTGGGTTGCATTGAAGTCTGTCAGGGTCAAAAGAAACTCCCACCTTATATATACCCTCTTAATAAAATAGACTGATTTTATTTTAAACCATTTTCAACCCAAATTAAATAGCAGCTAACTCGAACCCATTTGTTCAAGTGGGTTCATAAAGGTTAGTGGGTTTAGATTAAGTTTTGCTACCCCTGAATGGATTGAAGAGTTAATCTTATGAGCTTTATATCTAAAATATTTAACCTACAAAGTGATTTACCTTGCAACATGATAATTTATGTCTTAAAAAATTTGTATCCAAGTGCAAATTATTTTTGAACTAGATTGAATATTTTTTTTCTTTTTTTCCTTCTATTTTGATTCAATTTATTAGGCTCTTAGTTTTCTTCATTACTTATTCTTTTTCTCTTTCTTCATTTTTGACGCTAATATGATCTTTGTTTTTTTTACCATCTTTATAATCATCTCAACCATTACCATCATTCAACTTATATTTTTAAAATAATTAACTATATCAAATATACTTTTTTTATTTTCTATTTTGGAAAATAAAAAATAAAAAAGTGATGCTAAATAATATATATATTTTTTTTAACTTTGGTTTTAAGGGCACAAAAATTGATGATTCCAAACACTTGCACTTCATTAATAATTTATATCTCAAAACTTATTCTAAAGCGGATATTAATAAATTTAAAAATAAAACTTTATTCATAAAATAAATAATCGAAGTGATCTATAATTTCATGATAAATTATTTTTTACTGTACTTTTGAACCGTTGATCAGTTCTCTCTAACCAAACGGGCCTCGGAGAAGTGGTTGGGGAGACAAGGACAAAAACAGTATCAAACAGGGCCTAATAAACCATACAAACGCTAAAAGAGTCAGAAAAAGAAAATTCAATGACCGCAGTGTCGTCGCAAGCTTTTATCGCCTGCTCCTTCGGCCGCCGCCGGTTTAATGCGCTACCGCTCTGAGGCATAAAGCAAACGGCCTTGGAACGCCGGAGAATGTCCTCCGGTTCTGCGCCGCACCCAGACTTCACCCGATTTCCAGCGGCGTTAACGCTGATTTAATCCCCAACCCGTTTTTCTGCCCGCATCACAAAGCCTCATAACTGCTCGCAAGGAAAAGACGACCGCACCCAACCCTCTTTCGTCTTCTATATAAACCTCCTCTCCCAGGGCTCGAGAATGGTGTGCGGAATAGCAGCAGTGGCAATGCCGAAGCCCTTTTTCTACGTGAGAGCGGACCAATCGAGCGCGCTCGATCTCTCCACCGATGGAACCAGCGGCCTCGCCTCTTATTCGAGGAGGGATTTCGTCTTCGTCGTCAATCCCAAGGGTATTCCCCACATCAACTTTTTTTTTTTTTCCTCTGTTTCTTTTTCTTCTTTGTTAATCCTTGAGTGGATTCAGGTGCCAATGGCCGGACGGGGAAGGAGTGGAAGAAATTGCTTCCTTATCTCAGGACTCGGCTCGGCGGACGTTGCAATGTTAGCTCGCCTCCTTTTTTGTTTGTTTATTTGATCTTGAAGATGAACTTTTATCATCACATCAGCAGATAATTGAATGATTTTTCTTGACTGATCTTTGATTCTTTGGCTTCCTTTGTTTTAGTTTAATAGTGCGAGATCCTATTACTTCATTTTTTGCCTGCCAAATGTTCAGCAATTGACCTCTTCATTCTTAAGCATGCTTGTGCTCGTGTTTTATAATTATGAGAATAATCTCGACTCTTTTGGATATCCCTCTGAAGTTTGACCTTCGTCACTCCAAGATGATTCAGGTCATGGCTTGCATAGATATATTTGTGTTGAATTTTTAGCACAGATTGACTTCTAGTGTAATTTCACTTAATAAGTGGTATTTATATTTTCATGTCTCTGTGCAATTACTTATTCGGGTACTGTGAGCAGATATGCGAGTCTATAACTTCAGGTCCTTCTCATGCTGTGGACATAACACGGGAGGTAGAAAATTTCATTGGAAGTATGATACATGATTCTAGTTTTTGTTAAAATTTATTTCGTATACCTTGTGCTTCCCTGAAGTTCAGAATTTTGACCATTTATGGCTGAGCAATGCAGGCAATAAGGGAAGGGGCTGACGCTGTGATAGCTGTTGGAGGTGATGGTACACTTCATGAGGTTAGAATATGCCCTTGATGTAATAGACCTTGATCAGATGCAATGTTTGTGCTGCTTTCTGTGCATATACTGTGATCTGTAAAACCAATCTTATAAAATAAATGTTCAAGGGTAACATGTGGCTTTTGCTATTGTTGCTATGTATACACTACCAATCATGGTATGCTATACCTGTGTGCCACTTTGTATCAAGCATATTGTACCATGCTAGTATCGAATTAAGACTCGGTTCCCATGCATACCAAGTTTCAGTAAACTGAATTGACCCACATACCGGACATACCGACACTGTATCAGTGCGGTACTGGTACAGGTCTAGTACCAAGAGGACAAACCATACAACCAACTATATAATGTATTGATTTTGCCAAAAATGTGTCAATCACCGTCTGTTTAAATAGTTGCTGAAGTTTCAGTCAGTCATTTCCATATGTTTATGACATGAAAATCCTAAAGATTATATAAGATGCACTAGCTATCAACTAAAAAAAAGGTCTGATAATATAAACAAGAAATAATGTATGATTCAATTAAATAACTAAGAAAATCTTGCTTTGTTCAGTAGGCTTTGAAATTATCCATGCATTCTTGAACTTTGTTTTTCTTCTTCTTCTTTTTACTTTTTGTTCTATTTGATTAAAATGACATTATTCTTATAGGGGCTGAGCATTATGAGTTTGCAACAATGGCAGTGGTTTCCGATGTCCCACATTTGCTTTGTACTCATGGTTTGAAAATTCAGTTGGCTGCTATCTAGCGCGATCGCAATGCCCAGATAATTAGCCCTACTAAGTAGACAATAGCATCTCCATAAGTTTATTTTGGGGATGAAACATTTGATCATTAAGTTGCATGAAATGAGAGGGCATATAGTTGGAAAGTGGGGTTACCTAGTACTCACGGGAACCAAGGATAAGTGTGCATTACCAAGCAGACAATAGCATCTCCATAGGTTTATTTTGGGGGTGAAACATTTGATCATTAAGTTGCATGAAATAAGAGGGCGTATAGTTGGGAAGTGGGGTTTCCTAGTACTCATGGGAACCAAGGGTAAGTGTGCATATTCTTTTTTACATTTAAATAATAATAGAACTCCACCTTTTATTTTTTCTTCTATAAATATATTGTGATGGTTAAGATTGGAAGATTACAGGAATTGATGGGTTTTTTCTCATTTTTATGGAATTGATTCAATTGAATAAATTATAATTTGTCAATGTTTAATAACAATTTACAACCTTTACTTGACATCAACCCTCTGCAGTTATGCTAAATTCCTAACTAAGAGTACTTTGTGTGGAAGAGAGGATTGCCATTGAACCTTGAAGGTAAATTGGCAACAAACAGACTTGTTAGTTTTTCAGTTTAAGTTCATGCTACTAGGAAGCAACCACCTCAGGTTGGCATAGGCTTGAAAGAATGTAGACATGTAGCCAGAAATGTTGATATCGACACGTTTTATTGGAAATAAATGATGGTAGAATTAAACTGGTTTGAAGCATCTTGAAGTATGTGCAGGTCTGAGAGCAGGAATTTAGAGAACTTGCGGCACTATATGTAAAATTTTGGTTAGTAAGAGCTAACTTTTCATCTCATAGCACCAATTTGGCTTAGATATAACATTATGCTAAATTTAAAGCTTGAGTTTACTTAGAAACTTATGTGCTGTACTTGTTCCAAAGCTTTGGGCCATGAAGCTCCTGATTGCCCTATCTTACATAGAGGGAAATGAGACCAGCTATGGCTGATGCTATTAGCTTTAGGTTAATTGTGTTTTAATATCATGCATTTAAATGCTAGTTGGCATGACATGCATGACAGGTGTTATATGGTGCCTTACCAACAAGTGGTGGTGCCTTATGGCTAGGGCTACAAATGGGTCGGGCCAGGTTGGATTATGTTTGATCATGATCCGATCCAATTTTATATTTGAGTATTGACTTTGGTCCCAAACCCACCCCACTTGCTAAGCAGGTCGGATCGAGTCAGGTTAGGCCTCTGGAAGATACTTTAAATCTAATGGGTCATTCGGGTATATTTAGATCCAACTCAAAATACCGATGTTGAGGATAGGATTAAATTAGATTACGTTTGAATTTAAGTCGAGTATCTAACTATTATTTTATAGCTAAAATTTAGTAATTGATAATCAAATATAGATCCTTTAAAAAATTTAAATGAGATTAAAAAGAATCAACTTAAACTTAATTTGTTATTCAAAAATTCTTAATTCTATCCAAGTAAATGATTATCCTTAAGTTTATAAATTATGATATTTACAATATTTATTGATATACTAAAAAACATTATAAATAAGAATCTATTAATAAATAATAAAATATAAATTTTTAGATATAATTAGTGAAAAAAGATGGGAGAAGATCTAGTTGTTAAGATGAAAAGAAGAATTAGTTTAAATTATAGTTCATTCAATGAATTTATAAAGATAATGGGAGTGAAGGAAAATAAGATTTATATTTTATGGATTGGGGCGAATTGGGTTAGTTTGGGCCAAAAAATATAAGGTCCAGATCTGACCTAGAATTTAGATTGGGTTCAATTTTTAATCCGACCCAACCTATATGTCTATAAATACAGATAGATCAGATCTAATTGGGGGTCGAAATAGAGTCGAGTCAGAGGTCAACTTGATCCATTTGCAGCCTTACTTATAGCATGCATGATAGCTTCAGCTATGATTCTGGCTGCATGCCAGTATTTAGCATGAAACTGTACTGATGCAAGTTAGGAACTGACATGGCTTGGTATGACACTGCAAATACTGTGCAATGCTAGGCGAGCATGCCACTAACACATGATACTTAAATTGTTGATCCATACATTTTAGAGACTTATTTCTTGCAGTATTTCCAAAAAAAAAAAAAAAATTAGTTTGGTTGCTATAGAATGCCGATCTAATTAGTTGGCGAGGAAAAAAAATGTTTATGGGAATGGTTTTAGGTGGGCAAGATAAGCAAGTTCTTTTTTTTCACTGATTGACAAAGATAACAGTGCTGTTGACTAGCTTTTATTGATATGGAACAATTAGAAAAGGTTGGAACTAATTTGACCATAAAGCATCATTACTTTAAAGAGTTGACTTTGAATGCAAGTTATCAGCTTATGCATATCCATCAAGCTTTATGCTGAATTGTTTGAGGTTGGCTTTGTACTTCCTCATTAATCATTCTTATTTAGGGCCATGTCTGGGGCTGCTATTGAGCAAGGGCAAGCTTTGAGCATATGGTTATCATGGCAAACACATTGTGGTTCATGGTTAACTCATTTGTTTTCACATCTTTAAAATTTGGCTTGATCCTAGCTTGTTTTCTAACCGAATGAGCTTGAGTCTCCTGCTACACAGTCAATCCCAAGTTATTTATGAACGGCTCACTCCATTTATGGCTTTAGCTACATTTGCTGTCACTATAAGTGCTCTAAAAGCCTTCCCCTCCTCTTAACGTTCATTTTAACTCTGAGCTCCTTTGGAACTTTCTTATCACCATGTTACCTAGCCACTTGGGATGGATGCCAAGCATCTTGGTGTCATAAAGTGTATTAAACTTCAATCTCTAAGAAGCTGACAGAGACACTTTGATAGATATATTCTTTCTAAACATAAATATATATAAATTTCTTATTACTGGACTAGTTTGATTGGTTTATAGTGATTCTTATGAGAAAATCTGCTTTCCATGCTGCAATATGTTGGAAGTGCATCTCCTCACTGAAGTGTCTAGATACATTTAGGTTGATTTATTTTAGGTATGCTGTATTGGTGCGTATCATCCTGTGCTGGGCATATTGTATTGTACCAGTACCAAACTAACACTCGGTATTGGTGCATGCCGATTCTCAATATGCTGAATCAATCCACATACTGAGTGTACTAATATTGTGCCAGTGTGCTACTGCCGGTATGGGGTGTTACTAAGACGACAAGTCTTCGTAATAAGACCTGATTGTCATTGCCTTCATTACAAAGGATCTTTGCAAAAATACTTAAAAAGGGTGCGGTTATATCACACATGGTGTGTAAAGAAAGGATTTTACACACATCACCATATTTAGTGTTAGTGGTTAAAAAATAAAACTTAAACTATTGAATGTGATTTAAGAGGTCTAAAATGCCTACATGCAAAAAAAAATCATATTATTTGGAAATCTCTAATCTATGCAGCAGGTCATCCTAAATATAAAGTTGTAATGAAATGATATAGAGCATCAATTTTGGGATTACTTGATGCATTTATTGGAGGTCTCCAAAACATATGATTCTTTGTTTGCAAGTTTTATGCCTTACGAGGGCAGGCATTACCGGAATGGTAAGGTTGCTTCGTTGTAACTTAAGTAGCATGAGTTCGACATATAGAAATAGCCTTTTTGTATTCGAGGTTAAGGCTGCATATATCCGACCCTTCTTAAGCCTTGCAATGGTAAAAGCCTTGTGCACTAGGATGTTCTTTTAGGTTTTTACGGTCTCTTAAATCACATTAAACAGTTTAGAGTTACATTTTTGTTCGAACCACTGAAACTGAATTTAGTAGTGGGTGTAAAGTTTATTCTTTACACCCTATCTAAAACAAAAATTGACATTTTTGGCTAATGTAACAATAAGTGTCTTTTCCATGTTGTATCTTGTTCAAATGTCCAACTTATTAGGAAAACTCCTGAAAGCTAGTGTATGGGTAACTAAAGTAATAATCCTCTCTCGACAATCTCTAGCTTTTCAAAACTTTGCTGCTTGGCCAATGGGTACATGACTATGCAATCACAGACATATCAATATGGTTATCCAACTTATTGGATATCTGACATTTTTTGGTAGACATTGTATGTCTGACATTACCCACAATATCATTGTTATGTTGCTAGTCAATCATAGTTCGTGGCTGCATGATAAGTGCTTTGGAATTTGGTGAAATCTTGTTGTTGCAGGTTCAAAAGGAGTGAACAATCCACTAAATGCCTAAAGAAATTTTGTGAGAAGGGGAAAGAAAAACACACTCGAAGAGTCAAAATATTCATTTTCTTCAACATCTTTATTGCCAGTTAGTTTAAACCAAGATATGCCAAACCATTAGGCATGGAGTGTATCGAATCGTACCTATGCAGAACTGGTACGGTTCTGCATTACGAAACTATATAGGATAGGTACTACCCCGAACCATCTTACATAGCTCAGAATCACTCTGGATGAACCTCATATTAATCTCATACTGTACCAAATCGCCTCGTACCATACCCAACCATTCGGTTTAGCTTGGTATAGGACAGCTTATGGGTTGAAACCTTTTAGTTTATCTAATCAATACATTGTTGGTTTCGTACAGGGTGACCAGTATGCTATCGATGCGATGCAGTATGTCCTATGTTGACCATACTAGTTCGGTACCAAAATGGTACTAGTTTTCTGTATGACAAACCTTGCTTTAAACTGATCTGAAAGGTACTAGATGCAGAAGCCAGCAATTTAGTTTAATGATAAAAAAGCTTAGATAATTATAATGAAGTCAGACTAGAATAGTCTATTCCTGTAACACATCAAAACAGTACCAACCTCCCATGTTGAGGGCAAGTTTTGGTGGTCAAGGTCATTCTTTTAAAAACATGTCTAACTCTTGATATAAGTTGAACAATTAGTATTCTCTCAAGGACATGGTCATATTATGTTCAAGTGTTAGGTATCAAAACCTGGTTTTCTTCTATACCATGTATCTTTCCTGACAGATAGATGTCTTTGGCCTTGAAGAAATTCATTTCTCGACACACAAACATACACATAAAAGACTTCCCAATTTGTATAATTCTTGAATTGAACTTCACAGGCTTTTCAGCTCCGTAGTCACACTCATGGCACTCAAAGTTGCTAGCATTAGTTAGATAATTTGGATAATTTGATCATTTTTTGAATGTTTTCTCTTGGAATTCAGGTGGTAAATGGTTTCTTTTGGGCAGGAAACCCAATCCAATCTCTTGACCGTAAGCCTGAACATTCAACCACTCTAGGCGTGAGTTTTATTTTGTTTCACTCAACAATTAATCATCTCATCTACATCACAACCTTGACTATTTCATTATAAGTAGTCATTAGGATATTTCTTTTGATTAAGCTCTTCTTTTGCAGCTCATTCCACTTGGAACTGGTTCAGATTTTGCTAGGACATTTGGCTGGTCAGCTTTCCTTCCATATCTTCCTTATTTATGATAGACTTCTATTGGTTTTTTGTTGTTATATATTGTCTGACGATTCCTGTATGGGTTGTTTAATCAGGAAAAATGATCCATATGAAGCGGTAGAACGGATTGTGAGAGGTTCCTCCACTTATGCTACTTCCTTTAGGTTTAATGTATGATTATATAATTTGTATCTGTGGTGCATTCTCATTCTCTAAAGATATATATATATATATTTTGGCTTGTTTTATGTATGTGTGTATGCGTGTATGCATTGCAATTACGACCAATCAAAGTTGACAACTTGATTTTATCAAGATCATAGACATTAGTTAGCATGCTACATCCCCACATATATATATATATATATATATCAGTGTGACTTAGCGACAAGAGATTTAAGATTTCAAAAAGAAAAAGAAATCCTCAAGCACACACTTTCTTTCTTTGCTCACTGGTAGAAACTAAATGGTTCATGTTATTAAGATTTCTTAGTCAAACATTAACTTGTATGTGTCAGCAATATGGGATGCATATGTAAATTGGCTATGGCACATGACCCTCATAATAAAACCTACATATTTTTTGATTGTCTTTCTTCCATAACTATCGTATTTTTAGTCTTAAAAGAGATTAGGTATTAACCTAAGGTTATGCAGGAGAGCAGGGAATACATATTTGATTTAACTTGTTAATGCTTCTTAGAATTCCGTTAGGAGGCCTTGAGTCTCTGCATGGTATAGGGCACCCTAAGTGCAATTGCGTTAACCATCCTTCACTTGTACATATCGGCACATGAGAATCATCAAAAGGCTTACAATTGCGTTAACCATCCTTCACTACATTATTCAGTTCTCTTTTATTTTGGATCAATTTCAACCATAGATATACATTGTGCGCAACTAATTTGTGGAGATCTGACTTCAGGAGTCATCCAAGACAATTGTTTGAATGTTGTTTGACTTAGGAGTTACATACTTTCAAGTACATTTTTATCTGAACTAATATTACACAAACATGTTTGCAATATTAACAGCAAATATAAGCTCAAAGTTCATGATAAAAACTGTTATATGACATATAACTGTAAGTAATCTCATTTATAATTATAGTACCTCTCTTGGTTCATGGATTACATGGACTTCATAATTTATGGTTGACATAGATGACAATTGATAGCATTAGGACCACAACATCTATTGCTTTAGCATGGCATGCGGTGGGGTAGTAGTCAGAGTAGGAAACTGAGCATTTAACAAATTATAGGGTCCTGAAACCCATAAAGTCATGCATATACACAGGATGTAGGGTCTTACCTTGGTTATTAGAGAAATGAGAAATGAACCATTTGCAATGCAAGTATCAAAATCAGGAATGTTCTTGAACAAAAAAAATCATGTTTGACATAATAGTAGAGGTGCAGAACTACCCTTGACTCATGACTGATTATCTTAAACAAGTTTCACTCCCATAATCATCTAGATGTCTTTACTAATAGCTTCATGCCCACAGAATGTCTGGTGACTTGAGAACTATGGTGTCTCATGACATAATCTGTACTTCCATGGAATTTAAAGTAAGAAATGCATTATTTATTTTATCTTCCCACGAAAACACCTAGAAAATAGAAAACAGACCACCAAATTCACCTTAATCACTTTGATTTGTAATGACATTTTTGCATCTTTACTTTGTTCAATCCGTAAAATGTTATTAAGAGATTTGGATTGTCCTAAATAAGAGCCAAAGCTGTTTAGGGTGTTTGGGCATGGATTAAGAAGAAAGCATAGTATAAACACAGCATAGTCTAATACATAGCTACATACACCAGCACTGATGGTTTGAAGTTATGTTATATCATCCCAACAGCCAACTACCATGTCTATGTAGTAGGATAGACTTTGATATGAAACAGCACTTTAGTTCTTGATTATTATTATTATTATTATTATTATTATTATTTAACTTCATGATTCCATGCCACAAGTAGTGACATTGATCGCATGAATTGATGGTGCACTATGCAAAGTTTGAGTTCAATTCTTTGCACTATTTTTGAAGACTGCATTCTTATAAAATAAGAATCAAACATTTGGTTGAAGTAATCAATGGAAAGGTGACTACAGCAGAATTCAATATCTTTGAAGGATATAAAAATTGCTCTTCTGCATAACTTTTTTTTGGTATATTTCATCACAATTAATTGATTGTAGGCATTCAGAGACTCTCAAATATATTCTGTTGATGTTCCTGATGACTAGACTGGACATTTAAAATTCAGTTCAATGGAAAATGTGGTTTTAGTATGTTTACGTGGAAGGAGAGAGATATTAAGGTGAGATGGAGTTGATTAGAAATAAGCAAAGATTATATAGTGATGATTTTTAGCCATCTTGATGTAAATACAGTGGATTAGAAGTGATAGTGAGTTATGGTGTTGTGAAATATAATCATACTGATATATTAAAGATTGAATTGCAATATGCATATATGAACGTATCAACATTTCACATTTCATTCTTTGGTAAATGATCAGTTTGCAGAAAACAGTCCTAACAAGTAGCCACTATGGATTATTTTTTAACACAACTTTTATGTTATTAGTAATACTCAGTTTCCTACTGAATTTATTTATATACTTTATTATAGACTAAAGCAGCGAACGATCTGAGTTGCTCATGAGCAGCTCAGGCTCAGCTTGTTAAAAGCTTGCTTGAGCTTGGTTCAGCTAGCGAACAAGCAATGCTCAAACAATTTCTAAAGCTTGGCTCATGAGCAGAGCCTGAACACTGGACACTCCAAAAACCAATGGAAGCTTGCTCAGTTTGATTAAAAGGAGGGTCTCAGAGCTTATATCAGCCAAGCTTAAGTGGCTTCTATTTAGCTTGGCTTGAGCTTGTGCAAAGCCTGACCATGATTCATATATATCAAGCCAGGCTGGAGCAGCCTAAAACTAAGTTCATCTTGGTCTCAGATTTGCACCTGTCATTTGCATTAGCAACGACATGATATATTTATTATGCCATATATAAGTATGATAAATGCTTAAAAAAAAAAAAAAGTCACCTGGCTCCAATATTATGTGGCAATAGTCTCAATGTTGTATATCAAATTTGGTGCAGTAGACTATAACAAGCCGAACTTGAGTTTCTTTTCATCTTGCATACTTACAGCAGACATCAATTATGCAGGACTTAAAACAAAACTAGATGTTGGCGTTATTACTGCACAAAGTGGAGAACAACAATTCTTCATTAATGTTGCTGATATTCACTTGTAAGGACATAATATTAATTCACCAGGTATTTGATTAGATAAATTTGCTGTCAAGGAAATCATTATATTTCTTGGGCATCACTGCAGGAGTGCAAAGGCAGGTTATTATGCTTCTAAGTTTAAAAGATTTGGAAATCTTTGTTATGTTTTTGGGGCTTTGAGGGCATTCATTGGACACACTAATCGGGACCTCAAAGTCAAGGTCAGTATTAATCTGAAATTTCTTGTCAAAATCATCATGCTATTGTGCATGATGACTTGCTATTTACATGGATCAACAATTGTACCCCATGACCATAGGTAAATGGTGGAGAATGGGAAGTACTTCATCAAGTCACAGCTCTGTGCATAGGGAATGCCAAATTCTTTGGTGGCGGCATGAAGATAACACCGACAGCTGATCCCTCTAGTGGGAATTTAGAGGTGCTTCAATTTCGCCATGATGGCTTGTTCAACTTGGACTTGATTATAAGACATTCATATAACAGTTTAACTGGATTTGTATTGCATGTTTTAGGTGGCAATTCTTCAAGACTTCAAATGGTATGATTTTGTTCTTAAACTGCATAAATTGTACAGCGGAACACATCTATCAGAGAGAAATGTTTCTTCAAGAAGGTAGGTTTTTCACTTGAACTTTGTTGTTTTGGATTGCTGTTGCATGATTTGCAATCAAGTTCCTTTTTATACTTGATAATATTTATTCTGAGACTTTATTTGCTGCTATGTTGGACAATCATATCCACATCTCTGCAGACTCTGAACTTCAGCTTGCTGTTAACCACATCTTGACAACATTGGCATGTTTTGATTGCAGTGTTCATAGGAATATCATAGAAAGAATTCTTTCTATATGAAATTGCACCTATGACAACCTCTGCATGGGAACATAATTATTCTAATTAGATTTTATCTTTTTTTTTTTTTTGTGGTACCTCCTGGAAAGTAATGAGTATACATGAAATGCTCTTGATTTAAAAAGATATTCTTCATTTCCAGTGATTTATCAGCTTTGACAAATATCAGTTTCTTCTAAATAATTTCTAAAATAATCTTCTAAATAATGTTATCAATCTATTTTATTTCTTCTAAATAATGACGAATATTGGTTTCTTCCATTTTATTTCGATTAACTAATATTGACTTACTAGTTGTATAAGCCTTGTTTGGTATTTTTTTTTCTGTTTTTAGTATTGAAAAAGAAACTTGAGGCAGAAACTGTATTTGGTATTTATATTTATAGTCTGTAGTTTTCTAGATTTTTGGAATGAAAATTAACTTCTAAAATTTTGAAAGTAGACTAGAAAACATCAAGTTGTTGCCACCTCTATACCACCAGTTTCTTGTCTTCAGCATTGCCACAATCCAATCAACGATGTTGCCACCATCACCACTTATCGAACATTGCCACTATGACAGTTACCAGCATGCAGTGATATCCAGCACCGATGCATGCTTCTATCATCACCATCACTCTGGCATCACCACCATTGCCAGCATTACACGCTAGCTCTCTGCGGTTACTCTGGCCATAGCCATCAGCTACCGCCTCAACTAATGACACCAAAAAGGAAAAAAAAAAATTATGTAAAGATCAAGATACTGACATATATCCAAGTATCTAAATTGGTAAAAAGGAAAAAAAAGGAGATATGGGAAGTGTAATACTTTAAAGAAATTATAAATTCAATTTTTAAAGTATTTTATAATGGAAAACAATTAGACGTATTGTTTGTTAATGTGTTATAGTATGGTATTTCACAAAGTTATTTTTATTGCATCCATCTTTAGCTTTAAAAGCAGTAAAATCTTGCTTCCTATGCAATTGTGGTAGTGGCTTGATATTATTCATTGAAAGGCCAGCCTATCAATGACTAAAAGTGACAGTGCAAGAGCTTGATCAGTATCCAAAATTCTGAGACATTTGACTCATAGATTATGTATTTGACCTGGATTGATATAGGGGATTTAGAATACAAGTAACATTGATAAGAACCAAAGCATACTGTCACCATCAAAACCATGGTGGCGGCTGCCAGCACCACCAGCAGCGGCAGCAGCACCACCACAAGCTGCTGCAGCAGCTCAGATGTTGCAGCTAAGACCACTGTTGCTTCCACCTCTATCCTGTTGCTATCCTCCTCACTGCTGTTGCTGCCACTTAACCAAACATGCTCTTTTGTTTCTCAATTCTTGAAATGAAAGAGAGCTATGACTGCCAAACATTTTGTACTTGAAGAATATTGGAAACAAACCAAAAAAGGAAGAAATAAAGACAGAACTTGATAGCAGGCAACAATGCCAAGCGCAACCTCAGCTTTTTAATGTCAACTTATATTGTGGAAGATGTGGCACTTGCCTCTAGGTATGTGAGCTCCACTTCGCCTTCACCTGGACACTGCAACATAAGATCCCTTGCAACTTTCAGTAGCCTAAGATGAAGTTTGATGAAACAAGGATATGTGCTTGTTGCACCTATTATTACGTCTCTTGGCTGAAAGAAGTGTAACATCAGAGAAAGCTCTAGATGGGTATGCTTGGCAAATGACGATCCATGAAGGCAACCTCAAATAGTTAGAAAGAGGCTAGACGATTATGATTATGATATAACAGTAATATAATTGGAAATGATGCTTAAAACTGAGACTAATTTGGTTCTAATACCATATAATGAATTTCATGGAAGTGGTGATGTTGGACCAATGATCAAAAAAGCATGAAGCTATATTTAAGGGGTGTGTACATCAGTTGAACTCTTAAGGAGTATCATAGACAAGGGAAGAAGTGTTTTTTCTTTCCTTTCTTTCAATAGTTGGACACATATCCTAAGATTCAAGTAATAATTGGATGCAGTTACGATGCATCATGTATATTCGGGTAGTTTCTTCCAAACGGTTGTTTTTTCTTATGGAGAGAGTGAGGGAGGGTTGGTAGAACGTGCATTTCCTAAAATTCAGAAAGCTGTAGTTTAGCTATGATGCATCATGTATACTGATGTTGTTTCCTTACCTTTTGTTAGGAAGCTTTTGCTTGTGCTTCCATCTGATTCATCTATTCCACTTTGATGTTACATGTGTGCCTTTGTATTAGACTGCTTTTCCAACATTTCAGTCTGATGGTATATACATCTGATGCCATTTTGAGTGCAGTGTGAAGTCCATTGAAGTTGCTGAGGAAACGTGCAGAGGTGACATATATGTTCAGTCTGATGGGGAACATTTAGGATTTCTTCCAACAAAATGTTCAATACTACCTGCTGCAATCAATTTTTTCAGCTGATAGAACCATCTGTTGTGGCTTTTTCTCTTTTTTTCTTTTTTATTTAGAATTATAAGAACTAGTCAAATGATGCCAAATTGATGGAAGTTGAGAATTCATATGCTTTGGAAATAACTATGCTGTTTTGATATGGACATCATGTTTGTCTATTGAATGCTTCTCTGGTGGCTAGATTGTTCATAAGGAAAGAACAATGGCAAGCACTTCATATGGAGGTACCGTGTGGTTACAAGCTCGTTAGCAGCATGTTGGCACATTGAATGGTGAAAATTTTGTAAAGCAAATTCTTGCTTACATTGAGAGTTTAGGCAGTAATGTATGCCTTTAGAAGGCTAACCAATAACTGGATTTGATGGCTATGATAGTCGATTCATTTGCTAATTGCAGAGTAAGGATTCACTTCTTTTCTTGTGAAGTTGTTTAGTGTGAATCACATTGTGTTACATGACAGAAGAGGAGGTTGCTGAATAGAGATTTTTGCCGAGAGGCTGATGTCTTTTAGAAAGATCTCATCGTATATGGTAGCTTCCTTGAAATATCTCTACAGTTGAATATTTGCACTATTTGGCATTAGTATTTGATATGATAATGTGTTTAATGCTGCAAAGGATAGGCCTCCAAGGAAATGATATGATGCAACTAAAACGCTAATGCCCAGTTGACTTATCCTACAGCCGTTCATGACCGACCATCATCAGCTCAGCTCAGAATAAATTTCACTGCATTAATGAGATTAGAGAGCCAGAAAAAGTTGAAACTGCAAACAAGTGCACAAAATCTTGGCTGCTTCTCATGTTGGTTGATAGAAGAATAAATATTTCATCAAAAAATTATCCTAAAAGGCCAGTTATGAAAATCAATTTACAAAAGCTTCAGCTCAAAGTCCTCCCTTTCTTTTGAGTCTTATATTAGAACTTTCAAGCAGTGATCCAAAATTTGAACAATTTCGTTTAGAACACAAAAGTACACTAAATGAACCTGCCCAGTCAGCAAATTCAGTCTTCTTCATAAGCATTGAGTGTCAATTCTCCTAAAAAAAAAAATCAGTAAACTGACAAAACAGTAACTAAATGAAGTAATGGTTATTCATCCTGTATATATCAGATAGAATTCATAAAAATAATTGTCCATTTCAGCAGGCAATAGCAACATCCCGAACCATAGTTTGATAAGTAACATGTCACGCATGCAGCCATTAATTCCAAGACTCATTTATTCACTTAGTTATAGGCTAGACACTGCTTCCTAATATTTGCAAGTGTTGAAATTTAAACAATAATACAATCTTCCAGAGCTTGAGATGCGTTGTGAAAACTGAAAAGTTGAATGACAGATGCAACTTTAGCCTAGACCTTTCTCTTAGATTTTTCTAACAATAATTCATCATGCTATGAACATTAAGCTATTGTGCTCCATTTTAGCATGCTATAAACTTGTTTGGTGTTACCAATATATTCAATCCTTAAGGCACTAAGGAAAGAGATTTTTCCCCTCTTCCTTCTTCCCTTCCCTTCTTTTTCTTCTTAATTTTTTTCTTCTTCTGCTTCTTTTTTTTTTTCTCCTTCTTTCTTTTCTTTTTCTACATCTTTCTTTCCTTTTCTTTCCTTTTTTTTCTTTTTTTATTTCAAAGTCCTACTGTCCCACCTTTATCCAAATCCCATTTTCTCATAGGAACGATATGGGATGACCAAGATGCCCTCCATTCCATTAGGACTTAGAACCTTGATTATTATGAAAAACTCAAATTCACCTTTGATTCAATATAAGCTGAAAGGTTTTGCCACGTAGCAATTGACCTTTCAAAGGTAAGTCCATCTACCAATCAACCAGCCCTTTAGTTTCATGGAAGGCCCTCTATTGTTCAAGGATGCTGTGACCAGTAATTAACACCAGTTTAGAGGGTAGGAATCAGGTCAAGAACTGGTCACAGAGTTTTCACAAACTTGACAAAACCATGATTTTGATTCTTCAGCCAAACCTAGAGAGCATCCTTGGTTAATGTTGCATATAAACCCTTAATGGCTTTGTCATTGACAGGATATGAAACTGTGAAGCTTGTGTAAAATGAGATAGACAAAATAGTAGCAGATTGATCAGAAAGGATTGTCAGTATCCGTTATCATGTTACATGTGCAATGCACATGCTTAAATACTAGTCCATCAGTAAGACCAAAGAACATTAGTGTAGAATTGGCCAGCTGACCCATAGGAATAAAACTGTTATGCTGTCACAAGACAAAAACTGTGTCATTACATAAGAACCATATGCTTATATAAAAACAATGTCAAGTTCTGCTGACATGCAGGAGAATACCGTGTGGTAGTTTAAGGTCTCAAGTATACATTATGGCACATGAAAAATCTGTTGTTCTTGTCCATTCTTGTCCTTTGGTTCTTTCTATGACATGGAGTATATGTTTTAGACTGAGTGGGTTCTAGGTTGGTTAAATGCATGGACCCCCAAAGTGGAATCTGTCATATAATATGACTCCTTATATTTGGCACCCGCCTAATAAGAGATGCTGCAGAGACTCTTGCTGAGTTTCCATTGTAGCATGACTTGTAGTGCATGGTTGCCAACATCTTTTGAATATACTTTTACATTATGATAAAATTATTGAAACTCTGCCTTGTAGTGCTGCTTTTTTCTTGAATCCGTTCTACATGTTATAGTTAAAAGCAAGTTTTTTCAAAATAAGGCACCATTGAATAGTCAACCCTAGAGTGCTTTTCAAGTTTGTGTTTATATGTTTATCCAGTACGCAAATCTTGTTCTCTAAAATATACCATACCATAAGACCAAGTTTTTTAAAAGAAAAAGGATCATTGACTAGTCAACTTGGTAATCTATGTACGTACATACATATGTATATATACACACTTATGTATTTAATCATTTAATTTATATATGTTAGGTTTGGTTAGATGTCAAGTGTTGCATACCAAGGCATATATTTCACACATGGAACCTATGTAAACATTTAAATTTTTTATATCTTATAGAAAATATGATTTAAAATCAAAGTAAAAGAAGGAAAAGGAATCATATAACCGATCTCAACTAATTTGGAATTAAAATGTTACTGTTGTTGTTCCTATGCAAATACCAGAGTGACATTGCTCTAACTAATATTAATTCAAGCATCCAATGGAAGTCCAATCACTGGAACTAAAATGTCACTATCTTAATCATAATTTCTTTGTCAAATTCGTCTACCTATAGGATCATCACCTTTTAATTTAAGCATCCATTGATTTCCATCAGTGTAACCAAAAAGGCATTGCCTTCATCATGATAACTTTTGTCAAATTTGTCTTTATAGGATCATCAAGTTTCATAGACCGTTAGACTGTAAACAGCTTTTGAGCCGATTCAAAGAAGAATTCAGTGGCGGCAGTCATCCAATTTGAATTGACTTTTAACTACACTAGTAAATAAAACTCAATAATAATTTTTTAACTTTTCTCGGCCATGATCATTCCAGATTTTTGTTTCAACTCGACTTCATTTTTGAGGAGTCTGCAGTCAATTACTGTTGCATCCCCACCCACTCTTCTCTATATAGGCTTTGGCTACCTATCCTCTTGTTCCAAAGAGGAAGTCTTTGTCCTGTTAACACCTTTCCAGTATCACATTTTGATTCAATCAAATAAACATCAAAGAAGTGAACAGCTAGTCCTTCCTCCGCTCTAGTTATTGTAGCTCTGCAACCAAACTTTCCATAATGAAAATCTAAAACTTCCCCAATTTCAGAAAGAAAAAAAAAATCATTTCTTTTTATTCATTTGTGTTTTCAAAGACGGAGTGAAGTCTAGCAAATGCGACTCCAGAAGTCAAATTTGAGGACATGATGGATGCTCAAATTCTTCAAAACCTGTGACGAAGTAGGAGCGCTGGAAGTCGTCTTTGATGGCCTCCGGGCGCTAGTCGTCGACCCTAATCCATCCCCCATCTCCGGTGAGCTCTGCCACCGGGGCAGGCGGAGAAGCAGGCCGGAAGAAGGAGGTGGCGATCCCCAGTAGCTCTCGCCGTATCGCCGGAAACAGCGGGCTTCGCGACGAGGCGGCCGCGGGAGGCTCCGTAGCGCTGGTGGGGAGTGAGGTGGGGAATTGGGGAGAGGCAGAGCGCCGACGCCATCGCTGAGATGTCGGGCATGAAGATATCTAATGAGACCCTAATCCGACGGGAAAGAAAAAAGAGCAGCGTAGCGTAGCGTGACTTGGCGGTCGCAGAGGCTCGAATTCCATTGGATTAGAACCAAGCTCTTGGCATTTGACAGCCAACGGTTCAATTCCCTCAAAAATAAAAAAATAAAAAAAGGAAAAAAAGACAGCCAACGGTTCAAAGGACGTCCGAAGAATCGACCCTCGACATTAAGTTGAAATTTACTCAAATTGATAGTTTTAGTCACCCTTCTTAAAGAAAAGAGACGTTGAGTCACCCTTTTAAATTTATCAATTTTTTTTTTATAAAATTTTTTTGGCTTGTTTTGGTTATGGAGGCTGCAATCTTATCTTCAACATAATTTTGAGAGGCTAAAAGTATCTGAGGAAGAGTTAATTCTTCTGCGCAGACTTGGTGAATTCTGCGTAAGAAACCTAATAAAAACTTCACAATTTAAGATCAAATTAATATTTTATTTACCTTTTTTTTTTTTCCTTTAATGTAATTAACTATTTTCCTTTCAAAAAAAAAAAATCTAATTATGTATAATTAGGTATCTATATATACTTACTAAACATTCGATTTTTATATTTTTAATATAAAAATATATTTATTTAGATTACTATCAATCTTTCATTTATATCAACAGATAAAATCGTTTGGAACCTCCTTGAAATTTATTAAAAAATAAAAGAGTGGTCGCTATCCATTGCTGATAAAAAAAAAATCATTTATTTATAAAAAAATAATTTACAACATACCATGTGGAAAACATTTTTATAATTATATTGCTCAAACGTTCAAACATATCTTTCTTAACAATTAATGGCCCAAAAGATTCGTTGTCTTCTAGTTGCGAACGTGGAACAAGTGCAGTTAATATTATCACCAAACTCAAATGTAACACGTCTGTTTTGACTCCGATTATGCGAACCGGGTGCACCTGAACCGGTGAGAGAAGAAGCACCAAAAAAAAAATCCCTCAACCATTCCATATTTCCCGTGATCCATCTTGAACTCTCGCCTCCACAATTAAAATATACTGCCGTTGTATGCCGCTCTCCCTCCCTCTTTGGGGCCGCTGCCGGACCATGGCTTCCTCCTCGGTTTTTTTGGCCTCCCCGGTCTCCTGCAGACCCGCCCAAAGGCGACCCCTCTCTCTTCCTTCCACCATCTCCGCTCCCAGTTCCATCTCGGCCTTTCCACGATCCCTCCGGCGGCGGCCGCCGCCGATGTCCCGGCCGCTGACCACCGTCGCCGCCGTCCAGGTGGAGCGGCAGGACTCCGTGAAACCTGCGGCGCAGCCCCCCTCTCCTCCTCCTGCTCTCCCTTTCCGGATAGGGCACGGATTCGATCTCCACCGCCTCGAGCCGGGCTTCCCTCTGATCATTGGCGGCATCAACATCCCTCACGAGCGGGGATGCGATGCCCACTCCGATGGTAATTCGCACAAATGATCAGTTTCGACTGGGATGGGATTCGTTTAGGGTGTTTTATTATTGATTGCTTCTGTTGCAGGGGATGTGCTGCTTCACTGTGTGGTGGACGCGATTTTGGGGGCCTTGGGGCTTCCCGATATCGGCCAGATTTTTCCAGACACGGATCCTAAGTGGAGGGGTGCGGATTCTTCCATCTTCGTGAAAGAAGCTGTGAGTTTATTAGTTTTACCGTAGAATTTTGTTGCGATCTTGATGTGATGTCGGTATGCCAGTGTTCTGCTTGCTTCTAGTGCTCCGTGCTGATTGCGTTGACCTAAATCTGAATTGTTTTTGCCCATTAATGATCAGATATGGGCCCATGAAGTTAGAAAATAACAAGAACACCATGTGCGACCTGTAGTAACCTACGGAGGTTTTTCAGTATATGGTCAACTAGTTCCAGTTCCTTGCTTGACCCAAAGAAATTTGCGACCTGACTAGCGTGATCTTATTATGTGTTTTGTCTAGGATTATCAATTGTTCTACATTTCAAAGGCATGATTCATTATACTCCACTATTGTGTGTCAAGCTGTTTCAATGTGTCCATTGCTTCAACCTCCATGAAATGTTTACATCAGAAGAACTTACATATGTTATGAAGAAATGTATGCATGCATACAAGTGTGCACAAAGATAAAGGCATACGCATTGAAAAGCACAGCATATGTAAAAATGCTGACATCAAGTTGATTACTTAGCAGCGCCAGATATTGAAAATAATATATTTCATTTTACATAATATTAAATAAGCAGATCTTGCGGTACTTTACTAGTAGCATCTTGGTGCCTTGTACTTGAGTTGTTGATGTCTCAATAGTTGCATTGGAGTGCAATTAGCAGTACATTCTGAAATCCTTGCCAATTGTTGACACTTTGTCTCAGATAAGCAGAACACCTCCTTTTGGAATGCCAATGGAGTGCCATTCCCGCTATTATAGTGTTCAAATGGCACTCCAATTTCTTATAATTGATTGTCCACATAACATTGGCTTGCACATCCATTTTGAGAGTCTAGCTACCTTATTGTGGCTCTATTACTGACATCAATTATGATTTAACAACCTAATAAATTGCAAAATAGTATCCCCCTGTCAATAGAACTCTCTCTACTTCCTATGTGAAAATGGGTTTGTTCGATAATAATCTAATGGATCATCTGTCATAATATGGCAACTTATTTAGTTAATTTTTATTGTAAATAAAACTATATTAAATTTATAGATACCTAGCTAGATAGAAGCTAAGACTTGTAAGATCATTTAGTGGACTTGACCCATGTAAATTTGTACATTTAGCTAAAGTAAATTGGTGCTAGATTTATAGATAAATTCTACTTCAAGATGAGAGGTCTCTAGCATAGCCGACATTTCCATGCGTGGGAAGGTTCATAGTATTTCAATGATGATATAATTTTAATATACAAATTACATGTAATAGTGCCCTCATGGTGGATGCGATTGGCATATGAAAAAAAAAGGTAAGACATCAAAGAGAAAATTATTGCTTTCTCCTATAGGATATACATAGTGACAAGCTCAAATAAGGTTTGGGTTGCTACCAATAATCGTCACTGGGTGCAGGTGCACAAGTTGAGAGATCTAGGTGTAGGCCTTGGCAGATCCAGGTGTGCAGTTGTTAATGCTCCTCAGAACTGCACCTTCTGAGGCGCATCTGGTACTATTCATGGGTGCATGCAGGAATCCTCAATGTGCACTGGATTCCAATCCAATGTTATTCACTGCTAGTAGTGGAGAGAAAAAAAAAAAAAAAATTGCTGCAAGCTAGGGACAAGTTCATAATTCACAAGTACTTAAATATTGCAAATATGGTGAGTGGTTTGATCTAATGCATAGAGCCCTTTTCTCCTCTTTCTCCTTTAGAAAATCTCTCAAAAATGTAAAAAGCTCTTCTGTGTGGAGACCAACTATATTTCTTTTGATTTGCTTTGAGCCAAACTCGTAAATGCTTTCAATTTTCTGAAAAATGGCAAAAATCCATCTTTAATTTGAAGAAATACTTTCTTATTTTTAGAGGTTATATTTCATCCCTGAGTAAGTATCTATCTTTTAACTCATTAAAAAGGAAAAAAAATCCAAAATTGATACTATATAGGATATATACTTAGAAGGCGTTTGGTTCTTGGAATGTAAGATTCTATCTTGACATCACATTATTAAGCATGTGATTTTTAGAATTTAGATGCCCGGACATGTACAATATCCATGTTTGGTTCACACAGTAATCGGATTATAGATTACTGAGTATCTCGTATTAACATATTTGGTTGGCAAATCAGATTATTAAGATTTAGATGAAAAATATGTTAAAATTTCAAAAATATTTTTATTTTCTAAATTAAAAAGAAAACAAAGCAAAGTAATATTTTTGAATATAATAATTATATATTATATAAAAATATATAATTAGCATACAGTAATAGAATATATTATAAATATATAATATAATTATTATAATTATATATTGTATAAAAAGCATATAATATTATATTTTAATATAAATAATTATTTATATGAAGATATAGTATACATAATATTATTATAAGTAAATAATTATTATAACTATTTAATACAATTAAATATTACAAAATATTATTATTAATAATATTAATAATACTATATATTGTGTAATAATTAGTATATAATATTATCATATTTGCTAATTTTCATTCTTTGAAAATATTGAAGGTGATTTTTTTTTTAAAAAAATGGTTGCACTTTGAACCAAAAACCTAAAACTTGCTTTTCATCTTACATGCAATAACTGGTTAACAAGAATTTATTACAAACATATTAACAGTTACAGATCAAACTGGAGCTCTTAAAATCTAATTCAATCTGATGGTTTTGCCTTTATTTCTCCCACTTTTATTCCAAGAAACAGCTGAAAAGGCAAAAGAAAAAAAGCTGTATGCAATATATATTATTTTTTTCAGATCAAGTTTGAGAGAACTATTTTAGTTACACCTGGAATGATCAAAACTAATCAGGAAATTGGTAACCTATTCCATGTCTTATTTTGGTCTGACAAGATGTTTATTCCAGAGCTTGGTTATGGTTGCACGTTCTTGTTGGGCAACTGTTTCTTAGTGGTCTTTAATTCCTTGTATTGGCTTTTGTCTGGCAATGTGGACTACTGTTATAGCTGGCATAAAAGTGCTGCTTTGCCTTGCCAATTCAGATTGGGGAGGAAATGTTGACAGCCATAATTCTGTGTATTGAAGGGGTAAACTGTGTGAATTCCTCAGTGTCTTTAAAGTGGAATAAAAAATGGTGCATGTGAACTTGGAGTATTAGGAAACTGCTAATAACTGAAGCAGTCAACTGACTGGTATAGCTGGGCTCCTCTTGTAGTCCTGTGTTCTCTTGTCTGGAAAGAATCGAATCAGTCATTTCTCCCTGTATGCTATTCTGTTGTTTGCAAGACTACTTATTGATGATTTAGTCTGTTATATGTGTAATCTGGCAAATCATGTCTTTATTTTTCTCATATGCTTCTGTTTAGCTTTTTCTGCCATCACCAAAAGGTTGCTTACCCGTATTGGTGTAATCATCTTTGTACCTTCAGTATATGATCCCTTTCCTTCATGACTTCATCTAAAAAAAGTAATTATTGAATCTTCTTACCAAACTTTATTTTGTTTTGGTCAAACAATCAAATAAATTGGTGAATACTGTCTCTCACTAATACCACTCCATGCCAGGTGAGGCTAATGCATGAAGCAGGTTATGAGCTCGGAAACTTAGATACCACTTTAATTCTGCAAAAGCCAAAACTGAGCCCACATAAGGAGGCCATCAGGACCAACTTATGTGATCTGCTTGGAGCCAACCCTTCAGTCATAAACCTCAAAGCAAAAACTCATGAGAAGGTTGATAGTCTTGGAGAAAATAGAAGTATAGCGGCACATACTGTGGTTCTTCTGATGAAGAAGTGATGCTACTGCATCATAAGGGAAGATATTGCATGTTTTTATCAGTCATATACTGGGTATTGAATGCTCCTATCCTTGCTCTTCTGGTAAGCAAGCATTATGAATCACTCTTGCTTGCTCAGAAACTCTTCATGTTTATTGTATCAACATTCCTGAATCAAATAGTTTGAATAATTTTGCTTCTTTCCTTTTGCCTTGGTCCTGAATAATCTGAGGCCTGGTACTGTCAACCAAATTTAAAAGTGATCAGCTATACTGATTTCATAGTTTCTTCTGGATGAGCTGTCCCTGACAGTAAGTTAGAACTATAACAAATTACCAAATTGAACTTAATTTTGCCCTCAGTAGGTAATTCCTTAATGGATGTCAATTTGCTTGCTTGTGCTTTTGTTGATAAGAAGAAGAAAATATTCTTTTCTCCTATTTTTGCATGAGAATATTCTTTTCTCCTCCAAACATCAGATTCAGAGATGTCTGTAGAAACAACTGGTTATGTGTTGCTAACTCAAAGGGCAACTCAGCACTAATGCCGATGCTGGACAATCAGGTTTGGGTTGCTACAAATAATTACGCATCAACCTCATGTAGGAGCTTCTGTTCTCTAGTTAAGCGGTAGACCTCTAAGTATGGTGGTGGTCATGGACAATACGTCAGCTATAATGCAGTGATAGCCTGTTTGGTGGAATATGCATTCAAGAGGGTACTTCAAGCTGTTCACGAGAAAATCCTGAGGAACTGTAGCTCAAATCTGATTGTTGGACTCGAATTCAGGTAACTTGAAGATGAGACCCTACCAGTTAGGCATCTTCTATGGTAAATCCTCTTGCACATCATGTGTAACCTTCTCTCCAGTCAAAGTATGCTTTGGCATGTTCCAGATACATGAATGATTTCTAGATCATTTTAATCAGGAACTGCATTTTGAAACTCTTGAGTTCTTGTTGAAGCCCTCAGCTCTGAACTACGTACTCCTGTCATCACAGGCTAGCAAAGTGTTGTCCTTGAGAAGTGGGGCTGCTATCTTTATCCTAAAACCCCTACCTGTGCCATAGTTTACTGGAAAGATTCTCTAATAGTTTTGCCTTTTTGTGACTCTATTAGTGCCCCTTGTTCTCCAAATTCCATTCCAGGTACGAGGAGCTGCTAAAAAACTTACAGGAGCGATAATGTGTTTAATCTTAAAGCAGATAAAGTGCCAGAATATCAATTTGCTTGAGCTTGAAGGTATCCTGGATGGCTTAAAAGTGATCTCAACTTTTCTCAAATTATAACAGAATGTGTGGCAATCAGCCCTTTCATTGAAAGTGATTCCAAAGCCTTAATTTGATGAATCTGGAAACCAGCTGTCCTTTGCAAGTTTGGAATTCTCAGACTCACATGCAAAACATCATTTCCAAACTGAAGATCAAAGCACTAGATCTTACACATTGTGGTTACCTGCAAAATAATGCAGAGATGCGCATCTGACCAAAAATATTTCTAAGTCTGACGTTGCGTGCATGATGTTTTCTCGTGGACCACGGGCTATGGTAGGTATCTTTAAAACTTTCGCGTCTTTTTGTTTTCAAGTGATCCATTCTAGATACGTCTGCGGGTATTTTTGCCCTCCCTGCTTCATATTTGTGTAGAGTCCCATAGACAAAGTTATAGCTTAGTAACGTCATTTCTCACCAACTCCGAATCCTTTAACCCTGGCAGAAGTGTGATTCAATCTGTCGTTTTTTGTACAGACAAGGGGCTGCAATGCCAAGTGGCCATGATCCATAATGAAAGATAAGGTGCTGCATATAGCAACCAAAGGGAACCACGCAATCATCTGAACACCAGAGATAGAGAGCATCACTTGAATTAAATACATTGCCAAGTAAAAGAATGGTGGTGTACCTACCTACAGCTCCCACCTATGTATATCCAAGCAGTGGCCACTGTTAATAAGGCAGGTATGAATACAACAGCTCATTCTAAAGGATGTCACTTTAAGGACACAATTGGGATTGTCAGTTAAAGTTGCTTAATTTTACCGAAAAAGAGAAAAAAAAAATCTAGTGCCATCACCAAGATTTAAAGTAAAAAACAACAAATTAATAAAGGAAAGTTCTAATATATCTTTCTTCTTTTCAAGCGCCACCGCTTGATTATGATTTGCTAGGACAGGACCAATGCTAATAAGACAAGAGAGGAGATGCCAAAACTAGATATTACTCAAATTGGTACGCAAGCAGAACTGGGTGTTGAGATTGATTGAACTGAACTATGAAAGTCTAATGATTATTGGTTTGCAGAGTCTGCTGACAAAAATTTAGAACATTAGTCACCAAGTTTGTTGGAATGGTTGATTCGTTTGGAGGAAGGGCCATTTCATGGGCTAAACGAGAAGAGAGAGAGAGAGAGAGAGAGAGAGAGAGAGAGAGAGAGGAGGAGGAGGAAAAAGAAATTTGTTCCACCAAACATTAATCTCGCATTCATTTTATAGCAACCTAAAAAGGAAAACCTATATATTATTGAAAATTGAGAGTTTACAGTTACTTTTTGGTAAAAAGAGATGGAGAATTGAGTATTATATGTAAAGTTGAAAGTGTCACATGAACGAGCCCTTTCAACAGCCTAGAGCCTCTAAAGCCAAGTTCCTGTAGAGATCAATTATCAATTTGGAGTGCAAACGTACTACAGTAGGAGCGTGCTGTGAGAAGGATGACAGCAGCCACGTTTTGATCTGCATGGATGCATCCCTTGCGGTCCTAACGCGGTGGCGTCTATTCCCTGCTAGCTCTCGGCCAACTAATTATCTTGCGGACTTGGGCCTTGGGGCTGCCAGCCTCCGGCTTCCTTTGCTACGTGGATCAAATAATTTAAATATGAAAATAATACAATTGAATAACTTTAAAATATTAATAAACCTTGATTATATCATATTGATTGAGAGCTCAATAATTTTCAGACACGCAACTTGTCAGAAAATAATAATAATAATAATAATAATAATAATTTGGGCACATTCGTAATCTCCCTTTAACTGCCCACTAACTTCGTTAAGTTCTCCAGGGGTTGCCAGATCTTTGGACGCACGTCTGCCGTCAGCCCTCTCACCTACGTTCAAAAATCCAAAAGCGAAACAAGAGAGATTCCGTTTCTCACGCCCTCCTCTGTCCTCCTCTTCTTCTCAACTGCCCCCATTTTCTTCTCCACTCTCCAGCCACCAGCACTCCCCCCTCAGTTCCAATCTGGCATATCCACCGCAACAGAAACAAGCAACTAAGAAAGCCCTCGTCTCCCTCCCCCAAACTCTGTTCCACTCTCCAAAACTCCTCTATTTTGCTGCCATTATTCCTTGCACGAATTCTTTCTCCTTCTCTCCCTCCCCCAAACTCTGTTCCACTCTCCAAAACTCCTCTTTTTTGCTGCCATTATTCCTTGCACGAATCCTTTCCCCTTTCATTGAACGAGAGCGAAAATAATTCGACAATGTCGTTCTGGGAAGGCAGTTTTCTGAACAGCGAGCTGTCGAAGCCGACGTCGATCTTCGGGCTGAAGCTGTGGGTGGTGATCGGCATTTGCGTCGGCGCCGCCATCGTCCTTGTCCTGTTCCTCCTCTCCCTCTGCCTAACCTCCCGCCGCCGCCCCGCGGCAGCCACCGCCGTCCGCCCCGCCGCCCCCTTCGGGAAACCCCTCAAGCTCCACCTCCACGACCCCACCCCGCCAGTCTCCAAGGACATCCCCGTGATCGTCCACCACCGCCACCGTGACCCCTCAGCCGCCGCCGCCCCCGCCCCCGCCGAAGTCCAGATTGACATCGGCGGCAAGGCGGATCACCGAGTGGTGCTGGCCGAGCACCACCGGCCGCCACCTCCGGCGCCACCATCGGCGTCGACGACGGGGACGGCGAGCGGGGAGAGCCGGGGGACAACGGAGGGAACAACGCCGTCGATGGGGGGCGGGGGACCGCCGGAGGTGTCGCATCTGGGATGGGGGCACTGGTACCCACTGCGGGAGCTGGAGGGCGCCACCGATGGGTTCGCCGAGGAGAATGTCATTGGAGAGGGCGGCTATGGGATCGTATACCGGGGACTCTTGGCCGATAACACCATGGTCGCCGTTAAGAACTTGCTCAATAATAGGTCCGTTCACTTATTCCGACCACAAATCTATCGACGAATCACGGTATCTTTGCAATTACTGGTGACTTTTAGGGGAAAAAAATTGAAGTTTGCTCTGTTTTTACTGGTAAATTGATGTTTTTTAGCTGTTTGTCACCCCTTCTTCGTTTATTTTTGTGGATGAAACGTCAGTTGTTTGTTGTTTTCTAGATCAGATTTTGGTTACTGATGAATTTTTAGGATAAATTCAGACATCTGTTGACATTTTCACTTCTAGACTTGTTTTGTTTGTCTATCTAGGGAAATTCAGTAACTTGTTTCTAGACCTGGGTAGCAGATTTTAAGATCAGATCGGGAATTCACCCTATTTCACTTGCAGGCCTTTTTTCTTTTCTTTTCTTTTCTTTTCTTTTTCTAATGAAAAATGCTGTGTTTTTGTTCTTTTTCACATTTTTGAGGAATTGTTTTGTGATAGAATTTTCTTTGAAGAGATGCCTTTCAGCATTTGGTAGTATGGTTTCCTTCAATGTAATTTCTTGAGTGCTCAAACGATAAAGGCCTTCTTTCTTCTCTCTCAGGGGTCAGGCAGAAAAGGAGTTCAGAATGGAGGTCGACACGATCGGGCGCATCAGGCACAAGAATCTGGTCAGGTTGCTTGGTTACTGTGTCGAGGGGGCTTACAGGTATTCTACTTGCTCTAAGGATCAATCTATTGTTTTCCTTTGTTAAAATTATTTTAAAGCCACGAAGCAGTTCTATGCAATGTTTAAGATGGAGTGGCTGTGGATTGAATTATCTTAATTGGTTATTTACATCCTTCTGTTTTGGCTAGGATGCTTGTCTATGAGTATGTAGCCAATGGCAATCTGGATCAGTGGCTTCATGGGGATGTTGGACGAATGAGTCCGCTCACATGGGATATCAGGATGAAGATAATACTGGGAACGGCAAAAGGGTATGGCATTTCTTCCACGATCTTAGTTCCATTTTCTCTTGAACTAAGGACTAAAATTAGCAACAGTATTTTTGCTTTAAAGAATTTCTACATAGAAGTTGACAGACGAAGCTTATTGTCAGTACATTGAAAAAATAATCTAAATTGAGGAGAGGATTATAGCTACGAGCATTTTATGGGAAATGACACAAAGACGATCGAAGTTGCTAGCTTACCACATAGACTTTGATAGAACAATAACAAACTGTATTTATTTAAATGGACAATGGGAGACCAGCTAAGGTATATTGTAGCCGCTGATAGAGCCATAATGATGTGAGGCCAAGGCCTCAGAGACCAAGCTTGTATTTCACAGGGGGCGTATGCATAAGAGGGGAAGGGTGTGGTTAATGCGGTATGTTGGTGAGAAAAACCTACACAGTTGTGAACATAAAGCATGCCTCCTTTTTCTAAAGGATAGCCTGTTTTGTCCTTTAATATCTATAGACAGCTAATTAAGCCAATACAATAATTGCAATTCATTCATGGTGCTTCCTTTCGTGAGCAAACTTTTCTATCATAATTGTGCAAGTTTTTCTCAAGTTCAATTGACTTGTAAGACTGAACCATCAATCGTAAGATACTGACAACATGGCTCACAGGTTGGCCTATCTTCATGAGGGGCTTGAACCAAAGGTTGTCCACCGTGATGTTAAATCTAGCAACATACTACTTGACCGGCAGTGGAATCCAAAGGTTTCGGACTTTGGGCTTGCCAAGCTCTTGTGTTCTGAGAGGAGCTATGTAACAACTCGTGTCATGGGGACCTTTGGGTTAGTTCGAATTTCTAATCAATATGTTTACATTTTCCTTGCGGTAATTCGACATTTATGGGACCTTACTCTCATTGGTTATTGCAGCTATGTGGCACCTGAGTATGCTAGCACTGGGATGCTGAATGAGAGAAGTGATGTTTACAGCTTTGGGGTGCTTATCATGGAAATATTATCTGGGAGAGCCCCTGTGGATTACACAAGACCATCTGGGGAGGTTGCTTTCTTCCGCCAAACTGATCTGTCCAAGTTACATCTGTTTAAATACCCTAGGACAGGAAAAAAAAAAAAAAAAAAAGTTTCTTTCAGTGTTGAAACAACTCAGCTGAATTTGAACCTTTTTATATTATTCCTTCTTAGGTGAATTTGGTTGAATGGTTGAAGACCATGGTTGGGGACAGGAAATCTGAGCAGGTTGTGGATCCTAAGATGCCTGAGAAACCATCATCCAAAGCACTCAAACGGGCACTTCTGGTTGCCCTGCGGTGTGTCGACCCTGATGCACTAAAACGACCTAAAATGGGACATGTGATCCACATGCTTGAAATGGATGAGTTGCTATTTCATGATGTACGCTCAATCTATCCTCATGGATCTGACCCAACTTATATTCTACTCCAATGATTGCCATGAAATACTCAGAAAACTCTGCTTCGGCTATCAGTTAAATCAATTCACTGCTTGACCTCCCTTGTTTTGTGCATCCCTGTCACAGGATCGTAAACCTGGGCGAGAAGCATCTTCTCGGTCATTGGACAGGTACAGCCAAAGAGAGGAGGGAAGCTTGAGCAGGCAAACAGAGGAGGGAAGCTTCAGCAGGCGTGACTATCAGACAAGGTGGCGATGACAGGATAAGTTGGTGCCTGACAATTTGAGTTTGTAACTTTGAAACAGTTATGGAATTCTTCCATTCCACGCCATTTAATGTTAAATTCTCGTCTTGCATTCAGTACCATGCTGGGAAAATGATTTCTTTTTGAGGTGTGCTGTCTCATACGGAACATCCATTTATGACAGTAATATTTAATGATATATATAGGTAAAGAATACCAAATTGCAGCATCTTGCTTCCCTCTCAGTTTGTGTCTGCAAATAGTTGTTGTCTGACTTGAATTTTCTTTTGTCATAAAAGCTCCTCTTCATGTGGCCTCCTCACCACTGCGATCTAAAATGTCTAAAAGATCCTCCATGTTTTTGTACCCCTTGCTTGCAACTGGTCCTTTTATGCACTTAAATCAAGTAACATCATCTATAGCAGTAATATAGAATATAGATGAACAGTTAACAATTCATTGCTCTGTTTTCACAGATCATGTCGGCAAGTAGATGCTATTTGGTTTATTTATTTTTTTAAATACAATGAGCTTCTTCATGTGGTTTCATCGCCACTGAGTTTTATAATGGCTTCTGTGATTTTACCTAGTTTTATAATGGCCTCTGTGATTATGCCTCATTTCCTTGAATTCAATTGGTCCTTTCATGCTTGAATACCTTGATAGATGAATGGCTGCATGTGTGCTCACGTGTTGCGTCTCCCTGGACCTTCTACATTTAAAATCCACTTGTATTTGTTTGTTGAGTTGTTATCCATTCATGTTGCTTCATTGGCTTTCGATAATTAAAATATCAGCATTTTCCCTCCACCCTCTATATTAGTCCTCTGAATAATATTGGTAGATCTGCATTTCAAACATAAGCACCTTTCCTTTCATCGCATCAAATATTCTTGAATCAGCCTCAGCAGAGATGGTATATTTCAGATATCTTCCGGAGTCATTCAAGAATGTAACCTTCTTGAAGATTGGCTGCCGGCAACTTGCACCGTATGAATACTCTGATCAATGTATTTAAGTGTTCTACGAAAGGACCTATACTGCCCCAGCAAGTATGAAAATTATTAGTTGAAATATTGTACTGGAATATGAAAAATATAAAACTATTATTAATAGTAGAAAAGTGAAGCTAATCCCATTTGTTGCAAACCTTATTATTTCTTCTCATGGTTGAGTGAAAGGTTAATACACCATTTCAGAACAAGCGACTGAAAATTTTTTTCTCAAGATATGATGCGACTCACGGTGCCTCCCACAGTTTCAGGCACCAGGACTACAGTCGAGGTTGCCGGACGGAGATTGTTGCCAACGATAAGGTAGAATGATCAACGGAGTTGTGGAAAAGTTCAAGCGTCCACGAGGAATACTCCTACAGAAGGGACAAAAGGACGAGAGCAGTTCTTCAAATGTAAACCAACCCTGGTAAATGCGATCACGTGATGCTCCTCGGGGTACAAGCGGTACCTGCTCACAAAATATTGTGAGGAGGTGGGGTTTTAATTGTGGGGTAGAGACATTTTAACGGGTAGTGGATAAATTAAGAATGAAGTGTCACATGATCATCTGACAGTAGAAGATGAGAGATGCCAGGCTGGGAAAAAAAAAAGGTGTGGGGGGGGGGGGAGGGGGGGGGGGTGGGGAGTTCCAGATCTAATGCAGTTGGGAGAACAATGGGCTTGCTTGAAGCCTTTAATAATGAGCAACCGGAGCAATAAAGCTAACGACCCGAAAAGTAGAGCACAAAAAGTGTGGGACTGGTGCTTAGGAGGTTTGTCCATTAGTCATTCGGACTCTTCCAAACGGAAAGTGAGATAAGTAGTTTTATTGGAAAAGTTAGGCTTCCGTGTTTCATGCAGACATGGAAATGAGAGGGATCTCCCCACTGCGGTCCCAGAGCCTAAGGGTTCAAAATATTCATGATTAGATGATGTTCACGAGAAATTCGCAATCTGGTAGTAAGGTGTTTCCTGTCCATCACCACTGGTGATGATAGTGCTGAAATAAGATGCATTCATCTACCCAAAAATGAAAAAGAAAAAGCTTTCGTGGGAATCGGTGAGCCGTGATGCTGAAATCATATTTGTTGAGACTCCCGGTAGTAAATGGTAGGTAATGCACATCCTCCAGCTAAATCAAAAATAGAAACTCTCTCTCTCTCTCTCTCTCTCTCTCTCTCTCTCTCTCTTTCTGAAACTATACCCTATAAGAACATTAACAAATTTTTTCTACAGAACTTAGGACGTTTCTCAACACACAGCTCATCTCTGGTGTCTCCTAATTCATATGAATCATAGTTTGTGTTCATTCTAATAATATTCGTAACAATATGTGGCTTCACTTAGAAAAACTAATCGAAATATATTATTTACATTCTTCAATTTTATATAAGTATTCAGAATTTTTATAGTATATAATCGATATGAGATTAAACACATGATAACATAAACTATCACATGAATGTCTCTTAATTTCTTTTCTGAGACGGCAAGCATCAAAAAGGATGACATTAAGAGTTGGTCATCATTTTAGAGCCAGTGTGCTTACAATATAGAATAACAACAGTTGAGTATGTTTAGTTTGTCCCTTGACATTAAAGGACGTAGGAGAACAACATTTAAAATTTTAATTCAGAACACGAAGAATGTTCAAGTTAAACATGACATAAATATTTGGGCATATTTTTTTATGTGTCCTTGAAGTTTTTGAAATATATTGCTATGTATCTCTCACCTAGTTTCGTATTTTGGGAATCATTTTTTCCATCAAGTTTTCGACTTGTGGATGATGCCATAAATAATAAAAAATTCAAAGATATAAAGATATGGGGTAAGGGCCTTGAATAGTAAACTTAAATGATTGAGATTGACTCTTATTTTTAAAAAAAAAAATATTAAAAAAAGCATAATAGACGAACTCTTTCGGTGTATAAATTGTTCACCTTGATGGTTTCTCAAAATGCCCTTCTTGGTCCATTTTGATGATTTCCCAAGAAGCACTTCATTGTACAAAAAAAAAAAAAAATCTGCAAGCAAGTTTCTTTGCAACAAATCAAATAATAAATAAATAGTTCTTGGCACAAGCTCCTACCTTTTCTTTTCACTATTTATAATGAAGTTAAAATTCTATGAGTGATAGGTTGGTGGAAATAAGAAAAGCAAAAGCATGTATTTGGTAACACATCTATAACTTATATATATATAGAGAGATAAAAGTTCTTGACTATATTCGAATGTAGCTAAGCGTAAATTCGGTCATCTCTTTTACCCTTCAATCCATACAATTCACAAATCATAAAGATGAAAAAAAAAAAAAAATGGAATAGCTCCATAATCCATATGAATTCAAAGATAAAAAAAATGATTAAATCCTGGTTATATTTAAATGTAGCCATATATATATATATAAAAGTAGAAATTATTCCTGCCATGGAAAATATAAGCATGCCCTTGACAATAATTCTATAGACAATATATATAGTCGGCTTGAGTAGAAATCATCCCTTAGTTGGAGGCATGTGAAAAATCTAGCAGATTTGAATTTCAAGAAATACTAGTTTGTATTATTAAATATAACAAATGAGAAAGATTGGAATAAGGATGTAACGGGAGGAAGAGAGTACCCAAGAGTCCAGCACAGATAACGAGAAAGAGATGCCATCGCCTTGACTGATGTGGAGAGGAGCCACGATAAAAAAATCAGATGAGAAAATACAACGCGCCCTTCGTCATTGGAATGGGATGATATCATTAAAATACTACGATAAGGACCCCGCACCAACAATTACGTGCATGAAGAGTAACGGTTGATCAGAGAATAGACAGGACAAGAAGGAACCTTCCCATTAGGTGACATTGAATTAAGCCACAAATATTTAAGTTGTCGAAGAGCCATTGTTTTGAATGCATTCGTGCCTTTTGACCCTCCATAATTCTAGATCCATGCTGTGGAACGGCCACATGGTGCCTCAACTCATTCGAAATTTGTCCGCCACTGGGACAAGGCTTTTCAAAAAATGGATGATGAACCAATTGTAATGTCTCATCAGTTATACCCGTTCTAATTGTAGGAGAGGCTTATTTCATGGTGCAGAGGCGTGTGAATTGATGAAAGAGTCGTTATCAATTGGCTTTAGCTCTGAGTCATGAAATCCTTCGGAGTGTCGAACAATTTACCATCCTAAATGACCACCTACCCACAATAGAATAGAAGAGACAAGCCTCCATCCACAACTGAAATTTACCATTATCAATGACCAGAAATTGCTTCTAAAGCAACCATCCAAAAAACCACTATGCTATTTGAGGACGATAGGTCTATTTAACCAGAACAACTTCAGGGCAGCATCAACATGGCTGGAGAACGGACATTAATCAAAAAGTTGTACAGAGCTCACTAGTCACCACAACGATGCATACGTGGTGGTCAAGCAAACATAGACAAGGAACAAACCGCCAACTTCTCAACCAAAATACTGGCATACCTCCTGTAACATGTAGACAAAAAGTTGCTTGAATCTGAATTTACGTGACCCATACTTTCAAAACTGTCCGAACTGGAAGTAGAACTTGATTTGTCCGTGTAGTCTCGATGGATCTACTCCAAGGATGGTGATGAATCTATATTCTCTCTTTCTGAAGTATCCTTTTAAGACTTAATTATATTGTCTTTTTGCCCATCTACCTTAATGGTGCTCCATGCCTTCCTGTCTCTACCACATTGATCATCATTTCTTCAGTCAAGCAAACCGCCATAAAATTTTGACAATGTTTGGTTTTAAATTCTTCTAAATGCTTCATTAAATTTTACAAAACTCGATTGCATAAAACAATTCAGTTCTTACCATCCAACTCCATCAAACAGCCTCTAGACAAGCATCTAACATGTGCTCCTTGATACTATGCCATACTTCATAAATCCTATCAGTTTGTGGGTGTCTTGTATCCCCCACCATGAATCTAAAGCTATCCATACCACTTACCTCAACATAGCTCCATCCAGCCTCCTTTCTCAATCCCTCTCTCTTCATCTCAGCTCTCAACCTTGCGACATCTCCCCATCTTCCAGCTACTGCATATACATTTGACAGTGTCACCCTCCAGACGTTTCCATCTGCTTCCAAAACAGAGAGCTCCTTCGCAGCTCTTTCTGCAATCTCAACATTCTCATAAATCCCACAAGAACCCAAAAGAGATCCCCACACTGATGGTCCAGGCTTGATGGGCATATTTTTAATGAATTCCACTGCTTCATCCAGCTTCCCAGACCTCCCCAAAAGGTCAACTATTGCAGCATAGTGCTCCATGCTTGGTTCAATTCCATAGTCCCTATGCATGCTTTTGAAGCACTCATAGCCCTCCACTGTCAATCCTGAATGACCACATGCCGAAATAATACTAACAAATGTCAGACCATTTGGTTTATGCCTTCCCCTCTTCTTAAGCTCGGTGAAAACCCTTAGAGCCGAATTGCCGTCTCCATGGATTCCATAAGCTGCAATCATTGAATTCCAGGAGCCAAGATCCCTTATATCCATCTCCTTGAAGATCTGCTCTGCTAAATCTATCCTGCCTGATTTTGCATACATGTCTATGAGAGCATTACAGATAAATACATCATGATCAGAGCCTGATCTAATCACATATCCATGTAGTATTTGACCCTGTTGGAGAGCTGCCATCTCAGAGCATGCTTGTATTGAGATCAACATTGTAACATGGTCAGGCACTAGCCCACCTTCACTTGTGCCGTGGATTTCATTGAGATGTTGCAAAGCTTCTGCAATGCTGCCATTCTTCACAAAACATGAGATCATTGTATTCCAAGATATTATATCTCTGTTTGCCATTCTTCTGAAGATCGAATGGGCTGACCCAACCAGCTTGCGCTTTGCATACATACCCATGAGGGAGTTCTCAATTATTGTGCACGAGAAGTAATTCATTTTAATCAAGTAAGCATGGATCTCCTTCCCATGCTCCAACGATTCTGAAAGCGAGCAACCATGGACAAGAGTGGCAACAACATCAGGGTCAGAACACACATCTCCATTTGGGAAATAGAATCGCAAGAAAACCTTTATCCCCTCAGCAACAAATGCATTCTTGGCATACATCTCCACAAGAGAATTCACTACCAAATCATTGCTACCAAGCTCCAATTTCATAGCCAAAGCATGAACCCAACCAAACAAACTTGAATCACTCATCAACGAGCAAGCCTGAATGATGCTCAACATCGTCACCTCATTCGGTAGAATGCCATCTTCCAACATCGTTATAAACAGAACCAAGGCCCTTTCAAACATCCCATAGAGGACACAGCCCGATATCACCGTAGTCCAAGAAATCACATCCCTGCGGCTCAGGCCATTAACCAGTTTCTCAGCGCTCGCTATGGACCCTAACTTCGAGTAAGTATCAACCAGGGAGTTAAGTACAAAGTTATCCCCAAGAAAACCATTAGAGATAAGGAAACCATGCATCACCCTCCCCAACTTCTCATCCTTCAGCAGTGCACAAGCCTGAAGGACAGCCGCAACAGTGAACTCATTGGGAAGAGGGGCTGCTTCTTCTGACAGCAAACTCAAGAAGACACGAAGAGCGGCATGAGCTGCTCCATTGTGGCAGTGACTGGATATCGAGGAGGTCCAGGAGACGACATCTCTTTGGGGCATTCGGTCGAAAAGCTCTGCGGCGCAGTCCAGCCGGCCACACTTGGAGTAGGCATCGAGAAGGGAATTGGCGACGAAGAGGTTGGAATGGAGGCCGGACTTAAAGAGGGCAGCATGAAGGCAGGTGGTTAGCCTCAGATCCCTTTGGCCGGAGGAGAAGTTGAGGAGGCGGACGGCAGCAGTCGAGTCGAGAAAGAGGCTGTTTGGGTGAGAGAGAGAACGGGGATGGGAAGGAGGAGGAGGAGAAGTTTTGAGCTGCAAAGAGGGAGACAGCATGGGATTCGTTCGAGAGGGGAAGCGAAACGGATGTTATTTGCAATTTGGAACTCAGAGAAAAACGGAAAATATCATGGAGTTAGAATGAAGAAGGGAAGCAAGGTGGCCTCCGAGCACCTTTAAATTAATGACGGCTTCTCGGGTCCTCTTATAAGATAAAAGATGCAATAAAATTTAGAAATTTTTTTGTAGACGAGTTTTATAGTTCGATCTATTATTTTGTGAAATAATATAAAATATATAATTTTATAAAATAATTGAAGTAAGAAATTTTAAAAAAGAATTATTCATAGTTTTGTAAATAATTATACAATAGCATGGGTATAGAATTAATTTTTATATATACATATAATTTCATATGCATGGATTGCAGTAGGTTCATTTATTAAAAAAATTATAATTCAAAATAATATATTTATAAAATTATAAATTATGCATAAAACCATCATGAGTAAAAGAAAAGCCTTGAAACTTTCACCAAATAATACGATAAGCCTTTCTTCTGATGGGACAAAGTAAAGGTGTATACCTTGCGCACTACGGGTTGGCACACAAAATCTTGGATCTTTCGATTTCTCCTCCTACAACAAAGATCCCATCCTTTTCCTTTCAACAACTTTTTCAGCCTCTTATTGTCCACCTAGCGCAGCAAAATGCCAATAAAAAACATAAAATAAACAAAAGCAAGACGGCATGGGAATCGTCACATCAGCCGTTAATAAAATGCGAGCACCCTGCTTAATATTTGCTGCTGTTTTTGCTGGTCTTTCAACCTTCTTACTAAGCCAGGAAGCACCTTGGATAGAATGATAGGTTCAAACCTTGAACTCCCTCCTGCAGCACTACAAAGCTTCATCAGTGCCTCCACTGTAGCTTTCATCCCCATCTATGGCCGTATCCTTGTGCCAATAGTTAGAAATTTCTCGAAAAAGCCTGCAGGCCTCACCATGCTTTAGACGCTTGGCACTGAAGGGATGGTTGTTTCCTTGATTTCTATGGTTATAACATCTCTGGTGGAACTGAAGGGACGACTGCCTTAGACTTCGGCCTGGTCGATCAGCCTACAGCAACCATTCCAATGAGCTTGTGGTGGTTGATTCCTGAGTAATGTTCTCTATGGGATTATAGATGTTTTCACAATGGTTGGTCTGCAGGAATTTTTCTATGATAGATACACGATGCATTGAGGAGCCTTGGGCTTGCGCTCTACTTTGAGCGTCCTTGACATTGGGAGAAGCCTTGTGAAAATGTACGGTCATGCTCTCAAATCCAAGCTCAACAGCCCCGTTCCAAGGTGTGTAGCGAGAGGTGTGGCCTATGGCTCAATCGAAGACTTGGGTCACACCTATCGTAAAGCTGAAGGAACCCACAGCTCTCAACTGTAGAAGAATAACGGGCTGCACGACACATCCACATCCATAGGTTATCACATATTTAAACCCATCTATTAGCCTAATTAATCTGTTTATGAAACGAATCTATGCTATCTTAAAAACTTAAGTTCAAACTAATTAACAAACTAATCAGAATTTATAACAAGCAAAATCATTAGTACTATAAAGATAATTTCATGCCACTATTATATGAATAAATCTTTTCTTCCGCTCATCAATTTCCACACATTTGGATCTGTGATACCATTTGTTATACTCCGAACCCACCTGCTAGCTCAATTAATTTGTTAGTGCATCAAATCTATATAGCCTTAAAAACTCTAATCTAATTTAATTAGTATCAAATGAACTTTAGTTATAACCAACCCATTTTTCCCATCATGTAGGACTATTTTTATGGATGTTTAAGGCCAAAATGTGCCCATCAGCGAAACTGAACGCCAATCGAGAATTAGCTGGTTGATGGAGTAAAGGTGCAACTCCAATGATTAAAAGGGCCTCAAATCACAGAATGGGCCATCGTTATTCACATTTGTTTTAAATAGGCATCAGACAATAGACGGTACACAGTAAATCAAGTGCACTGTTCTACATAAAAAACATGCCAGTGAATCGCCAATCTGGTAGCACTAAAACACCTGATGCACTATTCTAGATAAAAAAGCAAATATGCAGGGCATTTAGTAAGAATGCCAAAACAACTGAACGAGCTAGCTAGCTTAAGCACGTAGATGTTCTCACTTACAATGTATGCAGTTATGCATACTTTTCTGACAAGAGCACGCAGGTACATATATTGGAAATTGATTTGCAATTTCATATGAGGAAGTATGGTTTATGTCAACATAGTGATTTCCTCTAAATCAACATCTGTGGAGAATGATTTATGCCCGAACTCCGGCACACGATTGCCCTTCTTTCCATAAAGTAGTCAGCATTGAACACCCGGCAAGATGAACTATTCTTGTTCAACTATGAGATCACAGGTACCTACCTCAGACTAGTCCTCCTTGCCAGGCTCTTCAAGAGCAGCGAGTCTTTCAACTAGTGGAGGGTGGGAGTAGTGGTAAGCTGAATACCATGGATCTGTATTCATGGCAGATAGGTTCTCTTCCTGAAAATAATAATAAAAATGAAGACACACAATTATTAGATGTCAATTGCTGTGAAAATAAGGGTTTCAAAGACCGGTACTAGAGGCCACACTGGTTTTTCAAAAAAAAGGCATGGTATCGGGCACTGACATGATATGGGACCGCATCCTGTCCCAACACACTGCATCAGTACCATACCAATTTTCTGCCAGAGCAGCATGGTAATAATTTTACAGTCCCGTTCTGATAGTTCTAAACCTCAGTAAAAATATAAGGCATATGGATGTGTGTATCAAGTCACCAGAAGAAAAAATATCAAGTGATTATAATGCTAATTCTGCTCAGTGACTATAGATTATTTTCAGAAAATGATGCCTTTAAGTCCACAAGCAAATTAGGAAGCTGTTATTGGACCTTATGTCATGGCATGTGGAATCCAGTATTTCTCCAATTGGAATGATGATTTATTCAACAGATGGAACAATTTTCCTATCAAAACAACAGATGAACCCTTTTGATTTCCTAATTTCAGCTTCATATACCATCTGAACAAATAACTTAAAACATCTGAGCGGGTTTCACATGATACCTCTCAAAAACTTAGGTTTTTCTTGTTCTTTTTAAAATACAATTTTGATACATCCTTGGAGATCAATCAGAGATGTCTTATACCTTTGTAGATGTGAGTGCATACACGTATTCATTGCCTCGACAAACTCCATGGTAACAGTGCAAAACTAAATTAAATGGTAAAATTACAAGGTTTGGCATAAGGATTCCTGATCATCTTTTAGCGCCAATTTATCAGACAGCTTTATTGGAACACAATCCCTTAGCAGTGATCCTAATTATTATATTAAGAGAATGATTTCAAATGGACAAAGCATGAGGAAAATTATAGAAAGAAATACCTCCAACTAAAAAAGATTTTTCCCATGGAAGACGAGCAGATGAACAACCAATATGTGGTTACTTGAGGTCCACCTCATAAAACCGGAGCATCCAGTTAAGTCATGACACCGAGCATGAATATCATGCCAAGGCTAAGTGTGAACACCCTTGAAAGACCACCAAAAGTAAGATTGACAAACAAAAACATGGTCCCTGTTAGGGCTGCAAGCAGCCCAGGTTGGATCAGTGATAGGGACAACCCAAATCCAATTCATATCTGAACCGGGTCAAAAGAATTGAACCCAAACCCAATCCATTTCCCTTCAGATCGGTTCGGGTATAACATTAATTTTATCGATCCATCAGATTTTTCAGGTCAACTTGTAATCAAATCACAAACCATAATCAACATATATAAATTGGATGCCTAAATATAGATGATATATTATACCATAAATAATAGCAAGCAATATAAAGGCATCATCAAAAATATAATCTAAGTTTTGATATCAACATATAGCATGATTAACAACACAAATTATTGATTAACTATAGTTTAAAAGAAAACTAACTTCTTATATTCAATAAGTGTTCTGAAATATATATTATCCTAGCTTTGGAATGGTTCAGGTTGGTTTGGGTTCAGATTAGGAATTTGGTGCTCTGAATTCAATCCATATTTGGAAAGGGTCATGTTTTTGAATCCAAACCTAATCCCAATAACTTCTGTTCAGGTTGGGCTGGATCAATCTTGGATCAGTTTCAGATTGAAAGTGGGTCAATACAATCCACCTACAGCCCTAATCCCTGTTCAAACAGAACGGGTGCATAGCTCAGCTATGTTATACAAGAGGACTAGGTACTGGATCATTCAGAAGTAATTAATTTTTAACTAAAGCAAATGATATTGATAGAAAAAAAAATAAAAAACCTGCAATTTCACAAGGGCTGCCCGAAGTGCTGCAGAATAACTCAGTTTCTTTGCAAAAGCATCAGCCTGAAAAACATATTAGTTACATGGGTTGGTGTAAATATGCTAACCAAATAAGTTACTTTGGACCATAAGCCTGTCTGAGAACTAAATCCAGCAGCTGCATAGATTTGAGAAATGATGCACAAGAAAGTTAGACCCAAAAAAATACCTGAAATTCAAAAGCCCTGCTGACAAGATTGAGACCAAAGCTGACAAGGTGCTGGAGGGGTATGACAGTATGCTGCAAATCAAAACCACAGCATTAGAGTAGCATTGATCAAGACCACAATAACATGTCCTTCAAACCAGCAAGCTGTGTAAATCAACATGCACAGAATTTCCATTTGACAAACAAGTGTAGTCAACAAAAGACAGAAAGGCAAGGACCTTATTTATAGAGAATACTAAATTCACTTTAGAGTATAAAAAGAGCACCTTAGCATCCACTGCCAATTGAAATGATGCACACTATGTTACAGACTACAAGAGTGCAGAATTGGCTTGGGACACACTTTGGAAGGTCAACGCTAAGTCATCTGTTAAGACTATGAGCAGTCACATCTAATATTGATAATTAATCTGGCCTGCTATCAGAAGGAACAGTTCAGTCAGCTAGAAACAGTACAGAAAGAACTGAGATCCAAAAAGACATGAGATCATGTGATCCAGCAGATGCAATACAAATACAATGTTTAATGTCTCCACCTTGCAACCTTTTCATTCAACTCATTTTGGCCCATTTTTCTCCTTCTTGTCTCCCATTTTTTCCCCCATTGCAATTGTCGCTAAAGCACACAAGCCTCCCCCTTTACCCACCTCTTTATATTTATATTGGTCCCCTTCCCTTACTATTGTAAACCATCCACAATAACCAACATAATCATGCCCAATAGACCATTATCCAACAACAACAAATGCAGTGGAGCTGTAGGAAGGGGTAGGCAAGTACAGGGCACAAGGAAGCCAAAGAAGACTGATGATAATTCTAGGATACAAGAGTGGAAAAAAAAAAAAAGGAAAGGTAGCCAGCATGCGAGCTTAGGATGGGATGGATGGATGAACTAGCAGAAACGGATCTGTATTATTGATGGTAGTAGTGGTTGGAGAAAAATATTTGAGGTATAGAAATAGGAAAAGTAGGATGGGAATGGAGCATGGTAGCAGGCTGAGTGAAAAGATGAAGGCAACGGTGATCATGGTGGTGGTTGGGTCTGACAAAGGGCAGGGTGTTCGACATGTGGGAGTTCGTCTAGTGCAAGGGATACAAAAAAGGACAGAAACTTCAACATATAGGATTTTGTCTTTTAAGTGCAGCCATAAGGATAAGTAGCAGAAAACTAGAACATTGAATCTGATTAATTTGATAGAATCTCTCCCTCTCCCCCTCTCTCTCTGAATTAGCAATCAAGGATTTACCATCTTTCCAGCATGAATGGATGAAAATCCAGCTTTCTTTAATGACAACCAAGGTTTTCTGCACTGAACCATCCCTACAATACCATGCATACCATACCGACCAAATAAGGCTATGCTGTGATACAGTGGCCTGATACAATACTGTACAGAAACATGCTATAGCTATTTTCTCGCCTCTAGCAATACACTGTGTTGGCACACCCATACAAGAGTGTACCATACTGAACTGACCCGCAGCAGTACACTACCAGTACAAAATCCAGTACTGAGACTGAAAATCTTGATGACAATGAAACAATCCAATCAATCAATATCACTGCATTACAAGTAAAATTTTAAAATTCATAACTTTCAGCCGACCCATCATAAAAAGCCATGTCACATTGAAAAATTTTACTAATCCATGTTTGAGGGAAAAAAATCTTTCAATCATTTAATCTAGTACATGAAAAATTCATAATCATTATATTATATGTCCACAAAGAAAATATTGTCAATGATAAATGTGTGCACCAGAAGATATGAAAGGTCATAAAATACCTTCTGATAATAAGTTATTAAAAGAAACACAAACTGATAAAAATAATTGCATGTAGAACTCAGGTTATGAAAAAAACAAAGAGAAGGATATCAATGATAACTTTAACTTATAAATAGAACAGCATGTAACAAGGAGGTACCTGAAAGATGATGAGGCCGATAAGTACTGGCTGAGTATCAAAGCCAAAACTTTGAAAGAGATCCTTTGAGTTCCTTACAAGAGTATATCCTCCAAATTGCAAAAATGTGAGAATCTGCTCAACAATGAAAAATTAACTTCTGCAGTGCTGATAAGTAAATTTTCAATATTCAACTGCTTTTCAGTTGGCATAAATAGGGCAATTTTGCATTTTCTTGAATTCTAAAGCTCAGTGACTTTCAACTCGAATGAATGAATATAATTATTACCACAACATGTAGGATACTAGAACATAAACTGACCTAACAAAATGATATGTCAAGAGCCCTTTTGATGCACTTCTACAGTCAATGGTAGAATTTACGTAGTTGTTGCCTACTGAAGCTGCTAAAGACACAGATACAAGTGTTTGCACAAGGAAGGATCAAGGATGTTGATATGGGTTTGATATTCAATAATTGCAAGTTACATTCATGCTTCATTATACTATGCATTCATGCATTTACATCAACTAAAGTTTGGATATAGACTTGGAAGGACATTATATCCAACTTATGACCACAAAATTCATATGTTGTTGGAAGCAAGATTAGAAATGATACAGTGCATAAGTTATAATGAATCACTAAAAGGATTACCTGGACAGCAATGAAGGAATACATGGTATGATTAAGTTTCCAATGTCCAAGTTCATGAGCAATAACTGCAACTACTTCCTCCTCATTTTTGCACTGCAAAAAGTTGATATGAATATGGATTCAGTAATCTGAATGATACACAAGTGCCTAAATGGGAACAGAAACCGCATCTCAACTACATATATGCAACTTGTCACCAAGAGTAAATGTGGTGGCAAGTTTTGACGAGAAATTTAGCAAGGTAACTGCAATAAAATTAAATTGCAGAAACAAAAAAGTTGCCCGCAATGTTGGTGCAGCATAGAAGCCTGAAGTGCATAAATTTAAGGAGATTTCTTAAAATACACACATGCATACATGCATGTAAATGCACTGCACATAAATTTATAATGTAATTAACTTGAATACATTTCAAAGCCTAGATCAACTGAAATGGGAAATTGTTCTACACCTGCCTAACAATCAGCAAACTGCCATTGCAACCTAACATGCTTAAAACAAGAGGACCAGCTTCAACTGCTGGTATTATGTATCTGCAGCAGGGTGCTGGGCTTCTCAAGTCCTAGGAGTTGTTTTCTACATTCCTTGCCCTTGCCCTATAATGATACTTCAAAAAGATTATCCTCCATAGGGTACTGGGCCTTCCGAGTCCCAGGAGTTGTTTTCTCCATTCCTTGCCCTTGTCCTATAATGATACCTCAAAAGGATCCTCCTCCTTGGAACTTGAAAAAACCTCATTGATATCTCTTCTCATGTGTGCATTTTTCTAAGACTTTCTTCCATAAGGTGATGCAAGCTACTACTAGATTGTCCAAGGTGGAACCTAGGACTAGACCTATGGCTTGTTTCTCATCAAGCAATTTCAACCAAATGGCAAAGCAGAACCAGGACAAAAGTCAAGAATGCAAAAGATATTTTCTTGACTTCAATCTATCCTCAATCCAGCCCATCAGCACCCTGATTAAAAAGGGAACCAGAGTTCATAGAACAGTCTTAGAGAGTTTTTCCTTTTTCCAGCCAGCATAATTGATCTATAAATGTATATATGCAAAAGAGTTTATCGGACAGCCCCTTTTATGATTCTCAAGAAAGGGGATCCACTATCTAAGTGCCATCTTCTCACTTTAATTTCTCCACCAGCAATTAAGAAGAGAAACTCTTTGTCTAAGCATGTAAATAAGAGACTAAATGAAAATGGGTAAAGTCATGTCAGTGGCCACTTTGAATGGGATCTTCTAAGGGAGGGCCACTTACTTTCAAATGTTCAATATTGAATTTAACCACACTGTGTGGTTTTCTCCCCTGTTTGCGGTGACAACGTTAGATCTCTTGATGGTGATGACTCCACGCAAACATTATTTGAAGTCTAAAACATCTTGAGATTGCTAAAACATTTATTTTCCAGCATAATCTACTCCTAAAATTTCCCTTCTATTCTCTAAAATCTCCTCTGTACTAATGATCGCTTTGACAAATTTCTCATTGTCAACCTTAAAGCCAGTTTCTCCTGCAGTGTCCTAACATATTGATATTGATTCCTTTAATGTGTTCAGCAAACTTCAGTCCAACAGAATTCAGCCACAGAGCCAAAATTGATCTTACCCTAATCTAGATCACACCCTGCATACTGAAGGGATAGAAAAATCATGCCGAACGTAGAACAGCCAAAGAAGGCAGATGCTACTTTTGGAGTTCACCATCATTGAAAATAAACTTAATCAATTTGACTCACTAGTCAGCACTCAGCACGAAGTAGTGACCTGAGTTAGAAGCATCATAACAAGCCAAGAGGAATGTATTGTAGCTCTAAAAGGTTAAAACCTAACTTACCATGTTTCTAAGAGTTATTGTAAAATACTTTGATTTGAAAAGAATTTAATCTACTTTGATTTGATAAGAATTGTAAAATACTTTGATTTGAAAAGAATTTAATCCCTCTATTCCACTTACAATAACTAAGTAAAAATAATGATTTTCATGAAAACAAAAACTTGGACCCTCTACTTAGTCCTTAAATGTTGCACTGAAACCTTAAAACTTGTCATAACAATAACTTTGAAATTGCAATAAATAAACATAATTGTCAATGATGAGGTGTTTTGGCTAGCATTGGGTTACACATGCAATATTAGTTTCTGCAGTGATTTTGGAGAAAAAAAAAACTGGTTACAAAGTTGTCCAAGGAGGAAGGTGATAAAAAGACATCTACACAAAAATGGGAATATGAGAGGAGGAGGAGGAGGGGGGATGTAAAACACAGTCCTACTTGATATGTCATAAAACAATTTATCTAATCACTAGTTTGAAGTTTGAACAAATATCTGTAGAAAAGGAAGAATAAATAGTTAAAATTAAACTTGATGAGTCATTAGAAATAGCCATACTGCAAGAAAGGAAAAGTTTATAATAGCATTCTAAAGTGAGAAATGGGGAAAGTATTGCAGCATCTGGAACAGAAGGTTGCAGCAACTAAAGAGAGAACTTTTGCTGGAAAGTACTTTGCAACTTGTAACCCAAATTAAGAAGATATCATACAAAAGAATATAATGTATAAATTCCTTTTTAATAAAAAGGCCGGACATAAAGGTATTTATGTTTAATAACAATGCTATTTTGTTATATATAAAACCTCAAATAAGCACAATACACAATTAGGAAGATTGGAGCAAACCTGTTGAATCAATGTGTCATAGAGAACAATGCGTTTGTTGTTGAAAAATCCATACATATATGCCTGTCATATAAAACATAATTATATAAATTAAACCACATATAAGTTCAGAGAAATGATAGAAAAGAAACTCATTCTAGATAGCAGCGAAAACATTACATGGCAAATTCATTAATGCCTAAGGGTGAGCAATAAAATGGCAACATACAATGATCATTAAGATCCTAATGGCAGTTTGTTGCTCCATAATGAGGAGGTAGCCTTCTCCCCATAAAAAAATCCTCACTCCTAAAACCATAGAAAAGACAATATTTGAGCCAAGGTCTCTGGTACCACCACTGAGAGGCTTTTCCAGCGGGATATGCTGGCACCTTCCTATTACCCATAATATGCTGTTCCCTAACATGGTTAACATCCCAGAGAACTGAACAAGAACTGATGATATGGACAAATGTGGCATTCACACAAGGCTAATGATGCATAATACTGAAAGCATGTCATGCAAAAGAAATAGAATTGAGTAAAGCATAAATTGTTCACAGCATGGAGTGCAATAAGATCAATTTATAATAGGTTTCAATATGTTAAATTAGAACTTCCTCTTGGATTGACAGATGGTATAAAGTATCTGTGCATTGTTCAGACTTTAGAGAACACCAAATTAACAGATAGATGGTATTAAAGATGGGAAAAATAACAAGAATGATGATAGTTTCAATGACTAAATGTGCCTTGCCTTGCTTTTATATGTTTCTTCAATACATATAATTAGAACTGAATTGCATTTATATTTGACACAAATATCATGCATAGCCATCTTCCATACTTTTCCCATGCAGTTTAAGATTAAACCAATAATCATCAATCATTATAATAATAATCAACACTTGATCATAAGCCTAGTAGTTCATCAACAATTCTCAATTAAAAAAATGAACTCAAATTTTATAAAAAAAGAAAAAGAAAAAGGAGAAATTCTCACATTGCTATGGCTTGATCTTGTAGATCCATCAACAACAAAGAGCTTTTTTAACGGAAACTTAAGGGATGCTGCTAGCTTCTCTATTTTCTCTCTAAGCTCTCCTTTGGGAAGCTGTGAACATTATTGCACAAAGTATGAGGAATGTGCACTTCATAGAGAGCAGAAGGATATCACATCCACCCACTTAAATACAGTGATGAAAATGTTGGTCATTGAGATGCAAGGAAAGATGGACCAATACTATAACTTTCCTTCTTTTATATTGAATAGAACTCAACTGACATATAAAAGCAAAAATGAGGCAAATAATTTGCCATCTTGAAAACTAAATACTCACAGGAGTGAACTTGTTGAACAAAGGAGCTATTAAAATGGGATACAGTGTCATCAGTACAATGGAGAGCACAAACATAAAAGCCCAGAGATATATTGCAAGGTAAGGACCTCCTTTCTGTAGCAATAGAAGAAAGAGAATTAATAAAATGAAGTTTATTGCTGATTGTATTTCCAAATTAATACAGAAATAAATAAGGTTTGAAGTAAACCTTCTTGACACAACGAACCATATAAAATGTAGGTGAATTAAACATATTTGGATGTAGCAAGTACATCCAATGATTATATGAGAAATCCATACCAGAAAGGCCATACCTGTACTATGACAATGATTGCAGCTACAATTGGTGGGCCAAGTAAGATGGAAAGGCAAATTCCTTTAAACATATCCCTGAAGAATAGCCATATTGTTTGCTGTATAACATTTCAGAGAACTTTCAGTAAGACTACTACGAATTCAAATAGTCAAGAAAGATATGGTGGAAGAACCAAAAGTAGTCATTACAGAAGCCTGCTTTAGTGGAATTCAGAATTAGAAACAAATGTAGCATAGATAAGAAAAGACAGACAAAAGAAGGTGTACAAACATTATTAAACCCATGACGAGCTTCGATCACAAATGTTGAATAAAGAGAAAATGGCAGGTCTGTGATCTGTGTAGTAGAAAGAGCTTTGTCAGCATCAAAAAAACTTTACTCCCAAAAGATAAAAGAATACGTCTGCAACTTTGCCATACAATTTGTAATACTCAACCAAAACAATTAATGAAAACAACTTTTATATACACAAGAAGCAAAAGGAGCAAACAAAAAGAAAAAAAAAAGCCTGTAAATTGAGGAGAACACCATGGAACCAAAACAGATGCTTAAAATGATAATCAGTATGCTCTTTCATAACTCCTTAATAAACAAAATTAAATTTCAGCAATTAATTGTCAATTCACATAAGTAAAATGATTCTGGTCTCTTTTACTTAATATTTAAGTTTATATTAACAATAAGAATAGGCACAAACTTATCATAAATACACACCCCTATACCACGCTGTACACTTGCAGCTATGCCATGTGTTGTGGATATGGTGCAATATATATATATATATATATATATCTTTGTCAAGAACACAAACCCAACTAGGTGAAACTTCCACACAAGGTATTCATTTTTGACAAATCGTGCATTCAGCTGACCAAGCATAGTTCCGAAGACCCCAGAACTAACTAAATTCTGTAGAGTTGCTAGAGAAAATTTGCATTTTCCAGTGTGCAGAAATCAGGGGCTGTCTACAACTAAAAACAGATCTAGAACTAATAAGTTGATTTTAATGATCAAACATGGATTTTTATTGTTGAAATTCAAAACCTCAAGGATGCTCAACTTTGTCTCATAGATGTGGAGGCTGTTAGGATGGAAGTTCTATTGACTCTTGCATTAGAGGAAAGTTTGCAATACATATACATCCTAGCTGTCAACATTCCTTTTATATCTTTTTAATATATCATTTTCTAGAAAGTTTCATACAATAAGACTAGTGGCATTTTGGTCAACAATTTTGGTAGATGGAACTGTTTCACTGCAATCCTATATTATGTTTAAAGTATAATTATGATACCACTCAAGAGAAAAAAGAAAACCCGAAAGCATCCATGGGATTCAAAATTTTTAAGTGAAAAGTTCTTTTACCTTTATCATTATAACTTTATTTTTTATTATTTTTCTTAAATGTGCATAGCATATGCCTGGTCACTATTATAGACAATATAATATGATTACATTGCTTCCTCATGATAGAATATTTTATATTGGTATAATAATATAAGAATATATGATATTATATTGATACAAGGGTGCTCAATGAAGATAAAAGTGGTGAGGCTAATGATAAGAGGGGGTTGCGTATTAGCCCCAAGGCAAGTTGCAATTGATGGTTGCAAGTGCATTCATTACCAAATTTGGATGCTAATAAAGTGATCATGAATTATGAGCTGAATTAATGCAAAATGGTTAAAGCCAAACAAATATGATAAAAGGGAAGTTATTTTTAATACTCTCTGCACATTTATCATATGTACAAGGCAGAAAGAACAAACAAATCAAGTAGATGAATAACCCTAAACAATGGCATAAAGGAAGACATAAGAAAGCACATAAAGATTTTTATTACACATGTCAAGCAGATTAAAAAAAAAAGATAAAGGATAAGTTGGCATAAAAAGAAGGTTTCTCAAACCAAATTGGTGGCAAGAAGGATCCACACTCATAATCTTGATGATGTTGGTAACCACCACAATAATTTACCTCTCAACTATGTCTACAATAAAACTATTAGACCCAAGAACATCTTCGATGACACCATATCAATTTGGCGTTACAATGAATGTCAATATCACGGACATTGAGCAAAATATATGGCAAGGTGCAAAGTTATTTTCTAACCAAGCATAAATAAGAGAAACCAACATGACACCGATAATGTTTCATGAATGAAATGATGTATAGATTGACATTTTCAGATGGAAAATTTCATTTGTACCTGTGACCAAACCATAACACCTGCTAAAAAAGAAAGTGTGTGTATTATTTCATTCTCTGCATTCAGGCCCATGTATGCCACTAAGTCTCCAGATATCTGCAACCAAAGAAGCAATAAGAATAAATAGTGAATTTTTAAGAAGTGAAAGATCAAAAACACAGATGCACAAGGCCCACTAAGTTACCTTCCAAAACCAAGGTAATATGCCAAAATACAAAATTGCACTGTCCATCAGTATAGTCACAGCTTCGTGAACAAAGTGGAAGTGGCTGAAAGTCGAAAGATATAAGAAAAAAAATCAAAACAATAATAATACAAAGGGGTAAGGTTTTAAATTTGTTCCAATTTTTTCATTGAATGGGATGCACTACTATCCCACTCATCCCACCATCCCAAACACTTGGGATAGGGGATGTCCCAAGATGCGCCGATTAGAATGTTGGGACAATGGTAGAATGGTCCCATCGGCAATCCATCCCAGCGTCATATGGGACGTCCCGCCAAAACCTGAAACTATATAAAGGGGCCTATCTAATGCATCAAAAACCTACTCTCAGTAATCAAAAGTGGTGTCCATAGAATTAGTTCAAGAACTGAAAATGGTTGAGTAAAATCCTATTAAAAGGTAAGCCATTAAACACACACAAACACAGATCTGCTGGAGGGGGGAAATCAAAGAAGAAAACGGACCTTTTGTCAAGGCTATAAGCCCTAGACCTTTCAAACTTTTCTTGACTGACCACACCTTCCAATGGTTTCGGTAGGCTGGGCAGCTTGAGAGCTGCATGCTGCCGAATGTCTAAATAGGTCTCAAAAATATACATTAAGATCATAAAGCCTGCAAAAAGGAATGCATTCACAATAACCAACTGTTCCATTGTTATCAAAAATGATTTACCTTATAAAACACAGGGAACCAAAGCAAAGGTAATTGCATATATAGTAACCATATGGACACAAGATAACAAATTGCAAAGACAATATTGTGCAACCATATTATATTGGATCCAGCGTTTACTGCCTAGTCCCTGTAAGAAGAGTAGCTCAAATATGAGCTTGAACTCCTCAACAGTGTTCTGAAAACACCATCATAGTTTCCAAATTAAGTTCAGTTAGATTAGAATTTATCATATTTCTACAGAAAGTAGAAAGAACATGGTAGACACATTTTGTTTTAGAGAAAGGACATTGTCACTATTAAATTTCTAGCACCAGGTCATTGTCACTATTAGTTTTGTTTTTTCAATTTTCTACCATCAGATCTGATTAAGGAAAAAAAAAGAGGCCCTTAGATTCTTTAAAAAAGAGGTCCTTAGCTTCTTTTCTTTGGAAGAAACAGAATCTTGCAAATACTCAAAGTTATCTCCATTCTTTCTTGCTCACTCCTCCCTTCATTTTTCTGCTCATGCTCCCTCAACCTCTTCCCCTACCTCTATTTAAGCACCCCCCCTGCTCCATTGACTCTACTTCTTTGCTTCCCTCCCTCACTTTCCCCAGCTCTAGCACCATCACAACTGAGCATTGCCTTCTCCTTCAATGACCACCTTTCTCCCTCTCTTCCTCTATTCCCTTTTTTCGCTCTATTTTCATTCTTATAAACAGGGAGTAGGACTGCTACGACAAACAGATAGAAGAATAGTCAAATTTGGGGTAGGATGTAATGTGAACTACCTGAGAGTATGAATGAATAGCTATGATTACCTCAAATGTCTGGGATAGGTTAATTTAAAATATGATTGTTTTAAATTTATGCTAAATCTACTGATGCATGTGACCGATTAAAAGAAAATTAAGAAGTAGTTTAATTAAATTGAAAGTTTCATGTTCGTTATTAGTAAGTGACAGTTAGGTTCAAATGTTTTAGTGCATTTGGTAGCATGATTTGGACTTCTGAGACATCATTTACTTACCCATCACAACTATTATTAGAAAGAATCCTTCTCTGACCACTTCCACCATGTGTGTGTCTGTTTGTGATGAATTACCAAGTAAATTAAACTCCAAAGTCCAAAGTACAAAACCCCACTCTAGGTGCAATGCCTAGGCAACCATGTTGGAAAAGAAAAGACATCATAAATAAATCGACAGTTTCTGTAGTAACACCCATTAACCCAGGTGATTGATGGAGCCAAATCAAAGGAGACTCTTTGATCCAAGTTCTTGCTGGAGTTAGTACGGAGGTCATCACTCGCTCACATTATCGAAAGATCCTTCATTTACTTCTTGACCAATCACTTTACGAAACCCCAAATAATTATCCTTGAGAGATAAGTACAAAACAACGTCACGGCAAAACCGACAAATTCATGCATTCGTAATAAAATAAATCCAATACCCAAATGACGAAACGACAAATCCCAAGAAAACCAGTTTTTTCGACTCATCGCTCACTAAAATCACGGTGAAACTTAAAATCATAATAATCCCACTCTCTTGGGTAGAGATTATATCAATTTAAAAACAACAATCCAATCAAGAATAAAGAAATCATCATCATCGTCTTCATCATCAACCAGCGGACGACTCAAATAAAAATAAAAAAATAAAAAAAGACAGCAAAAAGATTGGGCAAAAGAAAATGAATAGGATAAAGGGCAAGAAAAACTTACCCAAAACCACTTCCAAGTAAGGGAACACCATTATGAGAGGAGAAGAAGATCAGTGAGTGTTATTCCTAGTAGTTCTTGCTCCACGAGCGATGGTAAGGCAAGGGTAAGGTATTTGATGACGGAAAGAAGAAGTCAGGTAGCGACGGTAAGGGGGAAGAGCGAAGTATTTGAGGGCGAAAAGAAGAAGCCAAGGGGTATGACGACTCGGAGGGAGGGGGAGGAAGGACGCGCCAGCGAGGAGGGCGAGGAGGGCGAACAAATACAAGGCGGCTGCGATTCTTCGCTCTTGCCCTCAATCTCGGCAAACGGAGGGATTCGGTGAGGTAGCGGAAAGAGAGAGAGCGAGGCAATCGGGAATCCGAGTCGCGTATTCCAAACCAAGCGATGCTGGTAATAAAGAAGGATGGAGTTAAAAGAGAAAGTCGGTGAGCCGGTGTAGGAAAGGACGGGATTGAGCACACGTAAACACGCACGTGGGCCCGCTCTACTTTTGTCTCTGCTTTTATACATCAGCACGCTTGTTATTTACCTCGGTGACAATAATATTTTGGTCCTTATAGACTGAATCTTGCAAACTGAATCTTACACCGACGAGCTTCGGCGAAGTAGTTCATTCCAGTCACGCCGGTATCAACAAAGCGCATGCTTCTTTCCATTGAAACGACTCGCTAAAGAGGAGAGAAATGGTCCAGAAAGACTGCCTGCGGAAATTAAGCATTAAACCTCAACTGAACCTTTTGATGAAAAATGGTTTGGGACAGGTTGCTCACAAACTTGTGGTTTAATCAATTATATCTTCGTTTTGACTCTTCTTGCTCTATGTGTGGGTTGGCAATAGAGCATCTTCTCTTCCAATATTGCAAGGCTACTGTGCTTCCTAAATTACAATTGGGAATGCTTGGACTGGGCGCCAAAGAATATATAGGATGGTTATCATCGAGGCCGGCTTAGCTTTAATCTTTCTGCCGGTTGCCCTGATCTTCAATACGGCATGGTTGTAATGGCAAATCTGAAAAGCTACGGATTAGATTGGGTGATCAGTGAGAATATCTTTCTCCCTTAGCATCTTTCATAAAGCCAGGACAATGGTGACAACAAGATTGGCAATCTCATTTTTAGACTTTACACTTGTATAATATTGGTACGATACCAATGCGTCCATATAAGTTAATTCCGGATATTAGCACTCAGTTTCAATTCAATATCGATATGATACTTTCATATGAAGTGATATATATTGGTAAAACAAACCTTGAACAATAGATTATTATCATCCCCATGCCTCCAAGAATAAATGGGTGAGATGATATGCCCTTATTTTTATACTATCGACCACAACTTCTATGCCTCTTCTTATTTCGATGGGATAGCTAGGTTGCTGGGATATGTGTGGTGGTTCGAGATCATAATACTTGTCCGTTAGTCGTTAAAGCAACCCCATTGTATAAAACACATTGGCTATGGCAACAAAAGCATCTGCCCTACGTGATGCAATGATATTGGCAAAACAGAGAGCTTGCACGAAGCTATGTTTTGAGGGCTACAACCAAGCCCTGGCTGCCACGCTGAGTGTGAGCAAACCATAGGGGGATGTAGATCCCTGATAGGAATATTAGGAAGGCTTCTATTCAACGTTTGCTGGAAGTCAAATGCGTTAGTGGTGGTGGATCTGAAAATTACTAAAAGATAAATAAATAGGTTTTGATTTTAATAATATTAGTTAAAGATAATAAAATAAATTTAAAAAGAAACGTGCCTATATCGAGTCATGTATCTGTTTAAGGACTAATTTTGTCTCTTATATAGGTTGTTAGTTAGGTGTGATCCAAATTTTCTATCGTGAGTATGATCGTATGAAGATATAGCTTAATAATTTTTTTGAATACTTGAAAACTTAAGAATGAGGAAAAGGTGAAATCTTAAGAACGAGAAAATATTGAAATAGTGGAATCTCAAAAAATATAAGAAAAGTAAAGAAATGTTATTATCATCATAGGTTCAATCAAAAAAAAAAAAAGCTCTTAATGTATTGATCACGCGCTTATAATCACATTTGGTTTCACATCCCGTTGTACTCGTGCTTATTGGCTTTCAGAGTTTGTTACCAAAACTGTATGTAAGCAAACTTATTTAATTTTATTTTTAAAGGATATTTTTTGAACCAAAAATGAAATCGTATTAGATTACTTGCACCAAGCTCACAAAGAAAACCCAAGATGAATATTAGAAAATTTGCACGACTACTAACTCTTTAAGCACTCACTTGGTTATGAGAAAAATAAGGGCAAAAAAACTTTTACATCCTTATTTTTTAATATTTGATCGAAAAGTGAGAGAAAAATAAGGGTGCAGTCCACATATGTTTTCTCCTTCCACATGAAAAAACTTACTAGCACCAAAAATTCAAAATTGCATGACTTTATTTTATTTTCTTTTTTATTATATTTCTATTATATCAATATAACATTTATAATGTAATATTATATCATGTAATATATTAAATTATATCATATATTATAATATATAAACTAATATTATATTAGATAAATTATAATATAATATAGTATAGTATAATATAATATAATATTATAATAGATGGAGGAGAGTTCAGTTGAGCTAGTAAAATTTGCAGAATAATTTAGAACTATTTTTATTTGTAATACGAAGTATTAGTTAATAGTAATGTAATTCAAATTATTTGAAGGTTTATTTTTATGTGATAATTATTAAATTCTACCATCAATTGTTGAAGATATCATGATGGATATCTTTTTTATTATTAAATTTATTTTTTTTATTATTTTATACTTCAAGGATAATGATTCAAGAAATTTTAGTGCCTTTCTTCGATGTCGGCCTTATGGTGAAGAATGTTTGTTTTAGTTTCAGAGAGAATTAGTTAAACCATTCTGAAATAGATGATTTGGGACAAAACAAACTGGCCTCAAAACTAAGACAACAAGACCTCTCAATTTAATATAGAACTGAATCGTCCCAAACAATTCATACCATCTCGAACGGTCCCTGCCCATCCGGTATTGGCTGCTTTTTATAAAAAATATGCTCTTTGACATCCTTCAGCAAGGCCCGCTCCAGCATGACATGATGATCTAGCCAACACTTTTGACATCCCTCAACCTCGATTGTTGGTGATGATAGAACCTGCACTTTGGCATCCCTCAGCAAGGCTCACCCCTGCATGACATGATGATAGAACCTACAACGACATTCCTCAACAAGGCTTACTCCAGCATGACATTGTTATTCTTCTTCTGTTTGCTGGATCAACAAAGCTGTGTACTCGGCAAACGATGGAAGATATTGCTCCATTTCTGAGACCAGCTCAATGAACCCTTACACCATTTATTATTATTATTATTATTATTATTATTATTAATGTGCGGCTTCCTCAACTTGTCCGGGATTTCTGTTGATGAGCTCGTCACGAGTTGGTCTGCTTTGTGACGTTCTTTAGCAAGGCTAGTAACAGACAAATGATAAATCAAAACATCCAACTTCCAAAGACGTTCAAGTGTGATATTTAAAGATGCACCACCTCAACTTTGAATTCAAAATCCTTGGTTGCTAAGCACGATTTGGTAAACCCCAATTCAAAGGCAGTCACATCATTAAACTAGTACAGTCTTCTGCCGAAATTCAAGATTGTTGTCCTGTTTAACCTTTATGGTTCCATAAAGGATGGACCGTGAAATGTTAATGAATTAAATCTGGTAATTATTTCCTTTGCCTGTTTCCACTTTGACCTACATACCGTTTCTTCTTGCAAATGAAACATTGCTTAGTATCATAGACATGAGTCATTGTTATGGCAGCTAGAAGGATCTTCCAGATGGAAATTAAATGCTAATCAGCAACATACAACTAGCCCATTAAAATGCATTCTAAGACCCAAAAAAACACTGGAATGCTTTGAGATATGCAACATATCACAAATGGGAATTCTACTTCCCTGTTTATTAATCCATTCATTCAGAAACTATAACTATTCACATATATCACATGCCTGCAAAGCATGCAACATCACTGAGAAAGCAACAAACTCCCCATGAATGGTGAGCAGGACTGCTATATGATGAAGATAGCAAGGTAGGAGTAGGCACACTGGGCATAGGGGGAAAAAACCTAGACCATGTGATGAAGCTTAGCTGGAAGCATCTGCAAGGGCACCTCTAGGTTGCTTGTAACCATGATCAGGAGTCAGAAGATCAGAGGCGGCTCTTTTTGGTCTCAACTGCATATATATAAAGCATGAGAAGTCAGGACATAGCAGAGACAGAAATATGCTTAAAGAATATCTAAGGTGTAGCTTTACCTTTTCCTCTGACTTCTGATAGAATTGTCTCAAAAGGATATTTCTGGTTTCAGTTGATATAACTACAAAAAAGGGGCAAAAATGGAAGTTAAATGAGAAATATCTGCTGAATAATAAAATATGGCATCAATATTATGCCTCAAATTGCAGGGATCATGTTGAAATTCAAACCTGTCTAAATACCAAAATACTGGATACTAGTTCTTCATAAGAACTCACTAAGTGATGTCATAAAGCTGAGTTTGGTAACACCATCACTTTATTATTTTTTTAAAAAAATAGAAACAGAAATTCTGTTTCTATTTTTTTATAAATGGTCATAACTGGTCTTTTTTATTTTTCAAAATAAAAAATAAAATATGTTTGGTAAGCAAAAATTATATATATATATATATATATATATAACAAATGATTACAGAACCAACTCCTATCCAATAAGGCGATGCCTTTAGCCAACTTGAGAACCTCCTCCTATCAACCTCCCTCCTTAAGGGTGATTTTCCTCACATCAGTCAAGATCTGGCAGAATGGCTTTGATTGAAAATTGCTGGAGATGAGATGAGTCCTATTAACATATGTGATAGCTGAGGCTGGATAGCTGGATATGCGTTGATCTGGGCACCATTGATATGGAAATTCACATCCAGAGGAACTTTTTGATCTCAATATCATGGATGACAGTAATGGTTGTGTACATCAAAGGTTAACTACATGGTAATATAATACCCTTTCCTACAAAGAAGAAGAAGAAGAAGAAGCTACCTTTTTTAAAAAGGATGGGTTAAAGTCAAGACCAGTATGTGCTGTATTCAAGAGGAAAACCATAGAGAATTTGGTATTACTTTCTGAAACAATCATGGGGAAAAAAATGTTCTAGAACTGCAGCTAAAAGGAGAGAATCCAGATGGCAAAGGCTAGGGCGATTAAGTAGGTCCTTGTACATCTTTGCAGAGAAAGGAGAACATCTGTGTAAAATCTGGTTCCCTATAGACGGTTTTCTTTTTGCAGATGCAAGTTACTGAGACCAATATCATGCAGGTTGTTAATGATGGATTCAGATAGTTTATTCTCAGCTTTTAATGGTGAGATAAAACATTTTGCACAAAAGGAAACAACCCAGCTGGCTAGGTTGTCAATTGGTGTAGGCAAGCTGATAAAGAGCTGTGGAGGAACGCAAAATATTTTGGAGAACTTTAGGAACTTGATGCTGAATGCAACTCAATCAAGCCTTTCTTACCAAAATAATTTCTTTTCTTAAAGAAGAATTTTGCCTTGTCAGTCTTTTCAGGGAAGCAAGAACTTTTGAGTCAGATGGGTAAATTGAGACAGATTTGTATCTAATGGTTGAAGCATGAATCATCTTGAAGATAACTATTTTAGACTCATCCAACAGATTATCCACATAATCTAAAAGAGAAAGGATGCTGCAATATAAATAAACTCCAGTTAGCACATTCCAATGCTAGATCCTAACTTATTGTTCCTCTCCACCCCCACCCCCCACTGCCAACAAATAGGCACTTTAATCGCAGCACTTGTATCCTTTTTCCCCCTCTTTTTTGGAATCAAAGACAAAGTGCAATTAAATATTTCACATGTCATGATGGTTGAGATATATATGCAATTGCATGGTTTTTCTAAATAGATAAAATTTAAAATCAATTTTTGCAGCAATGTCTCAGAACAAGAGCCATTACTAATTAATTTTCTGAGAAGATCATGGAATTACCTTGATTAGGTGGTGGAAGAGTCCTGTTATGAGTAGGATGATATGTGACAGGTGTAAGTTTCTGAAATGATACATGGAAATGTTTTAGGAAAAAAAAAAAAGAAAATTCTTTGAATCATTCAGCAAAAAAATAATATTTAAGTACAGCAACAGAAATTACAGATCAACAACGAAGTATGTGTAGCAACAAGAGTTACAGATCAACGACCAAGATGTCAAGCAACAAAAATTGCGGATCAACAACCAAGTACGCAAATAATGTGTACAAGAATAACTAACAGCCCCTTCAGTACACCTTAGATGTAATTAAAGAAATAGTTGATATCATTATGTAGAATGACAACCAACTAGTCAGGAATGTCCACTGTATGAACTAGAAACTTCATGACTAGAAAATCGCTTCCATTAATGAACAAAGCATTGGATATAAGAAAATATGAACAGTAAGGCCCTAGAAAAGCCGCTCCTTGCTCACATTCACTTCAGTCCAGATTAAAATTTATAGTGGGGTAACCAAGATGTCCTAAACAATTGGTCTCTATCTGCATATAAAGTTCTGCATCCAATCACCATAAATATGGTTAAAAAATCATCGAAAAATCCACATGCCATGTCAGTTTCCTTCCTTCTCTCAATCATTTATTACCTTTCTCCTATTAAATCTACATTTTAATAGATTCAATTAATGAAGCACTCCTTATTTCTCTCCCCCATCAACAGCTTAATTCTCTCTTTCTTCTTTTGTCCAGCTGGTGACCTCCCTTCCTCTCTTAAAAATTTAAAGTTTTTTGAAAATGTTATCTAATATTTAGAAATTGAAAGATTTTTAAAAGGAAGGGAAATTCTTCCTAATTTGCACCCCCACTTAATATATCCATGCTCCTTTCTATAGTAACTTCCTGCTTTCCAATTTAATTAAATAAATTATCAAATATAAACACAATTTTATCTCATTTAAACTGAATTTAATGAAATTACAATTTTTTTATCGAGATTTTAAAATCAAGGGGATCTGAAAATTTTTATAAAAAATTTATCATATGATTTCTGTTTTCAATTTTCATATATTCTTGACATTTTTTTAGTCCAACAAAGTCTTCACTCATTCTTTTAAACTTTGTTTTTTTTTAACTTATTTACTCTACTGTTCGATCCTCTTACTATTATTATTCTATTTATTCTTAATACATAAATATGACAAGATCTTTTATGTTATTTGTTTTCTAATTTTTTATTTCAATTCTTATCATTGGTGTTTTTGTTGTGTTACAATTACTATGTTCTGTTAGATTTTTTCCTCCCCTGCATAGTGGGGGCCTTCTGCTTGTATTTAATTAATGCCATGCCTGATCCATGAAACCAGGAGATTAATCATCAAAAGTGGATTGCATGTTCTGAATAAATTTCTACTGCCATCCATTTCATCATATTTGCTCACGCCTAGCATCCACCTAACTTGAGCTGTTCTAGTATTGAACTCACCTTAGCTAAGCTTCCAGCATCATGTCCATCATGTTGCCACATACCCAAATCTACATTGACGATTTCAAGTGCTCTAACAATTTCTAATAACACATTACTTGATGCTCAAAAAAGAAACATTAAACTTAACTAAGTAACAGAAAAAAGACCGTTTACCTTAAATAATTACCTTCCAAAGCCCAGGTGACTTATGTTATTGCAAAAGGAAACCAGTCACACAACACGGCAACATCATTTACTCATAATGGAATCTTCTGTAGGTTGGATCGTACACTCTTCCTTCAGTATAATGCAATGAAACAAAAGGGCAATGTAGTTTTTTACATAATGAATGTGCATGCAGACAGTTCATGCAAGAATAACCAGTTTGAACCATAACATATTTCCTTTATATGACATATGGATCGTCTGCTTATTTCCACATTGCTATTGGTGGAGTTCTCTACTGGCAATTTACCATGAGCAGACTACATCTACTATCTTGCCATCGTTACTTTTGTTCAACAATTTTGGTTATGATCTCCTGCCTAGAAAAATAAACTTCAATAGGACTTATCATGGAGTCTGTCTATCATGTTCTTTGCACTTCCTTCAAATTGGATCCTTCAGTTTCTGAACTTGTCTAGCAGATTATTTTTACATACCTCTGACTCAACCGTGCCTTAGTACTACTACATGTACTTCTGCCCTTGGCTGCACCTCTATTTTAAATATCAACTTGGTTTCTGCTCACATTTTGCTTCTCTAGGAGCATCGAGATTAGTTTGAACTCTAGATTCAACAACATCTCATTGTTCACCCTTAAAATGGTCAATACAGCTAAAATTTTAGCTGTGAACAGTAGTGGCTCTACTCATTCCATTGGCAGGTGGATTTTACCTGACACCTTGACAATGAGCAGCTAATTTAACACTTCTATCCACTTCTATTCCGATTATAGTACTATTTAGTTCTAAACTTCTAACGACAACCATTGTTATCATAACTGAGACTAACCTCATTCACCAACCATTCCTATTAGGCACTATTTTTTCAGTGTTACGGATATTAGTCATAGATGTCAGGTTTTTCAAGGAATTTCATCTGAGAAACTTAAAGAAATCTTATGTGGAGAACATTAATATCTTTATATTTTTGTTTCTAAACATGCAAAGACGTTCGAACATGAATGGTTAGCTGGATCTATTATTCTTTAATTTGACAACAAAGACTTCGCAAATTGTTGAGTTAGACTTAATGACTTTCATATAAAAGTGATAAAATAGGCATGAATGGTTATGACATGATAATTGGATTGTTTGGTGCTAGAGAATATGATGAAGGGTTCAGAAGTCAAACAGATCAAGAAACTCAGGGTAATAGACCTCCAGTGTTACTACAAGCCTTTTCTGAATTCATTCTCACAGCTTGAACCAAGTAAGAATGGATCTTCCTCTCCTCATTCTATACCCTCTAATATGAATTCAAGCAACTCTCCATATGAAGACTCCTCAGATTTTTGTGGTGCATACACATACCATCTCCTTTGGTTCTCTATCACTTTGTCCTTAATCATGCCACCTTTAAATTCCTGTTATACTGACACTTCAAAATCTGGGATTTTGAATGTGTCAGGTAGCTGTGACAGCTAGATTCTTCATGATACTTCTTGACATTTCAAATCAACAGATAATGATGCTGTCATGGATACATATCAACTAGATATTTATGCCTAGAAGTTTAAATTTAACAAAGGTTTTATCAATATTATCAAATTACAGAGAAATTGGTTCGAGAAATTATTCACTATATACATGCATCATTACATATTTATAGATGCATCTATATATAACATGGACATGCCCTCATGTCCAATATTTTGAAGGTTCTTGTGTAAAATTCTTCAGGATATTGAGACACTTGACAACCATGTCAAGTGTTCCAATGTCTGATGATGAGGAAAAGTTCTTTCATCCAGATATATAATTTCTCAAGTGGACTATTTAGCAAAAGTTGACTATTTAGAAAAATATATAAAAGTTTAAAAGATAAAGTTGTAGATATTAAAAGAGTAGAAGAGAAGAGAGAATAATTTTGATGTTAGAAGAGGAGTCAATTAATATTATTAGTACTTATGCTCTTCAGATAGGTTTAAATGATGCTACAAACCAATGCTTTCGAAAGATCGTAGATAGAATAATTTAAGAGATTTTTAGTGAAGAAAAAATATATATTGAATAAGATTTGAATGCACATATAAGAATATATAATATAGATTTTAAAAGGGTACATGAAGGTTATGGTTTCAAATATAGAATATAGAAGAAGATGCCATTTAGAGTTTGCAATAGTATATGACTTAGTATTAACTAACAATATTTTAAAAAGGTCTCTCACTTGATAATTTTTAAAAGTAGGCATAATACTAGTCAAATATATTTATTTTTTTTATTAGAAAGATGGATCAAGTTTTTTTATAAAGATTATAAGGTTATAAAAGGTTAGAATTTAATCACCCAATATAAATTGATGGTTATGAATGTATATATTTGGAAATAGAGAAAAATAACTAAAGAATATAAGAATCCAAGGATTAGATGATGGAATTTGAAAGGAGAAACTGATAGCTATTAAGAATAGAAGGATCTAGATAGGAAAATTAATATCATATGGGAAGACAAGGATAATAGTATTGGAAAAGTGTCTATAAAGGTGCTAGAAGAGTTAAAAGGAAAAGAAACTTAAGGTAATAAAACTTGATGGTAGAATAAGAAAATTCAAGAGTGGTTAAAGGCTAAAAGAGAATGTTATAGAAAACTACCTAAATATAAAAATAAAGAAACATAAAAAACTATGAGATAACTAAAAAAGAAGTTAAAAAGACGATACGAGAGGATTCAATACATACGAACACTTATATCGCAAGCTAGAAACCAAAGATAGAAAAATATATATATATAGAATTATAAGATTAAGAGAAAGAAAAACTAAAAATATTATTCAAGTTAAATGCACCAAAAATGACGATAAAAAATTTAGTTAAAAATGACAACATCAAAGAAAAATAAAGATGTTTTAATAAAATATTAAATAAAAATTATATTGATAATATAGGATTCCTTACTAGTTTTATTGAGGACAGAAATATTACATATGCCAATAAAATTAGGATATCTAAGATGAAAGAGGCTGTGAAAAATATGAAGATAGGAAGAGCAGTAAGACTTAACAAAATTTCTATCAAGATTTGAAAATATATAGATGATGTAGCAGTAACTTGAGTAACAAATTTATTTAATAAAATCTTGAAAACTAAAGAAATGTCTAATGAATGAAGAGCACAATAGTACTGATTTTTAAGAATAAAGGTGATATTCAAAACTATACTAACTATCATGTTATTAAACTCATAAATCATACTATAAAATTTTGAAAGAGAATAATTGAGAATATGTTAAGATGTAACACATATCAAAGAATAAATTTAATTTTCTGGCAGAAATGTCGACTATAGAAACTATTTTTCTCCTTAAGAGATTAATAAAAAAATATAGAGGAAAAAAACAAGATCTTCATATGATTTTTAATGATTTAGAGAAAAAATATGGTAGATTCCTTAGAAAAGCCTTATAGTGGGTGTTAAAAAAAAAAGAGTAATTATTAAATATATTAATATAATAAAAAATATGTATGATAGGATGATTACTAGTGCAAGAACTATTAGCAGTAATACTAGTGAATTTTTAATTACATTAGGTTTACATCAAGGATCTACTATAATTACTTACATTTTTTGCATTATTTATGAATGAACTTATTAACCATATTGAGAATAATATTTTATAATGCATGTTATTTGTAAATGATATAGCATTAATGGATGAAACTAAGACTGAAATTAAGCGTAAATTGGAATTATGAAGAAATGTATTAAAATGTAAAGACTTTAGGTTAAGTAAGACAAAGACATAATATATAGAATGTAATTTTAATATAATTAGAAATAAAGACTAATAAAGAATAAAAATTGAAAATCATAAAGTTTCTAAAAATAATTATTTTCGATATTCAGAATCGATTATTCATAAGAAAGGAGAGATTTGAAGATGTTGTTGTTCATAAGGTCAAAGTATATTAGATAAAATAAAGAAGTACAATTAAAACCTTGTGTGATTAGGTATCTTGTATGACTAGAGAATACCTACCAAGTAAAAAAAAAAAAAATTATAAGATAAGCATAAGATCAACTATGCTTTACGGTACGAAATGTTCGATTATTACGTGTACATAAGACGAATGTGGCTAAGATGAGAATGTTGGGATACGTATAGTAACATAAGAAAAATAAAATAAAAAATAAAGTCATTTACAAAAGGATAGAGATAACATCAATTGAGGATAAACTAAGAGAAGAATAATTTAGATAGTTTGAACATTTGTAACGTAAACCTAGGGATACATCGGTGCAAAGTAGTGATTTGATATATGTAGAAAAAAGAGGTTGAGGTAGACTAAAAATTATATGAAAGAAAGTAATAAATAAAGATTTATCATCTTTACATCTTATAGAAATATGACTCTAAACCAGAGTTAGTTGAATCATATCAAATTGAACAATTCAGGGCAAACCGAACCAATTCGAAACCGGGATGGTTTGACCTCTTGGTTCAGTAAGAGGGGTAAACTGCCTATACCAATCTAAACTAACCCTGTACCAACATACCAAACCGAACTGCTCCAAATCTAATCGCCTGCAGTACATAGTGGTCATCGAGATTTGGAAGTGCTATGTACAGTAGGTGCCATACATGGAAAGTCATGAGGATGGGTGCTTCTAACTCTCAAAGTTTGCCGCATATGGTAGACAAACCTGAAGTGGAAGTTAAGTTAGTTTACACTTCATAGTGGACCTAAACTGCACCTCACTATATACTGGGGAGTAGTTGAATACTGAGTTGCCACATCAGGTTTAGTGACCTAGAGAACTTCTCTTGTGCCCAAGGTATTTTTCAATCCTAAAAGGACTCAATATTGCTTATTATGACTCTTGGACTCTTCCAACAAACTTTGCTCAAGAAAAAACTCATAATCAACCTAAAAATCCAAGTACATTCACAACTTCAAAAATAAGAAGCAAAAAAGATTAAAGTAAACAGTCAAAAGACCCCAAACATAACTCCTAAAACCTTCTATTGACTCTTAAGTTCCTTTAGAGCATTTACTTGAGTTTGGAAAGCAAGTAAGCTTTTTAGCTGAATCAAATCTGAAATTTTTAATGCTCTCGACACTAACATTTCATGGACTTGGATCTTAACGAAATCTTGAGTGTTGTGAAATCTGGCCATTTACTAAACACTTCCAAATCCTAGTTTTCTGAGACAAAAGACAATAGATGGAGAGAACATTACCAAAAGTAAGCCTAGGTAGCACTATTAACTCTTTTAGTAACAACCACAAATCAGGTTCGAAGTGGCACACAAGAGAAAACTTCATAATAAGGATCTGTGCCACAAACTTCATAATAAGGATCTGTGCCACAAAAAAGCAGTATAAAAGGATAAGGTCCCATCTCCACATTTTGCCTAGACCCATTCTTGTGGAAGATCTTAAACAATGGTTCAGGGTGGTGTATACAATACTAAAAGACACACACATGCTTACAAGCAGTCATGTTCAGTTGTTCCACAAGAACACAAATTATCGGTTTATAGGAACAAACATGTTTGGGGGTTAACCGATTCGAAACTAAAAAAGAATACAAATTTAAATTTAAAAAAATCTAGTGATTCAGTCGATTGAAAAAAAAAACTACACCCTAAATTTCTAGATCTTATTATTCACTATGTTCATCGTTTGCTGGTTCGAGCATTCCTTTATTTGTTTCTCTATCTTTTCCTTCTCTGATCGAAGATCTATCATATCCAGGTTGCAACTTTTGATTATTCTTCCAAGACATCATAAAACTTTTACCTTCAAATCAACCTAAACCCAAGAGGAAAGCTTCTTCAATCGAATCAGAGTCGGTTCCAACTGACCTTCAAGGCCAGTTAAAAGGGTTTCTAACAGAACCTCACAAGATTTGCCAGAAAGGTTTTTTTTAAAAAAAAAAACAACAAAATCAAGAATTCGATGCAATCGATGTTTGCGGCAGAGAGGAACAGCCACAGCAATATGGAAACGATTCGAGGAAGACTTATAAAAGAGATGACAGAGGGAAAAATAATCCGGATCCAATAGAGAGAAAGGACTTACAGAAGGCTGGGCGGAAGGATCGGCGGGTCGAAGCTGGCTGAAGTTGTGAGGATCGTAGGAGGGCCAGTCTCCGAGCAGAGACTCCATCTCCGATTCTTTTACCTCAGCTCCTTTTCACTTCGCCCAGACAATGATGGGCCTCTGGAATACTCTCGAGGGGGATGGCTCTAGATCAGAAACAAGGCGCTCTCTCTCTACCCCCTCTAATTTTTCGTTCCTATACGTGCCTTTTGCCCACAGAGGAAAACTCCGCCTCCCTCTAAAACTCTATAAAAAGGGTATGTGCAGAACGCTGATAATAGAAAGAACGATAGAGCACCGGTGTCAAGATATTTTTATTTATGAGCTTTTTGTTAAGCGAAGAAAGGAACAGTCAAGGGAGATCAATTAAAGAATCTAAAAGAAAATAATAAAGAATCACATCATATTTTTTATTTTTTTATTTTATTTTTTTATATTATTAAAATTTATAATTAAAAAAAATTTTCATCTTTATCTCGTTTCTAATTTCAGGCAAAATCTATCTGACCATCTATCTTTATTGTTATTATCTTTAAACTAACAATGGCATCATTTATTTGGATGGATATTGAATGTTTTATTATTTATTTTTTATTTTTATATCTAAAAAATAATCTAAGATCGATGAAAAAATCATTTTAATAGATAAAGATATATTTATCATATTAAATTTATAATTCATTCTTTGTAAATCATTTATAATGTACCTTATTTTTTCTGCAACACTTAACTATGTTTAGATATAGCATTTTAGTCATCATAATTTTTTTAATAAAAACAAAAACAAAAGAAGTATATAACTATTATTTTCTTAAAGGAGTGCTACGAGTCACTTCTCTCGTCATCACTCAAATATTCTAAGAGGTAGTTATAGCGTATAAGCAACGTCACATATGACTAATGTTGTGCGTTGCCATTCTTGATCTAGAACCGATTAAGACATTGTAACATAACCGCATGCTTAAAGTGAATCCTAAAAGTAAGCAAGGCTTACTAAACCTCAACACAAACAATAACAAAAAATTATATGTGGAAACTAAGCTCGTATATCTCACAATGTTGTCTCAAAGTCATCTTACTATTGCATGAAAATCCAACAAAAAAAATATCAATTTCATAGTATATATCATGTATCTACAATATCCAAAAATAAAAGAAAACTATATATTAATCTCTCTCCTGATGTCCAACTCTCATATCTAGATTCATTAGGTAAGCATCATTATTATTCTCTAAAATATGGAATAACAAGCTAAAAGTTCAATATAAATTCTACACATACCATAATAAATATGACAAAAAAACTAGAGCTAATGATATATTAAAATATATTTTTATAAAAAATAACATAGCATATTCACAAATCATCTATAAAACCTTTAAACCAACCTCATTTATATACCAATAAAAACCTAAATAAATATCAAAATCATCAACATAACCACATTCATATCTCAATCTTCTGTATACTGTTGATATATGCTAATAAACCTTATGCCAGTAGTCCGTATTTAGCAACCTAACTTGGCAATATACGCACGCACAGGTCCATTCCCATACCAATGCCCAACGTAATAAACTCAATAATGTCATATCCACAGACCATGACTAGTTCTACACCGATCTCCCATGACTCTTAAGCCCTTTTCTGGTACCACTGGTGTAGGTCAGTACAAAATCACATTATTATTGCATGAACTAGTACCATGTATCAACAGTAACATCTGATCTATAGACTCAACTAACCTCAGCACTGGATTAAGTCACTCTACATACTAAAGATATATACTGACAAACCTCACGTCAATAGTCCGTGTCTAATAACCTAACCTAATAATATACGCACGCATAAGTTAGTTCCTATACTAGTGTCCAATGCGATAAACTCAGCCACGTCATATCCATATACCATGATTGGCTCTATGTCGGCCTCTCACGACTCTTAAACCTTTCTCTAGTGTTGCTGGTATAGATGAATAAGGAATTACACCAATACTATCATAACTAGTAACACATATCCACAGTAAAAATCATATACATCTTAATGAATAATTCACATGCCCACATCACAACTTATATCCAACAAAGCCAAACCATACTATATTCAAATTAACATATGTCAATACATCATACTTACAAATCTCAAATCAAAGCCAAAACTATTCATAAGCAAAATAATAAACTATCGTGCTCAATTAAAATATACTGAGAAATCCAACAATAAAACCATAATATATGCAGGCATGCAAGATATAAAATATACTACATAATAGTAAGTATAGAACTCTTACCTTGAGTCACTAATCCTAATAGTCTCCTTAATCAGATCAAATTAGTGATCATCTATAATTAGCATAAATAATTAATTAATTCACTAAAATTTATAATTTAAAAAAAATTATCATTTTGCCCTTCTAGCTCATATTTTTAAAATTACTATTTTGCCCTTCCATATTAATTGATTCACACTAATTAAACTAGGATAGATAGATTAGTTTCAGATTCTTAAGTCAATAAGATTGGTTTCGGATTCAATTGGATCTACTATATTATACTAAACTCATTCATTTAGCCATTTAAAACCCCATGGATTCCATAAATCCGCTGACCTTTGGTTGGCCCAAATTATATAACCTAGCCCATTTATCTTTATTAAACACATCCTTTTCCTTCCCATGTACTTGACACCTTCATCCAACATCCATCCTGTTCCCATTAAGATCCAAAGAACGAACCTTCATCCAACGTCCATCTTGTTCCCATTAAGATCCAAAGAACGGATCTCACCTCAAATCAAACTGACATGTCCAGATTAAATATTCCTTGCTAGGATTCTGACAAGGTTAAAGAGCCAATAATGGCTCTAAGACATAGATCTCTCACCGATACCTTTAAGCAAAACAGGGAAGAGTTTAGAACTCATCTAGTGGTTGCTCGGTTACCAACAGCGATGACCAACAGTGTCCCAAAATCTCTCCCAAGCTTCAACAACCTTCTTCCACCACTTGACCTAATTAATCAGCCTTATCGACAATGTCAATCCAATCTCTAATGAGATTTAGCAATACTTCAGCTAGAGTCGGCAAAGTTCTAAAAACTAGAGGAAGAGAAGGGAAAAAGGTAGAGAAGGAGAAGAAGAGGAGGAGGAAGAGGAACAAGGCTTAATTCTGAGTGATTTAAATGATCAAAATGAAATAAGAGGGTTTCAAGGTTGTTGTAGTTGGTTAATTTAGTTATAGGATTTGTTAGTTAGTTAGGAAATTTGTTAGAGGTTGTTAAAAAGTTTGTTAGTTAAAGGATTTATTAGTTAGTTAGGAAATTTGTTAGAGGTTGCTAAAGAGTTTGTTAGTTAGTTAGTGAAAAGATTCTAGAGTTTAACTAATAGAGAAATTCATTTTGATGGAAGAAGAAAGAAAACGGCTTTGATGGAAATAGAAAATGGTTTAGGCCAATTGGTTTGGAAGCAGATACCCTATTTTATAAAACAGGTATCATAATTTTACCCTCTAAAAATAATTCATCCTTGAAATTAAGGCACCCTTAAAGAGTCGAATCATTGATGATACTTCTATTCTCATTCTTGAGCTCCCAAGTAGCTAATCTCTATGAAATATTATATTATAAAAACTTATAATATTAATTATATATTTGTTTTGCAACAACCTTTCTATATAATTAATTTATAGTTATATGACATACAAGTTATTTGAGAAGCTTTTTTATTTGAGAATTTTAGTGTTACATTCTCATCAGGTAACAATTTCACATTATAACCCTTTGGTAGTAATCACATTACCACATTTTGTAGTAATATGATTCTCATGAGTAGCTTAAATGCTCAAGCAAATGCCTATATTTGCTAAGCCAAATATGAGGATTCTAAAATATTTTCGAAAGATGTCTGAAAATTTTTCATGATTCCATTAACCAAATGCTCCCTTGAAATATTTTTCCCTGAAAGGTTAAAAAAACATGTTCTCCTTGTGGTAGTTCCAAGCATTTGGGCCTTATTTCATGGTTTTACCCACTCAAACACTCTTTGGGAGCCCACTTCTTCATAAGAGTGAATTAGAGGCGACATATCATATCAATAGGCCATAAATGGATCGAATCATCTTCAAAATATAATGATAAATAAATCGATCCGAACTCGATCCATTTATTAACTGAGTCAAATCTAAACTCAAACTTAACCCATCTCCCTTGAAATATTTTTCCCTGAAAGGTTAAAAAAACATGTTCTCCTTGTGGTAGTTCCAAGCATTTGGGCCTTATTTCATGGTTTTACCCACTCAAACACTCTTTGGGAGCCCACTTCTTCATAAGAGTGAATTAGAGGCGACATATCATATCAATAGGCCATAAATGGATCGAATCATCTTCAAAATATAATGATAAATGAATCGATCCGAACTCGATCCATTTATTAACCGAGTCAAATCTAAACTCAAACTTAACCCATGTATTATACGAGTCACGTAACATGACTCATGTAATCCGTTTAACCTATATAACCTATGTAACTTGTGTGGCCTATATAACCCATGTAACCTATGTAACTTATATAACTTATATAAAACTTACATAAGTCATAAAATCTATGCAACATGTTTAATACCAATTTACTTACAAAGTAATTACATATTAAAAATTATAACTAAAGCACAAAAAAAAATTAAGAAAAAAAAGCTAAGCATAAAATCCTTATATAAGCATATAATTATTATCATAAAATAATAATTAATTAAAAAGTAACATTAACTTAGATAAATAGATCTACCGAGTCATATCCAAGTTAGCGACTAGTTACATGAATTGACCCATTTAATAATCAAGTCAATTATGAGTCAATTTCAGTTAATGGATTAGCCTGTGATTCAATTTATTTATTAACCATATCTAATGGATCAATTTGATTTTGATCCAAACCTATTTCTGCTCAATTTGAACCTGCTAACTTTGCGTCGAATTTAAGTCATATTCATGGGTCGTCTTCAAAATTGCCACCCATAGGGTAAATAAATATATCATAAAAAGTGGAAGCCACATTAGTTTTTTTTTTCTCTTTTTGCCTCCTCCTCCTCATAAGATTGATCCACGCGGTGTGAACCTTAATTAGCTCTCACATCTTAGAATGCAATAAAATGAGTGCTAGCTAGAACTAAAAAGAAATAGAAAATTCTAATATAATTTTTCCATTTATAATAGGCATAATCAATATTGTAAAACAGGGCAAGCTAACCTGGCACGGATTGCAATGAATAATATTGAGCCATGCCAAGCAAGGCTTGGACCCCATGGCTACGGTCGGCCTAAAGGTTTGATTCATATAGGCCAGCATGGCGTGGCCCACAAGCTAACACGATATAACAGCCTACAAACCCGCATGGCACTGCCCAATGATGGCTTAAAAGGGGTTTTTTCTAGCAAAATACTCTTCTAAGAGCAATAAATAGCTATATTTTGAGAGTATTTTGATCAATTTATCATATCAATTTTATTTCTAATTAAATTGATAGAAAAGATCAAAATACTTCCTCCAAGACCATAAACAGCTAGTTTAGAACGGTATATTGGTTTAGTGAAAAACTTTTTAACTTCTATAAATACTAGCCTATCCTTTTTAAATTCATAACAGCAAATCATTCTTAACTCTAATTCTCCCATTTACACTTACATTCTCTATAGACTTAATTTTACAAATAATCTCACTCTCTTTATATAATCTCTCACTCTCTTTATAAATCAACTTTCTTTGAAGTAGAGAGGCTTGCTAGATTCAATAATATAGGAGACTTCATCTATTAAAAAGAAATTGAAACTTGAGTCTTAGAGTATGTTAAATTTAGTTGTTTAATTTTATTTAGTTACTTATTATTTAATTATTAGATATTAGTTTCTACTTACTGCTAAATATAATTTATTTTATGCAAAATATTATCATTATTTAATATTTTATTTTTTTATTATAATGGTTAGTTTACCTTTACACTTTTTCTTTGAATTTGATTCAAATTTGTTTGATGATTTTTTTAAATTTAATACTCCTAACTCATAATTAGATAGTGATAGTCAAGCACTATTCAAAATTGTAATAGTCAAGCACCTGCTTTTACCACCTCTAAACGAAGTAGAGGTAAAACGTCTCATATTTAGAGTGAATTCACTATTCGAAAACTTAAAGATAAAAAGCACATGAGCTATGTTCAATAAATGAAAAAGGATTTTAATTGTGATATTAGAAGTGGAACTAACTACTTATTAAGATATTAATAATTTTACAATGCATAAATACAATTATCTTACATTTCTTCTCCGTTAAGCTCTTTTACTTATAATCAAAATGTTAATAAAAGAGAACTTGCAAAATATATTATAAATGCTAAAAAATCTTTTATATTTTCTTAAGATATGAAAGTTGAAAAAATATGTAAAAACTGCTTTCAATCTTGCTTTCAAAAATGTTTCAAAAAATACTATATAAAGTTATGACTAAAAATATTTTTAGAAGATAAAGTAATATTAATAGATACTTTTAGTCATATTAGATCTAAAATTGTACTTACTTCTGATATTTGGATTACAAATAATGGTACCAATTTTTACGTGTGTGATTATGCATTTTGATTTTAATTGGATTTTACAAAAAAGAATTAATGGATTTTCTCAGCTTAAATTTTCACGTACTACTTGTGTAATATGCACAATTATTTGAAAACTATAAATAATTATGATATACAAAATAAAATTTTTCTATTAGTTTTGATAATGCTAGTAACAATATTGTTGCCATAGAAATGTTACAAATATAACTAAATCCTATTTTAGATGGTAGATTATTTTATATTAAATGTACATTTCATATAATAAATTTATGTGTTCAAGATGGTTTCGACATTATTAGTGAACATATTGTAAAAATTATAAATATTTTATTATATATTCAATCTTCTTCATCTTGATTACAAGAATTTAAGAAATCAAATTATCAATAGAGTAGAAAAGCAAAAACATTTTTGTTAAACATAAAACATAGGTAGAACTCTATATATTTAATGTTAAAAAGTTTTTTTGATTATAAAGATATAAAATAATATCATATTATGATCAAATGCCTTGCGTTAATCAAATCAATGATTTAGACTAATTTTTTTATTATATTATAATTAATTTTTTTAAAAAGATTTTATGATGCAATTAATGAATTATCTGTTACTTATTATCCCATCTCTCTTTAAATAATTTTTCAATTATATAGTACCAATGATTGTTTTCCAACTTATAGATCTGAATTTGGTTTTCAAAATATAGTTTCAATAATAGAAATAAAATTTTCAAAATATTTCAAAGATATTTCACCATTACATTGCTTAGTTACAATAATAGACCTAAGGATTAAATTAAGTGGTTTAGAAATTATACTTGATTCATATTGTGAAAATATGCAAAGTAGTATAGAACTAAACTTTTTAAAAGCAATAATTAATAAATTATTACATAAATATATAGTACATATAAATCATAATGAAGAAGTAGAAGGCCTACTTTTAGTAAACCATCTCAAAATAGCAGCAGTAGTAGTAGTAGAGATCTTATGTGATCATTATTAAATAAAAAAACAAACATATAGGTATTCTTTTTTTAATGAATTTTTTATTTATAAAATGACTTCACTAACTTTTCCACTTTTAAAAAGTTAAAAAATTTTGATATTTAAACTTGATGGAAAATATATAAAAATAATTGATCTATGTTTACCCCCATGACATATGATCTTTTAACAACTTCGATGCTTACAATAGCATCGGAGTCTCTCTATTTTTTTTTTTTTTTTTAATGCAGAGAACATGATAGTACAAGATAATGAGAGCTGATTGATATTTAAAATAATGAAGATGTTAGTATGTTTGAAAGAATGGCTATATACCGAAGAAATATTACAAGATCAAATATAAAGATAAGAGGAAGACAAATTCTAAAGAATAGAGAATAATTTTATCCAAATTAGTTATAATAATCTTTTTTTAAATATTTTTTAAAATTGATTGAATTTTCTAAATTGTAATTTTTAATCATGTATAATTTGAGATCTAATCATTTCCCAAATAAATCTCAATTGATTTTATTTTATTATTTATAATTTTACACATTATAATCCATCAATAAAAATCAATAAAGGTGTTGTATCTTTCATTGCTTCTTGAAGCCAAATTACTTATTTTTTTAATTAAACGATCAATTATTATTATTATTTTTAAAAAATCAGCAAATTGAAAGAAAAATAAGCCAATCCGTAAGCGCCAAGAGTCCAAATTTTATGGTCGTACAAGAGTGGGCTGTAAATAGTGCTGTGCACGTATAGGCCAAGCCACGAGCCGTGCCGGCTTGGTATGGCCTGTTTTACATCACTAATCGATTCCATATAAAGCAAGATGGGTCCCATGCAGCCTGATTTACATCACCAATCAGCTCCATGTAAAGCAAGATAGGTGTTAATTTGTGTCCACAGAGTGCGCTAACACCTATTTAAAATTCATAGTACCACAGGACAGCAAATAATAGTTATAAAATTTTGACAACTTTCTATGATAAAGGCACACATGCAAAACATAACAAAGATATATGTATATAAATAAATATTTTATTAAAAGAATCATAATCAATTTTCGTTAAGATCAACATGATCTATTCATAATTCACAAGAAAATTATAGGTCATTTAATTTAAGAAAGGCTAACCTCAAGTTAACATTGTAAATTAATTACCAACACCTATATACATCACAAGAAGCTTCGAGAAGCTAACGAGAGTAAGATCTTTCTCTTTTTTTCTCTTTTTTTCTCATTTTTTTTCCTCTTAAATGAAAGAAAACTAACTTAATCATTAGAGAGACCCTAAAGGAGAGACATCGGAACCTCTAACAAGTTTTGAAAGTGATTGCAGGCTGATTTCCTATCTCTTAAGCAAAAATCTTCATCAGCAAGAGGCATATTGAAGCAAAGGCTAAATTTAAATTTTTTTTATAAATAAATTCTATTCGTTCATTTGATGAATTAAAAATTAGCATCAACAAATACTGTTGTTTATCATCAAAAAAAAAAAAAAGCACCGCCTTTTTAAGGTGGCCTTTTTGCTTAATCGGTATGGGTGATCAAGAAGGCCATGGCCTAGGCCCGCGGCCCTCATTGCACTTGGAGGGAGCGCTGGTCTACCATCACCCAAGCGGGACAGTGGACGTCATAAGATTTCCCTTAGGAGACAATCAGTTTCCTAAAATGTTCAAAGCTAGTCATTATTTCGCCCCAATCTTAAATAAAATCATATGATAACCACTTTTAAGTTGTTTATGATATTAAAAACACAAAAATTGCCTTCCAAAGAGGCATTAACAGACTCCAACATTGTCTTCTCGTGTACAATGTCTTCACCAAAGCTTTTTCTCGGACATGGCATGAATAATTTTTGCTAGCCTTTGCAGCTTCATGGGCACCTCATCTAGAAAGGGATTGGAAATTAGAAAAGCATGATTCTTATAATTACATAACAGATCATTTATGCATACTTTATAATCTAAGACATTACCTGCATACGCGCTTGCATTAGTGCATGGGCAATAAGTTATGCAGCAATACTGCAAAGAAAATTTAAGAATGGGTTAAGTCTTTCAGCAAGAGAGCAACGCTCTCGGAAGTTGCTCTCGGAACAGTTTTATCATGCCTCCCACCTAAGAGCTCAAGTCAAAAACAAGACGATCATCATGAATTCAAAAAAATGTTACGTTACAAGTATACAAAGTATTCATCATGATATCATCAAATAATTAATAATAAAATAAAATAAAATTTAATAATTAACTTATTTAGGATAAGCCTTCAATAATTTGAATTCTATTATTTTTGACAAAGACTCCTCAATACAATTCAAAAATGATCCCAAATCATAAAGTGGGCTTTGCTTGCTCAATTAAATACTCCCATATTAGTACCCTCAATATATCTACTTTTTTAAACCTAAAAGAACAACATAAAAAATATTAAGTAATAGTCATCTTTGCTAGACAATCCAGATAATAATATTTCAATATATTTTCTTAATAATAAAATACATTAATCAATCAACATGTCTAATTTTAAAAAATAATAAGAATAAATCATATTTTATAGGTTGCTGGTTTACATTTAAATCATTGTATAAGTCTATCACGATGCACCTTGATATCCAATTTAACTTTATTCAAAATTATCATACCATTATTAACTCTATCAATATACAATCTTTATTAATAGAGTATCAATCAACGTATATTTTTCATTAACCATTGGATATTAATCAATATTTAACCTACAGCCGTTGAATTTGAATTTGAACTAATGTTTAAGTTGTTAAGACAATGACCATTGCATATCCCTCATCAACTACAACCATTAAATAACGTTTAACCTCTCCCTCTCCAGGGACATTGGTAGAAGGTTTCGACTACAGCGCTCCCTAGACCAAGGTAGGGAGATAAAGTGGTGAAGGGGCCTTATCGGCAATTAGCTACAACGGCACTTTATTGGTAGCTCATAAAAGCAGGAAGAGGAGAGAAAAATAGAGGTCCCGACTTCTCAGGAAGAAAGAGGAAAAGGAAAGAAGGAAAGGGACCGACTTCGAAAGTCGATCCACCTGGTCCCAACCAAATCATGGCTGCTCTGGTGAAGGGAGATGCAATTCGATTGTGAATTATCGCAATCACCAAGAAACAAGGGTCACAACCCCTTTCTCGTCTGTCGATGGCCATCAACGGCCGACCAGAACGCGCGAAGGCAAAGAAAGGGAAGAGGGAGAAGGAAGCTACCCGTATATGGTGGCTTCTCCAGCAATGGTAGCACCAATAACTCATTAACTCAATGACATCCAGATCTTCTTGATGGACAGGGTTGTGGGGGCTTTAATAGAGATGGCAGGAGGCCCAAACTCTTTGGCAGCCATCGAATCCTGAATTCGATGGGAGATCAATGGTTTCAAATGTCGATCTCCACCGACTCAATCCGCCACCTCAGCGAGTCAACCTAGGATCAACTCAGCCGAGTCCACTCACCCTTAAATTACTGGCGCGGGCCAACAAATGGACCAGGCCTGATCTTGAATCTGTTTGGGCTAACTCATGGGTTGGGCCTTACAGGCATGGACAATTTCAGTTTGCAGTAAAAACATTGGTCTGATTCTTGTTTCACTGTCCTCTTCATGCAAGTAGGCCTTGAATGTAAAAACCAACCAATTCAACAAAAATAGTTGTTTCCACTATAGAAAACAGTTACAAAATATATGAAAAATAAATAACTAGTTTTCTTGCTTCACGATCCCTGAGGATCTCTCACACGCACACAGAAGTTAATACAACCATGGTTTATGTCAGCTATATATTGTCTATTCATGCTAATTTTATGTATAAAGGGCATAAAAATAATGAACGCGGTAAAGCTGGAGCAAAACTATGCAGCCTAACTGATTGTCTAAGAAGACGCCTCTTTTAAATAATGAACTACAACCTGAAATTGTCAGAATTTCTAATCTAATCGTCGAATTATATATTTACCCATCTTTGATTAACCAATTTGTTCTTCAACTTGACTCATGAACTTTTCCGCATCCAACCACCATTCAATATCTTCACCCATGTCCTCATCCTGTCAAACAACGTGGATAAGTTATGTTGGATTTCGCCATAAGATATTACAATATTCTCACAAACTTGTACATTCATCGAAGAGAATATCAACTGAATCACATACAAGTAAGAAACCTGGCTTGTAGATAGAAAGACCTTGTTGGTTGCAGCTATAAGGCCATGCAACCAACAAGAGCGCTATAGATATGACCAGATTTCAATTGTATTGACTAATGTTGATGGCATAAAAGATGGAGTGGATTCCAGGCATCGTACATTATGGTCTAGTACATTAGAATGACCTGTTTAAATGACATGTGATAAGATTCGCTAGCAAGCATTATATTTCTGAAAAAAAAAATAATGGAGTATACTAGCAACACTGAAAAAACACAATGAACAAAAATAATACAACACAAAACAACATTCATCTACATTTGAAATTCCTCCTTTCCTAATTAGCACTACTTTGAAATTATGGTTTGTCTCTGAAACCAAGTAGCCATATCCAGAGTATCCTTTGATGCTATGCAAATTATGGTTAGTTGAGCAAATAAATATTCTTTTCTACCTGAAACCAGCAAAGGGATACCAAATGCTGCATTACAACTTGCAGCAGATATCATTACACCAAGGAACCATCAGAACTTCAAACCATATGTAACTAGAATGTAAAATTTTGGTAAAAGATGCACGAACCAACCAAAAAATCATAATGCATTGCCATACTCACCAATTTGCTGAACTCAGTGACATTTCTCATATTCTCAATGCAGTCAGCACGTCTCATGGCTTCTTGCCACCAGCTGCTGTCCTTGCAGCTCTCAGTAATCCACTCACCATCATCACATGAATAGTTTTCTGTCTTAGTTTCATCAAACTGATAATCAAAACCAATGTCCACAATCTCCCTGCAATTTTCTGCGTTTGCTGAACTAAATAGTGCCTTACTGTCAGGAATCACATCCCATGGTAGTGGACGCAATGGAGAACGGTATCCTAGTGCAATATCATTTTGTTCGGAAACATATAAACAACATTACAAACTTAGAAGGTAAATTTATAGATGAACGGTCAGTAAACTGAGGTGATATCATCTGCATACCTCTACAATCAGGGTCATAACATTTCTGGTAATAACCGTTCTTTCGGAAATCAACAATGTACATGACTGAACTAACAAAATAATTAGATATTATATGTTAACGCATATAATAAAGCATAGAAAATGAATAGAGAGGCATCTAGCAACACATTAAACTTAATAAACAAGCCTCAACACATTTGCATTAACTTGACATATCTCATGAATTATAAATGAGGAAAAATAAATGAAAGTGCAGTCAACACAAACTTCAAAAATAGTAGACGAAGATGCATGAAGAAAAGCAAAGAATGACAGGAGAAAGGTACTAGAACCGACAGGAGAAAGGTATTAGCACTTTATTTGATGGACTTCCTATGTGCACAACTATGTGATCACATAAGAGGATTTATGCCCCTCTAGAACTGGCCAGTTTTGCTTAAAACAACACTTCCACTGCCAGTCACAAGCCTAGAGGAAAAAGGTTGGGGGTTGATGTCAGGTTGACAAACAGTTGCAGAAAGCAAGTCAAACTATTAAAGGGATCCAAATCATAACATCTTGAATATTATGGAGTCCTTGATATCGTAACATGCAATAATCTAGTCCAACTATAGCACGAAACAAGCAAGGGTTCACCAAGTCATCACTACACACTATGGCATGACCCAGCTAATGAAAAATCAGCAGGGATTAGCTAATTCATTGCCTGTAATCAAGGTGCTAACTTGTTTTGTGGTGAGAGATAGGCAAGACATTTATAGGTTTAAGGTGTCCCATAGAACTAATGTGGCATAGTTAGAGTGGTAGGAAAACAAGGTAATCACATCAATTGGAGGAGAATGTAAAGAAGCTACTTGCACAAACAATACAATATTTAACATGCAACCTGGAATGTTAGAATTTTGACTGGAAAGAGTTGAGAACAAGTGGAGATGATGGTATGAAGGAGAATTTGAAGGAAAGTCTCAAGGACATAGGCAATGGACATGAACTATTACAATTGAGCATGATGATTAAAAAAATAAAACCATAGTAGTGGTCAAAGAAATGATGAGTAAAGTCATAGATGTTAAATAAATAAATAAATAATATACAAATAGCTATTAAGATAGTTTTAGATGAAGAGGTTATTGTAGTTGGTTATGCACAAGTAGGTCTAGCAAAAAGAATGACAAAGCACTTTTGGCAGGAGATTAAAATGAGAGATATATAAGAAGTAGAAAGGATGATGATAAGCAGTGAATTAAATAGGAATGCAGGGAAGAGTGGTGCAGTATACAAGAGGGTACATGGTGGATGCAGGTTTGCTTATAGAAATCTAATGGGATTCTCGATTCTAGAGTTTGCAATGGCTTATGGTCAAGCAATTGTCCATGCTTATTTTAAGAAGACAGACAAACATTTAGTTGTTTTTAGAGTAGATTAAATTTGTCAGCAACAAATTATATTTTCCAATGAAGAAGGGATGCATCATCCTGCAAATGCTGTAAGGTGATGTTAAGGAAAAGCCTGACCACACTACATAATGTATAGCATTTCAGATATCCAATATTAATTGCATGAAGCAAAAAAATGGATCTAATAGAATTTCGATGATAAAAATAGTGGAATTTAAAAGGGTGTAAAAGGAAAAAAAGGTGAAGGTAGACCGAAAATCATATGAGAGGAAGTGGTAAAGAAAGACTTAAAACCTTTGCATCTTATAAGAAATATGACTCAAAATAGAACTAAATGGAGAAAAAAGATTCATATAGCCGATCCCATCTAGTTTAGGATTTAAGGCTTTGTTGTTGTTGTTGTTGTTGTTGTAGATATTACATCTTTTAGGGATGAATTATTTAAAGAAATATGAACTTAAGAACTAAACCAAAGGGAATGCAGGAACAGTGGCTACTTATATTATGGAAGCAGCAAGAGAAATTATTGAGTAGAAGGGCAAAAGATGTGCACAAAAGAAACTTGATAGTTGAATGGTAAAATATAAGAGGTAATTCAGTAAGGATGGTTTGCTTTATGCCATGGAAATAAACAAATGATATCAAGGATCTTAGCATATATAAGAATGCAGAGAAAGATGGGAAAAACTGAAAAGACTAAAGATGTAGCATATGATAATTTGAACCATAGGTTAGGTCACGTTTAGGAACATGAGAATAATATTTATAACTAGCTAAAATGAGAGTAAAAATCTAAAAATATCAATCAAGTTAGATGCATCATTTGCCAGAGTAAGATGATCTTCATGAAAGATGAGGGAATAAAAAAAGATTAGAAACTATTTCAATAAATCATTAAATAAAACTATGAATCCAGTACCGAAACAGTTCGATTCAAGCTGGTACACCATTTTTTTCCTTTTTTTATTTTTTTATTGTTTTTCAATTGTTTTCTTTTTTATATGATATATGGAGTTGAGAGCCTCTCATAAACTCTCATCCTTTTTCTTATTTGCATTCAAAATTATTTAAGTAAATATCATCTTCTCTCCTCTTTCCTTTTCATTTCCTTAAGATTCCTCATGAAAACAATAAAAATACTCCCCATTTGAATCCAATAAAAATATCAAAAAAATTAAATTCCTTAAAAATTTAAAAAAAATCAATTTTTCCTCTTAAAAATAAATTTAGAGAATTTAAGGAAATCTCGATTTAATATAAATATAAAGTTAAGGTGCTTCTACTCTAAATAAAAATTTGAGAAAATTAATTTAACTTAAAAATGATGAGAAAATAAAATACGAAAAAAATTTATCTTAAAATATAATTTGTAAGGCTTTGGTCAATACTTGATCAAATATATAGGTTCTTTAAACCTAGATAAGATCAAAATAGCATTGAACCTTACACTGACGTATGTCAATTTGATCAACAACTTATTAAAACAAAAAAAAAAATCTTCCTTATGATCCAAATTATAACATATCATTAGACTGTAAGTTGGGATATTACATCCTTCCCCATTAAGAAAACACTTCGACTTCTAGTCTATTAAGACGCCATAATTTAGACCCTAAGGAATACATTTTAATTTTATAATTTTATAACAAGTTTAATTTTATTATTTTGATGAGTCGTGAATCAGTCGGCATAGATCAATGTGAGATTGACTATTATTGTGATCCTATTTAGATCTAAAAACTTTGTGAGTTTGATCTAGTATTGACTAAAGCCTTACAAATTATATTTTAAGATAATTATTTTTGGTATTTTGTTTTCTCATCATTTATAAGTTAAATTGATTTTTTGAGATTTTTATCCAAAGTGAAAGTACCTTAACTTAATATTTGCTAAATCAGAATTGTCTAAAATTCTCCAAATTATTTTTAAGAGGAAGAGTTGCCTTTTATTCTTAAGAAATTTATTTTTTATTTTTTTTATTGAATTCAAATAGGGGATATTTTCTTATTTTCATGAGAAATCTTAAGTAAATGAAAAGGATTAAATGATTTCAAGTACAAATAAGAGAAAGAGAAGAGAGGATGAAAGCTCACGAGAGGTTTTTAGCCTCCTTTTCTCTTTTTAAGTGAGCTCACAAGAGCCCACATCCTACCTAGCCCACCCCCAACCCATCCCACACCCAAAACCAAGCTGTTTGGCATGGTTCACACTGGTTGAGATCAATTCATAACTAGAATCAAACTGAATGCAGTTTTTGAACTAGTTTTCGGCTAGTTTGGTTTGGCCCAATTAACGATTTGGTTTGGTTCCACCAACCTTGATTCTACTAAAGACATTTGTACATAAAAGGCATAGTTAGAGAGTTATCATGTTCCTATTTGTACAATTCAAAAAGTTGAAGTGGAGATAACTTTGAAAGGATGCCAAAGAGTATGGCAATAGGAAAATATAAGATGCTGATTTTGTTTTTTTTTTAAAAAAGGAGCAATAAGATTAATTAGCCATACTAATTTAATGAGGCTTTGGAAAACAGAACGTTAGTAGCTGTGTAGTGGTGTTGCGGTACCACCTGTAAGTGAGGATGTATATAATTGCCCTAATAATCATGTCACTTAACTGATGAGTCACTTCATGAAGATTGAGAAAAACTAAGTCAATGTCAAAGAACCAATATATTTTATGCTAGAAAAGTCAACAACGGAGATTATCTTCTTCACTTAGAATATTTATAAAAAAATATAAAGAGAAAAAGGAAAGAATTTTAAATATTTCCTTTATCAACTTAAAGAAAGCTCATGATAAGGTATTAAGAATTTGCTGGGATTTAAGGAAGTAGTGCATAAACCATTCAATGAATAGAGTAAATCAGGATTTTCTCTTTTTTTTTTTTTTTTTTTTTTTTTGGTTCGAAACAAGACTTCAAGACTCCATTAGTGCTAGGAAACAGCTATGACTGACCTCCATAGACATCTTTGGTGGAAAAGGAAAATTGAGATGGTGCAAGGATGATAAACAATGTTGAAATTGAAAAGATGGGAAGAAAGAGGTAAGAAGAATATATAGAGTTAGAGAAGGAAGGGCATACAGTGAACAAAAAGGCAATGCTAGAATGCAATATAAAGATGAGGATGGATTAAAAAAAAAAAAGCAACTTTTGTAGCTTCAGAATACTTAACTATATTTTGTCAACGTATGCAAAGAACTAGCAGCTACATGGACGAACACAAGTAAAGCATTATAAGATAGCATACACATATGGAAGTAATTGAATAATTTAGAAATTAAAATTTAAAAGCTCCGTTTTATTTTTGTTTCCAGCCAAACAAAATGTGTTTCTGTTACAGGGCTGTTTTCGTGGATACACTCTGTTTCAATTTGAAATCATGAAGAATTATAAAAAGGTTGATTAAAATTTTAAAAAAAGAAAAATAAAATCAATCAGAAATAGTAAACTGAATGTCATCATCTAATTTAGTATATTTGTGAGAACCTTTAGATAAATTGATTTGATAGTCTTCCATTGAAACAATTAGAAAATATATTTCCAAAATAAGATGTCATTGTATAATATTACTACAAATCTAACATCTGATAAGAGAAATGACTGTAAAATTTGAGCTTTAGGTATCCAAACTTCAGATATGAATTTTCTTTTCTTTGATCCTCTAGGAAAAATGCTACCATGGCATTTCCAATTAGGGTCCAAACTTGCAAAATTCAAATGTAATGTAAAGAAACTGATGTCCAATATTTAAATAAATGAAGAAATGCAAATAATAAGATTAAATAACTTATATGTGCAATAATTTTTTCCTTGTAAGTTAGTTTTATTAGAAAAGTTAGTTCTATTAGAAAGCGATCCTGACTTTGGATCAGATTCAGGCTGAAACCACAACTCCCAATTCTTGTTTCTGACAAGTGATGAAACATCAATATAATGAAGTAGTGAACAGCTTGATTTTGAGTTAATAAAAGCAGCTGGTGAGCATTATTAAAGAACAATCACAAGGGCATACAATAACAATTAATATTGACATATTTTATTGATGCCTTCATGTTCATAACATCACCTTTTAGGGATGGAACAAGTTAAGCTCACATTCAAGACATAATATAGCATCAACACTTAAGTCGCCATAGATGATTGTCATTTAGAAAAATTAAAGTTTACAATTTTGTTGAATTGCAAAAAGAACACACCAATTGCACCCTTATTTGCTGAAGTTAAGCTCAAAATGCATGTTTAGCAAAAATGCATAAAAGAGTCCCTATGCAGGCAACTAAGTTTTTGTATAGCATTGATGAAAGGATGGTAAATTAATCAGTAGGTTCTGAAAATTAGCATCAAGTGGAACAAAAAATATAGAGAATGATATAATCACATGGTGAGTAAAAAGGTTACCATGATTGCTTTTATGTTCTCTTCCAATCCGCTCACAATATCTACTCTTCGACATATTATAAATCATCAAATCACATGCTGAAAACCAATACCAACTCCGAATTCTTCCTATAATAGGCAAAAAGTGTATTTGATATAAGGAATGAGTTTTCAGTAAGATATAAGGAAAATGATGCATTTGATAACCAATAGATGCTAATATTTACCCCTTTCAGCTAGAAAGAAGCAATAATAAGAAAAAAAAGGGAATCCAACATTGGAAGACATGCTAGAAACATTGGCACACTTTACTTTAAATCAAATGGCCAGTTGCACATCTAATGCTGTTCAAGAAGAAAATTGGAGGCTGTATGAAACAAAATCTTGTCTTCCTTTGGTAAAACTAAAATAAAATGTGCTGGAAGAATCCTAAATTCAGACAGTGATGTACACAAATCCTTGCATGGTCTCTTGAGCACGTCTAGCTTCAGATCCTTCCCTTGATGTAAATTGCATGGTAAAAAAACAATAATACCCACTAAAATAGCATATAACTACTAATTGTAATTATTAAAACAAAAAGATTACCTAAGTAGGAAGACTGTCGAAACAATTTAGACATAAATGAGACCTGTTCAGACAACCTTTCACACAAGTTTTGAGATATCTTATGAGCTTACCATAGAAGTGTACCATGCTATACATGTGACTAAATCTATATATGTTGTTCTATTAGAATGCAGTGCACTCAAAGTAGAGACCGAAATCATGCAATTGATTCAGATTGTGCATGATCAGGTGAAAAATCTTTTGGAACCTGACCTCATCAGTTTGGGTTCAGGTAAGAATCCCACATACTAATAGGTCTAGGTGGTCTGCTTGCAAAAGTTTTACCTTTAGCCTGTGCCCATACCATGTTGATGGCAACTTAAAGAGCCATACTATTGCAATGAAGCAGACCTATGTCATGGAAAGTAGTGTCTTAAAATTGCACATCTTCAGATGACTTTAGGAAATGGTAATATAGCCATCAATGATACTTCATGATAATAGCTTCCTTATGTTGGCTGCCTGCCCTTGTGCACATGAATGTCCATTGCAAGTGCAACAGGATACCATATATATGTAGGGAAAAATATCACTTTGGACTCAATAAGTCTTTGGTTGAAAAGTGCTATAGCTGGGCCTAGCTAAAACAAAATTTCACTTTGACTGTCCAGTTTGTCGAGCTTTAAGCAGCATTTTAGAAGGCAGACTCAGATGTCATTATTTGATTTTATATCACTTTGCTTGGATGTATGGATGAATGATTCATGAGGGCATTGATTCTAAGAAGGTGCTTCTAGAAAGATTTCTAAAGAAGTCAAGCTTTTGTTCCTGTAAGAGACTAAAGATGCATGGCATGCAGTTAGATAAGTTTCCATGGGTCATTGAATTTTCAAGGGGCAACAGAGACCATAATTGCAGTTCATGATTCTAAGTTCCCTGACAGTTCCACAACGACCATGAACTTATGGTTTTCGATGGTTGAAGACTCGGCATGAAAACCCATCTCAAACTGGGGCTAGTTCAATACATACCAAGACATTCCTGGATTTGTTGTATCCCCACTCTTGGGACAGCCTTGCAACCCTAGACACTAATTTTTTTTTTTTTTTTAAAAAAACATTCTTTTTTTAACTGACCCAGAACCATCCTGGTACCTTACCAACCAAACCCCAAACTAAGACGGGCTCCTCCAATGCTAGCGCTTGACCCTTGCTTTAGACCATGCATAAGAGAATATCAATAAAAACAGGGCTTCCCAGTGCAGGAAGCTCCTGCCATTGCAGGGTCCAGGAAGGGTCAGATTTACAAACCATTAACATTGCATTTTCTTCATGCATGTTACCTCCTAAGGCAATCCATGGATTCCCATAGCTGGGTAGTGAATCCCTCCGATGTCATGTGCAACATCTTTTAGTAACAAACTAACAACCTTGAATGCCATCTACTAACTTAGATTATGCACCTCAACCTTCCAAGTGCCATGAGAACTACTACCGCAAAAGAATCAAACAAACAAGTAGCATGCAAGATCATTGTATGATAGAATATAATCTCTTTTGATGGCATGGTTTTGACTAGATTTCAGTTCTCACATGGTTGGTTTGAATCTCCTATGGTTCTCTGCTGGGTTTTCGGTATCTTTTATCATGCTATCAATCACATGTTAACATGAATTACAACCATTATGCATGCTTAAAGGAATCAATCATCTAATGAATCCAACATAAAGGATCTCATATAAAGAATCATGGCTCTAGTAGGACTTCAACAATTTTGTAGAAAAAGCTACCCTAAAAGGGCCATTTGGTTGTGCTTCTATTTTGAGTTCTCATTTTTAAAGAAGCAGAAATTTACTAATCTTTCAACTTTACCATACAATAAAGATACTTTTTTACATTTTGAGTCATCAAAATAAAAACACAAAGGGAAGGAAGTCACAGGAATAACATCCCTAATGGGAAACAAACATATCCCATGTTCTAAATGACAAAAAAATAACAGATATATGAAAACAGAAAAAAAAAAAAATCAATAACTTGATAACAGATATGTCAAAACAAAAATTTGTTTACGCAAAAGCATAACTAAAGGGAGTTCTCTTGTAGAATAGTATGAAGAGTGATGACGAAGAACCTTCTTGGTTAAGTGAGTAATCCCTGCAGGTGTATTTGGTAATGTGGATAAATGGAGGGATATCCTCCCAAATGGGAGGTTATCCCATGAAATGCTTAGAAAACAAGCCATGAAATATCCTTATTTGTATACATCCAAAAAGTGAAATTAAGCTGATAATTCTATCCTGCCAAATTGGCAAAATAGATCAATCTCATGAAATAGGGAAACCTTATCCCTTCCAATTGCAATTTTACCCCTATCCATTCTTTAAACCCATCAAAAAGTGAAAAGGCAATTTTGTTCCCATCATAAAATCCAAATGATTGCAAAAATTGATGTGCTCACTTATTCCCTCTACTTATCCCTCCAACCAAATGCCAGGGGACTTAATCTGCGGAATAGGCTATCCCTTCAATAGTAGAGGGACAACCCTCCAAAAGTTATTGCATCTATGAAATGCAGCCTACTAGTTAGATATTCCTATGCATATCAAATGTGATGTGTTCTATTATTATGCCAAACACCTTCCACACCAAAGAGATACATCATATCATGATAACGACAAATATGTGCACATTCTACACAACAATATAGAATGACGTAATGGCACAGATATGAAATGCAGCCTGTCACTAGAACCTATTCAGCCATCTCATCTCCATCATTTCGTGTGGCCCAAAGTAATTTTTTTCTAGAGACCACCAAGAGATAATTAATTAATTTTTTTCTGGAGACCTCCAAGAGATCATTAATTTGCATTTAGTCAAAGCAATGTCTAAAACGATTATTATTACTTTTAAATATTTTGAGGTCCAATTTTGTAGTCATCAGATACATGTAACTACATCTACAACCAATTATTTTTATTGCTTCATAAACCACCAAGAGATTATTTACAGGTCAATCTGTTGGACTATGATTACAATATTTCAGGCCACACCATTGCATACGGCCTGCTCAATACTGCATGCCTTTCAAGATCCCAGCCCATTGACCTGAACTCTCTCTGTATTTCAGTATTCAACCCAAAGCCATACTACGTGGTTGCCATTTCCCTCCTTAATTCCACTTCTAATAGTTTCTGAGAGTTTGATTTCAACAAAAAAAATAACCCACGGGACAAGTTTTGTCTAATCTATTTAATTACAATGTTGAACTCAGCTACAAAACATCAGAATATGTCAACTCAAAAGAAAGGGATCAAAAACATTAATTTTTATATTTATGTATTTATGTAAAGAGGGAGTTGAGCAACAGCAATATTAGGAATATTTGAGCTTATATCCTATCAAAGTAGTAGAAATGATGGGTTACCTAAATTGAAAACACAAATCAGTGATCATGATTTTGCAATATATATAATGCCTCAGAACCAGAAATCATAAGTTTAATAGCAGCTGTGGAAGCGGATTTGAATGTGCCATGGGAAAGCAAGCATAATGTCCTCTGAACTCACACAAAAAGGTTCATCAGAAGTTACATCTTGGGATTTCTGGTTCTATTTAAGTGCCCAAAATTTTCTAAGCACACAATCGATGTCGGACAAACGCATGCCCAAATGGAGCCCTCAACCCACAGCCCCCCCACCTCCCCACACAAAAAAAAAAAAAAAAGAGAAAGTCCCAAAAAGGCTAAGCAATAATTTGTAATTTGGTGCCCTTGGCCCTACTTTCCCCAAAGTCTCCTCCATGCACAATTGATGTGGGACTAAATACATAATGGTGTAGGTCCTCATGCAAAATATAACTACTAGCTAGCCTTTATAGCAAGGTCCTACGCCAACAGGGCCCAAAAAAATATGTGGAAGCATTTGGAAAGAAATTCGATAAACGTACTGTAGATTATTTGGTTGTGTGCAGCTTAAAGAATTTAAATTAAAAGAGAAACTGATAAAATAACAAACTAATTATATTTGCATTTATGATAATCATGTCTTAATCATAAGGCAGCAAGACATATAATGGAAGAAGGGGTTGGAAATGTAAGGAAGATGATGTCAAAGAAGGAATATGATCCAGCATGGGTGTGGCACCCCAAGCAGAAGAGCTCAACTTGTACGTAGGATGGTAAACATCAATATCTTTAGACCGATTTTTTGCAGCAAATCATATTTAGATGACATTATATGCATAATGTTGCATTCCGTCAATGACATGAGAGTTAACTTTTAGAAAAGTTTTGATTGCGACTTAGCAATTAAGTACAAATCCATTCCAATTAATGTCATGTTCTAAATTGTGATATAGTTATGCACATGCACACCCATACAAATATAGAAGTCCATGCATCTGCAGAATCCAACCTATAGAATGCCAACAATTTACAGCCAAAAAAACAAAAAAAACAAATGCAAAAACAGTACCACCTGGAACATTTCCGATAGAAGCAATAGATTCTATGAATGCATCCAAAGCTGGAAACGGTGACTTTCCTGAGAAATATGTGCTTGGGAAATCACTTCTATAAGCATTGAACAAAATAGTTTGTGGGGCATTCAGATTAGTTTCATGAGCCTGGTCAAAGAATAAATTAGTAAAGAAAAAAAAAACTATACCATATGTTTGAAGAGAACATGCTAACATTTTGTAAACAACCTATGAGATCAAGTTCTATAATCATTTTAAAATTTGAACTATGGAGACATCTGTTACTAAGATAAAACAAAAGTATGAAGGGATAAAAGAAAATCTACTTAATGCCTCAAAAAATATCTCATAAAAAAAATCATGGCTTTGGTACTCCAACAGTTTTTTCATTGTATTCATTGCAGTGAGTCCTTGCAACTATCATATAGTCACCATCCACAACTGATGATCAAATGAGGTCTCCTGATCTCACCCTTAGCTATGACATATTTATGGAACAACTAAAGTTTTAGTTCAATTTCAATCACCCTAAGCATCTAAGTCTACTACGTTTTGTAAGGATATTTTGTGCCAAACACCATCTAGACATCTCATGATAATACACACGCACATATATATGTAAGCATGCATCGATAGAGAAAATCTCTTTAATGCCTCAACAATTGTCTTATGCAAAACAACTCATTTGTTAGGTATCTCATAATTTTCTTGTCTGATTCATTAGATTAATACCTTGTCAATATTTTGGTTGCATTTCCCCATTTAAAATCCAATTGATGCAATTCAAGATGTGCTAACAAATGCTATAAAAAATTTAAGCTTATTGGACACTATTGAGTGAGTTAAGTGCTATTGAGTGAGTTAAGTGCCACCAAATAACCCTACTTTAATTGGACTTGAAACTAGGGGTTACCAAGGATACTTGCTAACCATTAGTCTCATCTTAACATGAAGCATGAGGTATGTACAATATACATTTCCATAATTGCTCGAAAGCATTACACCTACTCATCAATGACAAATCTGGCCCTTAAAGTATATGCTTAAGATCAAACTAGATATTTTTGTAACTTTTAGGAGCATTGAAGAAACACAGAGTCCAACTATAGGAACTCCAAGAGCAAACTAAGAAACTGAGAACAGAGAATGAAAAAATGTCCATCAGTGCACCATCCTTCCTCAAGAGTAAATTCATTTGATTTGAGCTTGAGTTTGCCTGCCCAAATCACATCAAGCTTATATATGTACGTAATTTTATGTATATACATTGTAGTCATATAGTTATCTAAATGATTATATAAAATAACTAGATTATTATTAAATATTACATCGAATTTTAAATTGAGGTATAACAGGATAATTTAACATTTAAATTGGTTTTAGTTTTTTTTTTTTTAAATTTCAGATGTTCTGTTCAAAAATGCTGGAACGATGCATCCAATGATTTTGTATAATGCAAAATATTTTGAAATTAAGCTATATATGCTTTCTTGGCTTGCTTTATCTTACTATTGTTTGCCTAATTTTCTAATCTTTTTTCTATCTTCTTTGTTGAAGCTCAAAAACTCAGATTAAAATTGTGAAAATTGAAGCTCAACAAGTTTGACCGAAACCATGTTTCCAAACTTTGGCAATTTGTCATAACTGACTAACAAGTGTATTACCAACAAATTATTAGATAAAATTATCAAATCGTTCTTGCAGTTCCCATAGTCTTGTTGTGGTCTGAATGTCAGCCAATCAGCAGTCTCTTACGAAAAGGTAAACCAAACTTTGCAATATGCACCATATAATTCGACATTCATGTAGAACAAGTGCTCACACATACAGCTTCATATTTCTCTTCAACATGCAAGATAGCAGTTGGCATCAATGTTTTGAATCCGGTGAGTCAAACAGACTTGTTATGGTGGTGGGTTCACAGGTTCCCAATTCGCTCATGAGTTAATTGCAACTGGAACAGACCTCAGATTCTTTGATTTTCGCAAGTATTTTCCTTCCCTCCCAAAGCCCAAAAATATTGTATCTCCTCCTGTCTTCTCTTCCCTTCCCTCTTCCCCATGCCCCATCCAACTTCCCTATGCCCTGGTGCCTAAATCTAGCCCAACTCGAAGAGCATGAAGAAGATCTAAAAGGGAAGAGACATAGTTTGGATTTAACAAGTTGAAGAATCAGATGAAGAAAATAACAGGAGGGGGGAATCAGATCTAACAACTCCATTCTAATTTCATTTGCATCCAAACTTGACACCTTTGCTTCTACTAGGGATGACAATTTTGGACACGACCCATGAACATAACTTGAACTCGATACAAAGTTAGTAGATTTGGTTGAGCATAAATGGATTCGGATCAAAAACGAGTCAACCTATTAAACACGATTAATAAACAAGTCATGTCCTGAATTGATCCGCCAACTCGAAATTGAGCAAATTATTAAACGGGTTGATTTGTGCCATACGACCTACAAACCCAGATACAACCCACTAGACATATTTAACTTATTTAATTTAATTCCATCCTTTAATTTTCAATTGACATGCTCATTATATTGTCATCATGCGAGATCCAACGGATGGAAATGGACTACTTATGATTGTGGATATATAAGTACTTTATGATTGAATTAGTATTAGACGGGTTACATAGGTTATACAAGTTTGATGGAGTAAAATTTGATTTTAGGTTACACAGGTTGAAAACAGGTCATGTATTCGTGTCAACCCAAACACGACTTGATTATTAAACAAATTAAATGGGTCATGTCATATAACCCATATAATACACAAGTCGAGTTTGCTTCTAGATTTTTGACACAATTAATAAACCGGTTGGATTTGGGTTAACCATTTGCTATTATAATCTTAAGTTGGCATTTGATGCTTAGATTGTCATGGTGAACAAATTCTCTCCTTGCATCAAAGGTGAGAGTTGCTGACAAGAGAGGAAAACCAGATTGTTCTAGGGGATAATTATTCTCTCTTTTTTATTTTTTAATGATTCTCTCTCTATGCCACCAGATAAGTTGACTCAAGGTTGACCAGGACAATGCAAGTGGTTGAACCATCCAAGTTGTCAAGTTGAATGAGTTTACCAAAATATCAGGTTTTTGTTTGACTTGATCTATGATGTGCATCAGTGATAGGTTGGTCAGGCCAATCCAATTGACCCGCTTGTGCCTCTAAACACTAGTGGTTATGATATGGGCTCGTAGCATGCTTTCCTTGAATAACTCCACATTTTATCATCTTAAATAGCCTTGCTTTTATTTGATTCCAAAGCCCTTCCTCATTGATTTTCTTCCTTTTCTTTGGGGAAAAAAAAAAAAGCTAAAGCATTGATCAATAGCCAAATTCAACATTATAACAAATTCACCATTCAACATCGAAACAAAGCAAGACTATCTTTATTCATTTTGGATCATCTTTAAAAATCATTTAGATAAGATAAGCTCTGTCTTGCAATAAATTAGAATAAAAAGATGAGAATTATAGAATGAGAGACACCACAAGTAAAGGCCTTTGCCCTTTTGGAGACATTCTAAGGGTTTGAAGCCATCGAGGATTGTCCAAATGATTCAGGAATTGCACCATCATCACAGGTTAAGAGGACATTCTACAACTCTGCCATCATATCACTTCCTCTAGGCCTTCAGTAACGTGGGCAGGTAACTCTACAAATCAATATTTTACCATCAGTTTTTAGGTATTCCATTGCAATTCCCTCATCTCACGGAAGTGAAAAAGAAAGAATATTATTCCCCACACTAGAGTCAAGTATTGTTTATTGGTGGACGGCTTATAACACCACGGAGTTATCTCATTTCATCTTATAATTGAAATGGGCGGCAACATACTGCCAATCTATACTGTGAGGACCGAAATGCTAGTAAGGCTAGAAGTCATTGATTACTTGGTAAGCAAAAGGAAGCATGCTGAAATTAATTGCCAATTCTTTTGGCTCACTTCCAAATAACTAGTCTATCAAAAATGATGCCTTAAAAAAAAAAGGAAAAAAGAATCCGAAACTATAAATATATAACAAAAGAAGGTAACGAGTCTGTCAGAAATTTACAATGTGCAGCAAAGACATGAATATCGTATAATGATAAATTTTCACAAGCGGGCCACAACCAATAGCAGCTGTAGTATTATTACCCTTTTAATAAATCTTACTTCATGTTGGAAACCATTGGATACTTGAAATTCACGAACAATACACACAAAGATATATATGCAATGCAAAACATTAGTGTTTCATCAACAGATATAATGCCTCAAGCCCACTTGCTAACCCAATTAACCAGTTATCGAACCAAGTCCACGTGGCCTTAGAAACTCAAGTGCAAGTTAATTGGTAGCACTTCAAAAAAAATTTTCACATCCGATGTGGGACTATTTTGAAGTATTATAATCTCGCCCCCCCTATATCAAATAGAACTATTTTTGAGTATTACAATCTCCCCCTTTATTATGTGACGTCCTCGTCACACACTACAAGCTAGCCAAAATCTATCACAAATAGGGTCGTTGGTGCTGCAGGGGTGACTTCACGTCATGGTAAGACTCTCTACCATAATCCCATGGGTAGCCCTTTCCTCCTTGCCCACCAATTTTTATACACTCAAGTCGGCTCTGATACCATCTGTAATGCCTCAAGCTCACCTACTAGTCCAATTAACTTGTTAACAAGCCAGTCTATGTGGCCTTAAAAACTCGAGTATAAGTTAATTGGTAGCACTTCAAACTTTTCTTTTCTATCTCCCCTTCCCCCCTTCCCCCTATATCGGATGGGAGTAATTTGGGGTATTACAATAGAAATGCAGCTTTCTAAGTTCTACAACTTTACATTATCAAAAGATCACTTTTCCAAGGATGTTTTAGATGTCAAACTAATTGATTTTCATCAACATAAAGGATCACTTCACCTTCGTTAGCAAAAGAAGGCGGTAATTGGTTTTCCTAACATGTATGTTATTTATTCTAAATATTTTAAACTGTAACTCCATAATATATCAAATCAGTCTCCAAATTAACTAACTTCAAATGTCTACCAACTAAAAGCGGCATAGGATGCCATCTTTAAATAATTTTTCACACACCGATCATAAACAAGCCATTATGAGAAAAGTATTGACATGGTCGAAATGGTTATAGAGTATTGCATAAAAAAGTAGCACAAAGACATGACCTCAGAATCGAAATGCAAGATTTTCTTGCAATCTAAATCCATTTTGCATTTTAGAAGTTTTTCACAATCAACATCCAGTCTGCAGATGAGGGATTCCATGAACACTTGTTGCTCGCTCTGCCACCAATTACAAAGAAAATGAACATAAAATTAGGATCGGATAATCCTAGCACTTTCATTTTTCCTTTATATTATATTTTGGCACACAACAGTGTGAAAATGTGAATTCCACAATAGAAATGGGTTATATGTGTGCATGCATGTGCATAATTGATATTTTAGGTGTACAGGTGACGTGAAGAACAAATAGGAAGAAACAATCTCAGCTACTGCAAAACAACCATAGTGCATAAATTAGTGTAACAAATAACAAATAACAACAACAACAAACCATATACTTATTTATTCAAGTCACAACTTTACCACTGCTGATTAATCCCAGCCTTATCTAAACAATAGGGTTTTAGCAACTTGAAGAAAGCAAATTATATAAAAACAGGACCAGATACATCAAACAACAGTGAAGGACATCCAATGTTATTGAGAACAATGAAATGTTTGCAGGTATTGAGACTGTATTGTTTTTTATCAACAGAAGTTAATGATAGCATATCTTTCAAAAACACATCAATCTAAATACAACAACAGCTATTCATCCGGGCCATCTTGGCTGACATCAGTATCCATTCCTCTCTCTATAAGTTGACTGTTGGATCACCAAATGGCCATCCATGGAGATATGCTCCACATTTTCAAAATTTTAACACTTCCCAAGGCATTTCTATTCAGCTTGCATGAAAACCATATTTTAGAAAATTGCTATAATTTATAGAATGCTCCTCTTCACTCTTCTGCCATATACTGGAGAAGGCCAAAAGAAAGCCTAGAGTGCTATGTAAGATCAGTATTTGTTTACTATAGCACTTCGTTCCAGCATAAAGATAAGGCAGGGCAACTTGACCAGGTCACAGCTAATTTATAGATGTCTCTTCCACATAAAGAGTTAGGAAAGAATAACAAAACACTTCCAATAACACAATTTAATTTAACAAAGAGAACAACACAAGACGAAAATATCGTTCTTTGTTTGCTATCTAACATTGTTATGGAAACATGGTACTCTCAAGTGTGAGATCAAAATTGTATGATGAACCTTCTTGACATGATCATACAATGCTGAAACTAATATAGGAAATCTCTAGCATGAGGTTGCAAACTTGCAATTGTGGTGGTCTTAAAAATTTCATGACTAACTAGTAGGAGTTTCCTTTTACTATTTCATGTTCCACATAAGAAGTTATCCATTCGCCATTGATTTATCTTAATTGTGATGTTCAGATAATTCATAATCTAATCAAGAAGTATTGGATGCTGGTGTCATGCCAGCCTGGCATGGATAAGATACATATCATGCCATGTTGTTCCAGGACTTTGCATACTTAAGCAGACACAGGCACTGCAGCACGTCATGCATTGGTGCCATAGATGCCTATCCGTTTCAGCTAGCACAGACAACTCCGTAACATATGAATTTTGTTCACCTTTTCTTTACAAAGTAGTAGAGCATAGCATTAATAGAAAAGTCCAAACTGATAGAAGATATCTGCATTTTATTATTCCATTGTCTGATTTGTCTTAATACCCTTTTAGCAAAATTCTTGATGGAAGAAAGCAAAGAACATAAATGATTAAAGCTTATTTAGGACAAGGAATGTGTATATGGCACCTTTCCATTATGCATATACTTGTGAACATCTCTACCATAAAAAATTTGAAGAGACTAATTTTAAGGTGAATACTTAGTTCATTAAACTTGCTCTTAAAACCTCTTTCTTATCTTTTATCAATCCAGTGCAATGTTGCTGGGTTGCTCTCTATTCTTAACCATCCCTAAAACCTTATTCTAAGTGCAGTTCCATTCAATCTTGCCATTGTTTGAATCCAAGGCATATGCTCTGTGTACACATGATATGACAAAAGCTGCACAAAATAGCTTACCTAATAAAGAGATTGCAAGAATGCATGTGACGCAAATCAAAATGAATTGTTAATGTTCTTTGGTGTCCATTTCTTATTTCAAAAACAATCTTCTCATTTCATACCAAGTGAAAGGAAATTGTATTGTCCGAAGAAACTACAATGTAACAAATCTAAGACTAAACATATGAAGGTGCCATTTTGTTCCCACCAAAGTTTAACCAGGATATTTGAATAAATGAATAATAGCTTAAGGTGCTTCTTCCTCTTAACCCAGGAAAACTGCTACGCCAAAATGGCCCAATAATTTTAACCAGGTTAAACAGGAATAAGCATCTTATAAGAGTTTCTTAATTTTTCTTTTAAAATCCCAAAACTACCGGTCCATATTCCTGTTCCATTGAGATGCCAAAGAAGTTTTGGCCAAACAAAGCTGGATAACTGGGCTTTATTCAGGTGTATTAGAAAATATTGACAAACCAAACAGGATTGAAAAAAATGCAGAATATCCAGAATAATATTAACAAAAATAAAAGCATTAAAATGAAAACACAAATAGAAATAAATCATGGAGTTGAAAACAGAACATAGTTAATGTTATTTTACATCATGAAGAGAAGGTTTTTAAAGGAAAAAAAAAGCAATAGCAATATAGTAGAAGATCATAAAAAGTCAGCTCCATCGTAGTGTGCCCCCCTCTGGATTAGAAGAGGGAAGAAAGAAAAGAAAACTCACCAAGAGAGCATCACTCTATTTATAATCTACTAAAGCAGAAAATGGAAGTTTGCGCATAATACGATAAAAACGAAAATCAACCTACCATATTCTTACATTTGAAACGTCCAGTGGGCAGAAGGAAAGAAGTTTTTCCAGCTTTTGAAGAAAAAGCTAGACGGAAACAACGATTTCGTGAATAAACAGCAATGTCCAAAAAAAGCTGACATAAGGAGTCAGGACAGCTTGAATCTTTCCTAATGTACAGTTTGTCAAACTGTGGATCACTTCCCCGTAAACTAGCAATATGTGAACATATCTGACAAGGAGAAATTTCAGCAACTAGTTACTTTCATTTTTCAATATTGAAAGAATATGTGAGATACAAAAAACAAATGCTGATAACATGTTTCTAACTTTATATCTAATGACCAGAATTCAACCTTTCAAACTAAAATTAAGGGACCATGTATAGAGTTATGTATTATAAAATAAACAAAGAAATTACAGTGCTGAAAGCCTAAAAATTGTATTCTATCAAAAGAAACCATAAAATGATCATACCGTGGTAACTAAAATACAGAGGCGACCTGGTTCTTGGAACATTCAATTTTCACATTACCTTCACAAGCATAATTCCAGTTGCAGTCCCATGTCTGGACAGAATCAGATTTTTTCACTTCAATTTTTTTAAAAAAAAATCACATATTTAAGTATTTTGTGCAATAGTCTGCCAGGCAATGCCAAGCCCTGACATAGCAGCCCTGCTCCCTGACAGCCATACCTAAATTTGTTTTTAGTCTAGTTCCCAACCCTAATGGAATGGCATGACGATCATCACCAACACATGCATAGGGAGGGGTGGGAAATCATCCTGTTTCTTTCATTTTCACCAGAAGCAACTAAGGCAATCTTTACGTGTCAACATCCAAGCATAGGCAATCATTGCATGTATTACAGATGTCATGCCCCCGATCCGATATCTTGAGCCAAGAGATACAGCGATCGCCAATAACCATAAGGGAGACCTTACGAGTATGCAAGGCTTTTCTCATGATAACATATAAGCAGCAGAATAGAAATATAGTTATAGTTAATTTCTCAATTATGTTCAAACAATATCCCAAATCTGTATTACAGAGCAATTGTTCCAATACTAAATATAGTACGATAAAAAAAAATAAAATCTTAAGTCTCGCTGCTGCTTCTCACATGATTATGCACTCCACCATTAATATCCCCGCACATCTACTTATTGAAATTTGGAAAGAAAGGAATAATAGAATAATAAGCTCAATAGCCTAGTAAGCAATAATCACCTCCACTAAAACTTTAGATACATAAATACATTTTCTCGAGAATCAAACATATCATACCATCAACATAATCATTTAAGGAATAACAGAATAAATCCACAATTTACAAGCTTCTTGTTTTCATCATGTCACCTTATCATAATGCCACATGTTATCCAATCTGACTAGGTTCAAAATTATCATCATTTGCCAATGTTTAAGGCCCATTGGCAGGATCCTGACCAATGTATATCCCTTTTTAAGTCCTGGATACTAACCAATGTTTAACCTCCACTGGTAGGATGTAGGCCAAGCATATCCCCATCGATCACAAGTATTAATAAATGTTTCACCTCCATTAGTAGATTAACCAACGTTTCACCTCCATTGGTAGGATCTTAGCCAATGCATATCCTTCATTAGCCATGACTATCCAACATAGCTGGCATTGGAATCTCGATTATATTAGAATCAATTACATATCAAATATTGCTCGCAATTCATATGCATCAAATCAACTCTAATAATCATGATAATATATCAATAATGTATCAGTTAATAACCTTGAATTGTAATCAAATATCAGAGTTCATAACATAGTATTTGATAGCATAATATTCCACGATTCATAAGTTCATATGATTCACAATTTGTATTTTAATCCATTATGATTAACGATACATAAAATCCAAAAGAGGTAAATCATCACTTACCTCCCAATCACAAGTAATATCAACCCAGATCAATTCAATAGATTCTCTCCAAAACCTATCGTTAAAAGAGATAACTGTTGGCCCTCCAACAATCACTTCTCGCAGAATTAAGATCTCGCACCCTAACAAGCAAGAGATCTCTTTAAATCAGGAAGAAAACCTTTAAGAATTTTATTGATAAATTTTTCATATTAAAAGACTTCCACTAGAGCCTATTTATAGAGAATTTTCCTAAAGCTCATAGGTTTCTCACTCTCCATTGGATATTAACTTCTAAAACCAATAGCTTTCTTACTTTCAGTAGGATTTCTATTTCCTAAAGAAAATTAAAGAAAAGATTCCCAACTTCTATTATGTTTCTAACTCATCTAGCAGGAGTTTCTAAAAGAAAAAAGTATAAGAACTCAGATAAAAATTCAAGAAAAATCATCTTTAAATTATGGACCATGGAAAGGCATTTTCGTAATATCCTAAAAGTTAGTTGGCATTAACACATGTTCAATAAATTGCTCGTAACTTCCTCATATAACCTCTGTTTTAGGTGATTCAAGATGCATTGCAAAGATTACTCGATAAAGGTGGATTTGCTTACAAATTTTTACATACTAATTTTTATTTAGCCTCATTTTTAATTGACATATGTTGAGTTAGGGTATTACAGCAGACATGTCAAAAGCACTGGGTCTGACTTATGTACAGTTGTGCTCAAATCATAGTCTCAAGAAGTCCATAGACTATTGGTTGCCAATGCACAATTGAATATTAACTTAGGGCGCATGCGGGCATGCATGCAGTTGTAGTAAGCTTGTATACTTATATTGGTCCACAGTAGCATATAGCTGGAAATATGACAAAAGGCATGCAAACTGAAGGCATATTTCATGTTAAAATCTATGATCTTAAGGCATGTTTTCTAGATGCCGATTATATAAATGAACTGAACTTGAAGTGAATGACCATAACCCATATTGACCATACCATATTGATCAACTCGATCCCTTTCCTGATAACATAGATTCCAAGAGAAGGGGATACGAACAAGCAACAACTAAGATGATGCTTGTAAAATGTCATGATAATTCATCTTCCTCTATTCTTGTTTGAACCAATGAAACAAGAAAGAATATCAAGAATCTTAAGGCTGTATTTGGATCAAGAATCAACACACAATAGGTCTTGAATAAGTGGTTTATTCAGCAAATATCAACCGATCACTGTTAACCCTGATCCTTTCTTTTGGTCGCAGGGTTATTGTTTCAATCTGAACAAAACCATATGGTGGCATGGAAGGAGGGGGACAAACTGAGTCGTAGAGGCAAATGAGTCCATTCACCAGAGGGGTTAACTTTGATCATTGCATGCATGATCCTGATCATGGTGCCAAAGGTAGTTGCCCAGCTCCCTGTGCATGGATATCAAATGCGGTGCAAGAACAAGGGTCTCCAAAGGCACAACTCCTCTATACCCTCTTGCTTTAGGAGGCATCTTGAGGGCGTAAAAGGGAGTTGGGTTGATGGGGATGAATTGTGCTGATGATCTCAATCGCAACGAGATCAGGAATTGTCCTCAACTTTTTCTTTGCAATAGCATCGAACTCATGCTTTGCATATGGCGAATCCTTTTTGGTGTCCCTTACAATTGAAGTAGCATGCAGGGCCCTATTTACACATACCAAAACTAGTTATGGATGATCGGAAATCTTTTGTCAAACGTGGAGAGACATGGTTATGGTCTTATGGATAGCATGTAGGTGACACAAATGCACAAGCATACCTAGACTAAGGCCACACCAATCCATAGAAGCCCACCCCAATCAATCAACACTCCACTAATGCCTCTCATGCACCTTAATTAGATTCACCATTATCTCATCCAAAATGATGCATGGAGTACAGGAGACGCCATTACTCCACCAATACATGACATTCCCAAAAACAATGATTTAAGTCTCGACAAAACGGGGGACGAGATGGCCGTCCCGTCCCATCTAGACTCGGTCATAATACATTATAGTATCAATTTTAAATAGATCTAATTTACTATAAAAATATAACTTTTAAAGTTTAAATATATTTAAAAATTAAATAAAACACTAAAGCTTCATAAATAACATTTTTTTAAGAAAAAAATCTCAAGAAAATACTAGGACATCTAACCGGATCGGAGATCGGAAGGGGATGCAGGGCATCTTGTTCCATGGAAAAATTAGGATACCTTTGTCCTATGAGAGATTTAAAACATTGCTCAATAATACAGACCATGTCCATAGAACCCATAATACGAACTCAATACCTAAGCATTTACATTATGAAAAATTGGCACTCATATATTATGTCTTGATGTCATATAGTCAATTGTAATTATTTCATATACAACATACCATACCAGTAATCTAAGATGATTTATATAATTTTAGTCACCCTATGAGTTTTATGACTAAACAATGCCTATTTTTATCAGGACTGCCATTAAATTAACATTAATGCATGTTAGGATATTGACTTAAAAAACACGGTGCACGCATATTCTCATTCTTGACTATACAATACTATGTTGAGCTTTAGCATAATGTTCTAATGCATGAACTAACCTTTAACTAGGAGGACATTCAAAGTGTGATTCTTAGAAAAAAAAAAAAGGAAATGAAAAAAAAAAAAACCATTGCCCAAAAAAGCATGCCAGTGCCACTATGCCTGTGCCTATCACAAGCCAGTTCTTGCCAAATATTGGCAGGGCACACCAGGCACACGGCACTAGCCATGATTGCCCCTGAATGGCATGAGCACAGCATGAGGCACATGAATTCTGGTTTTATGTTAATGCAACAATACAGCAGATATAATTTGATACATGATGGCAGCATCATACTTGAAATGCACAGAATTTCTATACGAATTATAAGCTTGGAAAAAAAATAATTAACTTATAGATTTAATATTGATATTTGAATACCTCTGAAACAAATGCTCCAGCATGTGAGTTGTCCTTAAAGGCAGTCTTTGGAATGCGGATGGTCAAATGACGTGAAAATTTTTCTATCACAACTCAAAAGAGTAATTGAAAGAATATTATGCCTCAATAATTAAGTTTAAGCAAAAAAAAAAAAAAAGTTATTTTGAAGGATGAAAGAAAATGTAAAAATCTGTCATTAATTCAGTCCATCTATTAGTAAATAAGCAAAATCTACAAAAAAATGTATTGGTACAACTAATATGCATTGTCCAACAGAACTATGAAAAATGTCATAAGAAACTAAAGTAGTAATTAAAAGATGGTGACAACAACGTCATTTTAATCCTAGCGCTAGGACACATCATTCTAGGGCCTGGTCAAGACACTACCAGGATGCCCCTGCCTTCATTCTTGGGACAGGTTGATGCCCTGGTGGTTCGCTGGGATGATCCTTCTTTTTTCTTCATTTATCTGTTTCTTCTAATAGTTTTTCAAATGTTTGTGAAGTTCTTTATCAAAATTTGAGTCCCAAGCTAGGTTTCTTGAGATGGTTGAGATAATGGTGATAGTATCGATACTAACACCAATGGCTCAAGAAAAAGTTAAAATAACAGTAAATTTAAATGATGCATTACTTATCAATCATATCATGTACAAGAATGAGATGCATGTTTATTAATCATACAAAAATCAATTTATTATTACTTATATTTTATGAGTTTATAAAGATTTGTCTTAAAAATCTAAACCATCGCATGCACTTCTCTCCATTCTCTGTTTCTCTCATCTTACTTTGTATTTTATTTAAAGGATGTACTGGCATAGCGCCTCTCCATGGACCTCAGCCTGAGGTCTGAGATTTAATCTTAAATGCTCAAAAACATCATCTAATCCTTAATAGACAAACCCTAAAAATCCTCTAAACAACAGTTAAAAATAATAAACAACAAAAATTAAAAAAAGAATAAGATGGCATCCTGGTTAAATACCAGAACACCAGACCATCCAAAGTATAATGACATTGGTGTCAGCTATCTCAATCACCATCTTAGTTTGTCCCAGCCAAGACAATATGGGATGACCTAATTCTTTCATGTCCCATGGCCTTGGACCTGTCCAAGGACTCAGTACTTGACCAGTCCCATCCAGCATAGCCAGGATGGACCAAGGCATATTAGGTCTTTCATTCTTGCACTAAAATTTCAACATACTTTTTGAATTCCTAAATAGCATCTAAATATAAAAAATAGCATCTACATATCAAAAAGGACAATAAAGTATTTAAAGTATTTAACATAAATAACAATAAACACTTATAACATTAGAAATACATTATATGTACACAGAAACAAGTGATTTGAGATGTGCTTGTATATCTTTTGTTAAAATTTGGAACACTAAGCACGTTCTCCATATACAAAGTTTGTAGATTCACAAAAGAGTTACGAAAAAAATTTGGTAGGGCGTGATTTAGGAAATCATTCTTTCAAAATATCATTTGAACTTTCTTAGAACAATTTCCGAAGGAGAAGACACATCTTAGTTTAAACACAAAAGGGGACAAGCATCATTGTCGTACCTACCACTTGTAGGTGAGATGGTCCATCACCACCTTCTAGATTGCAAGTCATGTTTAAACTTTCCATAAGGTGATTTTGAGGTATTTCCTAGAATTATGATTAACATGCCAAATTAGAGGTGGTTGAAGAGCATGGCTAGGTGCTTCGTCTTCCTAGTCTCCTCACTTCTCTAAAATTCTTCACAATCTCTAGAGAACTTCAAGGTTTATGGAAACTCACACAGCACTTCTCATCAGATCAAGCCAGTTTAAGCAACCACTTAACAAATATACAAAGATTGGATGCCATGCAACATTCATGATTAGGCATGTGGCTACAAGTTCCTTTCAACCAACTTGAAAGATTTGATTATCTGTGATCAGCATGTCTAAACCTTGAATGCGTTAATTGCGAAAAGAAAAAAATCGCATGCACATCTATCAATTATGGGCAAATGCTATGATTTTAAGCTGAATATATTTTTTTAATTTGTCATGCTTAATACTTTCGATGATGCAATTTTTACCTAAGAAAAGAAAACTACTGCAATCCTTGAGTATATCCCATCCATTTCAATAGAACAAGTAATATACTTTTGACTTTCCATATGTAACACCAAATTCTTAGAGACTTTGATATGAGCATCATATACACACCAATCAAAACATCTAAGAATTTGGTCAAACATATGAAGAATCGAAATCGCCCTAATGCTATATATCAATATTTTCAGTGCTTTTATAATGCGATAACTAAATTGAGGTTTTCAGTAGCAGCAATTTCTTAGAAACTCTAATCTAAGAATCACACACATGCATACACAAACACACACACATAAATATATACATAAAAATATACTCACATACATATATATACATAAATATACATATACATGCAAGTGTTTGTATTGACATAACGCTCCATATAAAACATCTAAGAATTCAATAATATATGAAAAGTCCAAACTGCCCACATAATACATGCAATGTACTGCCATTGTTTGTTCTTTTACAATGCACTGATTAACTTGAGGTCTGATATGTGTACAAGGATTGACCTCTATGTTATTAGATGTTCTAAAGGGTGGCCATGATATGAAGACAGTATAGCACTCGATCAGGTACAAAGACAGATTATGTTAAATAGAAGAAGAAGAAGAAGAAGAAAATGAAGGAGAATTTTACATAGATGAACTAGAAATAAGAAATAAATCACAAGTAATTAAAGGATAAAAGAATAATAAGAAAAATATGTGATCGCATTTATTTGAAAACCTATTATATGGTAACATGATATGTTAATAAGTAAAATATCTATCTTCCCTATACATTTTTATCAGTTGATTGTCCAAAATATATGCTCAATGATTATCATCAATGCAACAAGCATATTTACATAATACTGAACAATCAAAGCAATGTAGGAACAAACAAGTCAAAAATTAATGCAAGTGATAACAAAATACCTGACTGAGGCAAGGTGTTAGGGTGCCAATGGAAAAGACAAAGGGTGGTGCATATAGGAGGTGGGTGTCATAACCTATGCATCTGACACAGTCTAGTGCCTCTAACTACCCCTCCTACAAAGGTGCATATAGGAGGTAGGGTCCATAACCTTTGCATCTGACACAGTCTAGTACCTCTAACTACCTCTCCTAATTCAAACCACCCCCAAAGACAGTCTAAACCTGACTCACCTGGGCCACATAGGCCTAGACAGGCCGCCGAAGAGACCAGTAAATATCTAGGTCATGTATATGGGTAACCTAGGTCTAGCTGGGCCACTTAAGAGCAGCCAAGCCTCACATAAGGCCACCTAAGCAAAAGGGCACTAAGCCAGAGCTAAGAAATTGCCCAAGCCTAGTTGCCATGTAGTGAAGAGCATGATTCCAAGCTAATTCACATCTGCTTGAACTACAGTAGCTCCACATCGGACATGTATATTTGCTCTTATGTTGTTTCACATACAATTTCCCACAGTTCTTTCCATAATACCCATACAAGAATTAGTAACTGCCACAATCTTACACTTGAGTTGTCATAAGCCGCATGAAGCAAGTCTTTTGAAGATAATAAAAGCATTAAAAATTTCTGGATGAACTAAAACTCACTTTATGTGTGCATGATAATATGTAAAATGTGGTACAACATAAAAGAAGAGAATAGACAAAAATTTCAGAGACCAAGAAGATAATAAAGTATAAAATAGAGGGTTCTATAATAAAATAAAATCTCACAGAAGGCAGCAATTGCATGAAAAATAAAAATGAAAATAACATATATGTATGATTTCACATCTTTTTTTCCCTTGGCAATATAATTAACCTTTTATAGTAAGAAGAAGGAGAAAGCAACCATCAGACGGACTGAGAAAAGTTAGTAAAAGGAAAACCAACATAAATACAGTTGAAGTAATGAGGAAAAAAATCTGATGGATCTCCAAATTGTAAAGACTAGGGCAGAATCGATTGTGGATCAAGATATTCCAAGTCAATCTCAAATAATGGCCCATATATAGTTGACGATCTGAACATTTACAGAAATAAGAACCACAATAAGAAACGACAACAAAAATTCTCTCACAAGTTTTATCAAGTTTGATTAAAGGCCATAATGAATTACTGATATGATCCTTTCCATCTATAGAAGCAGATTAGCAAAATGATGGAACCAGTGTTTTAGTCTGATTAAGAGCTAAGTCATTATATTTTATAATGTAACAGTATTACCATAAACAGTCAAAATAATAGAAGAATTAGTAATGGCAGAACTGATAACAAAAATTCTAAGAGATCAGACACCAAAATATTAATGAAGTAGGCAAAAAAAGTGTTTTGAATTACATCTGGAGAATAGGAAGAACTGGGCAAAAATTAAGAGGAGCTTTTAAATAATGTAAACTTCCATTAAGTCAAAAACAGGTTGTATCTAAAAAATATTCCAAACATAAAATAAATACGGAGGCCAAACATATACTGAGCTTCAACATCATCATATAACAATCAATTGGAACATAATGCATCAGCAACAAGATACAAAATAATAATCGAAGTTCAACTCATACAAAAGAAGTTGCTGGCATTAAATTTCACATCATTCAAATATTATCACTTGATTAATAGTGGGCAAAGCAAGATGCTTAAGCTATAAAACTTGATCAAGAAAATGACAAAATAAAGTAAACTAAGTTGAATAAATTACAATTAAATAACAAAGCTATAAGAAAAAACATACCTTTGGTAGATGAATCAAGCTCTATCACCCATTCTTGATTTCCTTGTATAGAGTATTTCTCGAATAAGACTTTATAAGTGATAAATATCAAGGTGTCTACCATTTCATCTACATTTCTATCATTGTTGATTTTTTTGTCAAATTCCAGATCAAAATACAAGTGACAAGGAACACCCTGTAGAAGTTACTAGTCAAAATTTGCAACTGTAAAGTACTATTAACTGCAAACTATAGATTGGCCCACAACAGAAGAAATTCAATAAAAAATGCTATGACATAGATGGAACTACAGATTAATGAGTGTGAGTAAACTCTGAAAAGAGTTCACTAGGCTCTAACAATTAATATCAACTATTTCATAAGCAACCAAACGAAAATTTTATCATAAAAGCCAGTTAACAATAAATAAAAATTAAGCTCAAATATTTGTTGTTAAGCTTGCCTGAGATGGAATACCCTTTGCATTTAACATGTCAAGCACACAATATATTTAGAAGATTGGAAGTCCCCACTTATTATGAGCAATCATCATGAAATATGGATTGTATTGTCACTGTTACCCACCTAGGACCACATCCTTGAATGTACATTACATAATTGAAGCCCATTCCTGTTCAGATAAATCAGGAACAGGTCCTCATATTTTGTTGTTGCCTGGAAGAAAAATTAGAAGAAAGTATATACCTCTTGAATAACTTCATAATGATGCCGTAATTTGGAATCCATAATTTTGTACCTGAAAGAATGAACTGTCAGCACAGAACTGAGGAAACCAAGAGAAATGTCACAATGTTAAAAACTACTACTGCATCCCAACATTTAGATGTGCTATTTTTCTGCGCTTCTGATATTATGTATTTAGCTTTTAAATGATGGAGCTATTTTTGTGTTATTTTCCTTCTATTTTCTTCAACAAATTTCTAAAATACCATGAAAGAAACAACTAATACAAACTCAAAAAAAAAAAAAAAAAAATCCTGCAATTAAAGGGAAAAAAAAAAAGAATAAACTATGTTGAGCAATCAGAATCAAAATTTAACCTTCTCCAAAACTCATCATATGTAGCCACAAGGAACCGTCTTTGCCCACTTAAGTGATCTTGATAACTAAACACATTAGCATGCGCATGTGTTTTACAGAATCTCATTGCCTCATCTTGTCTAGGAAAAGTAGCCCAGACTTCTTTCCTGATAAATACAGAACCAAGTTCACATAAGTGACAAAGGGACATTTTCTGCAAACCAGGGTTTCTGAAGCAACATACAATATTGTAGATACATACCTGGGAATCAGATCATTCTGCTCTCTCAGATCAACATGAATTTCATGTAATAATCGGAACAATTGGCATGGCCTTTTCACTGGAGCACCATATGGGGAACCATAAAAGACAATTGGAGAGATCTGCTTGCATTTTTGCAATTTAATTGCACCAGATGTTGATACAACAGGCTGAAAGAACAGCGATATAATTACTTATTAATGATTATGCCCAATTATGTGCAGTCTAAAACATTGATACAAGGGATGGAAAAAAGTTTTCCCAATAAGTATCTAGTAGACAAGCCATGACTCAATAACCATGCAGCACATTCATCAATCACCATGCAAATTATTATAAAGAAATTATAGATTATTTTCATGTCAACTTATCAGCTATTTGATATTTATTTTTTCCTTTTATAAGCAACACACTTCCAGAACAGGAAAGATCAACATCTAAACAAAAGAAAGCACTTCTAAATTTTAATGGCCATTTAGTTCAATACAGAATTTTGTTTTACCACAAACTCGGTTGTAAAAAAGTTTATTGAAAAGTTGCTTGCTGAAAATTATCACACCCCACCGACCAAAATTTGAATAGATTTCACATATCATGCAAAACCTATTTGGCGAGCTCAGAATTGCTTAATAAGGAGTCTGGCTTTTATGTGGAATTTTGTGGTGACAAATCTGTAAGCATGTATCAGTAAGTTCTCCAACTTTATATTCCAGTAACTTTGTTTAGATCACAATAATAAAGATCTTTAATCCACCAAAATTATATTCATGATTACCATTCCACATATCCGTTTTGAATAAACTCCTATTCAAATATTTTATCAAATGAAGTGCCACCTACTTCCACTCCTCTCATGATTTCCCCAGCTAGGCTTTTGTAATAGTAGCTATGGTTTAGACTCAGAACTAGCTTAAATCCTGTCAAGTTTAAGTTGTTGAGATGAAGTTGATCATGACTCAACTGATACTGATAGCTAATGTTCCATCATAGAAGTCAATTAAAAAAAAAAACCTTTAAATTGGAATGAGAAGAGTGCAAAAATGATATTGCTAACAGTTCATATATATAATGTAGTAATTGAAGAAATTTTTTTTTTTTTTCTGAATATTAGATTCAGACCTGAATCTGATTACTGAGGTTCTGAGTGATTAATGCAAAAGAAAGCCTTGAAGGGCCAAGTTGTAGACTGCTGATTTTACCAATTAGGTATGGTAATTTTTTGGGACCTACATTGGAGAGCATAAGTTGATGTTTGAAAAGGTAAAAACTTGAAGTTTCTGACTTTAGGAAACTCATTTTAAGTGGGAAGGGCCACAAATAACTCTGCAGTATCAACTTTGCAATTGCAACCAAGATCTTGAGAAACACATGAAAAGGATCCATTTTATATGAATAAAAAACTAAATTCAGGTAAGCATGTCCTTTAGTAAGCAATAGAATAGACATGGTTAAGAAAATGTGAGCATCAACACAGACTAATGTATAACCTGAACTTGGAAAGAGGCAAACAAAGTAATAATCAAGTTCCACGAACTCAGTGTGGGCATTTGAGCCAGGCCTATCGATCCAAATCTGATCTAACTACATTGAATCCAACCTTATTAAACCCAATCAAAATGATCCAACTGTTTCAATCTGGACTTAAACTAAGACAACACAACTTAACCTAATTAAAATAAATTTGACTTAACCCTACCAACAAGGTTTATAATCTCGATACCAAATCCTGTGCCGGTATCATCTTCATACAATGTTGGTACACTCAATATGTGTGTTAGTTCGGCATCTTCAAGCTCAATATACCCTCTGCAACATGTACTGGTTTAGTATCAGTACAGTATGCCCAAAAAACATAATTGTGGAGCAGAACAGCATACCATGCCTACCAATCTAGACCTAAGCGAAGCCAACCCAATTCAATTAGAGTAGATCTAAATCAACCTCATAACTTTGAAACAACCTCCAACGTGCTAGTTCTAACGATCAACTCTAACTATTTCTTTCAAACCAAACTGTGATTTATGAAACTATCCAAGAATATGAATTATCAAAAAATAATAATAATAACAATATTGTCATATGTCCATATAACAATATTGTGCCCAAGTCAATTAGAGTAGATCTAAATCAACCTTCTAACTTTGAAACAACCTGCAAGTTGCTAATTCTACCAATCACCTCTAACTACTTCCTTCAAAGCAAATATTATATATGAAACTGTGATTTGTCAAACTATCCAAGACTATGAACTTAGTATTGAATTATTAAAAAAAGAAAAAGAAAAAAAATTAATAGTATTGTTACAAGACCAACAATAGAAAAGAAAGACATGGGAAGGTTAAAGGGGTGGAAAAAAAGAATAAGAAAAAGTGGATGAGTGACAACTTATATATTAAGACAATTCACAAGGTAATGGACTGACACATAGCAGCCCCTTAAGAGAAGGGCAAACCACCTCAGCTGAGGCAGTAACCCCTATCCTTATCAACAAGGAACTGCCTCAACAGAGGCGATGTTTTTCCTTTTATTTAAGAACAGAGATGCATTGTCTCTGTTACATGTTATTGCATGCTTCTTGTCTCTCACATGTTTTTTTTTTTCTTTAAATCGTTCCACGCTCCTCGCGAAAGAAAAAAGAAATAGAATACTTCTGGAGGATCTCTATGACATAGTTGATATGTTTGATTATTAGTGTTGCAAGGGAAGTAACTTTCTACATGTTAAAAGGGTCTTATAAAAATTAAATGAAAGTTTTCTTATGTCAAATAATATGTAAATTTCCGTGATTTTAATTGCATTGTATCAAAGTATTTTATCAGTAAGTAAATCTGAATTTTTACTGTATCACAGTTAAATTTATTTTGCAAATGATTGAAATTTACAAATAACGTCTATTATACCATATTTCTTGTGATTAACAGCATTTCTTTTGTAAATTATTGGACAAATTTATGTTCTAATTATAAAAATTGGATCAAGCAATTAAAGTTTTATTGTTCAACCTATTTCTGTAAATCAAATGATATATTCGCAATGTTATTGTGAATTTATGTATATATATTGAATGATCAAAATTTAGAGAAAGGTATTGTTTGGAAAGGTTTGGATTATTCTAAAATGCCAAATATTTGAAGTATTATTTTAAACTCTATATATATATATATATATATTCATGTACTATGGGCTCTCACTCTTAGTATGTTCTGGACCCCACTTTTGGAAATTGTATAGTAGTATTGTGATTATTGTGGCCTACAATACAAGGTATAAATGCAATATTCTGGTCCTGTCACAAGGTATAAATGTAGCCCTGTTGTATTCTAGTTTACTTCACAGGATATAAATGTGATATTTCAACCCTGCCACAAGGTATAAATGCAGTATTCTGACTCTCTGCAAGGTATAAATGTGATATTCCAGCCTTGTCACAAAGATATAAATTTAGCTATAGTCTTAAAGGCTGTAGAGTTAAAATAAATTTAAAATTTGATCTCAGTGACCAATATTGAGTATTGTATTCATATTATGAAATGTATATTAGAAAGTGTTATTTTAATAAAACATATTTGGCTAACTGGATATATATACATAAGATGAATATAGCTGAAATAGATGTGCAGTAATACAAGAAAAGATAGAATAAGAAATGAACTCATTCATAAAAAGATGAAGGTAACATCAATTAAGGACAAATTGAGAAAAGAACAACTTGAAAGGTTTGGACATAAGCAATGTAGATACAGAGATATGCCCATGTAAAGAAGTAATTTGATACATATGAAAAAAAAAAAAAATAGAGGTAGACCAAAAATTATATGAAAAGAAATAATAAAGATAAATCTAAAAATCTTTGCATCTTATAGAAAATATGATTCAAAATTGAATAGAATGGAGAAAAAAGATTTGTATAACCAACCTCAACTAGTTTGGGATTAAGACTTTGTTATTATTGTTACTGTTGTTCATCCAGATAAATGTATATGCTGTGAGTTTCACTCTGATGTTTTGGTTTGCAGTTTAATTAAATTTTAATATTAGCTATTCCTGCCTATGTATGAATAATACTGTTGTTAAACAATGGTAAATAAATGCATCAACAGGTTGGAAGCCTAGCATATTTAATAGGTCAAATCCTATGGGTATGCAGCAGTTCTCATTGCCCCAACTTTGTGCTTTCGGGTCAGTGCATGACAATAATATGTTAAAACTATCATGGATCCCAATTTCAGCTTCTTGGCTTATGAGATGCCAAAAGTTGGACTGCCCAATCAGCATCAGCCGTACCGTTCACTGTACAAGAAGAAAAGGATGAGCCCAAATATTACAATAACCAGCTTACAATTGGGCAAAATCTGAATCCTAATTCCCAAATTACCTATCTACAAAGACTATGAAGATTCGTTAAAATACCAAGAAACATGATCAAGAAAGCAATATTCACAAGCGTAGACAACATTTTGTGATTCTCTTTTTTTTTTATAACCGTTTTGTGTCATTTAACAACCAAAACGATTGCAAAAAAGCAATCTCTTCCAGGAAGCTTGAGACAGCAAAATCTCACAGCCAATGAAACCAATCATTAACGTAATCAAACTTTGAAATAGCGAGGAGAAACACTACCTTCTCTTTATCTGGTGAAACCTGCTCGTGTTGCCTAGATGATGTTGATGTCACCAATTCGGGCACTGCAGAAGCTCCCTCTTTCCCCAAGCTCGGTCTCTTGGATCTCTCCAGCCGTGATTTCCTTTCTTTCAGCGCGGATTCTATGTCATTTCATCCCAAATAGGACGACAAAAATCGAAAATCAGAGGATTAGGGTTGTAATACGATAAAAAGATGGATCGAAAACTGAGAGAAATATCAATGTGCATCAATAGACATAGGATTTAGGGTTTTGCGAGGTTGGGGGTCGGTAAGGGGAGGGAGAGGGAGAGCCAGAGCGATGTTGGATGCCAAGAGGCGGTGCCATGGCGACCGCACTTGAAGAGACTAGGATTTGAAGAGGAAATAGAGAAGGAAGGAGACGTACCCGGAGTGGAGGTTCCGCACTTGAAGCAAGCGAAGAGTCGATCGACGTCGTCCTTGGGATCGTACGCCATGGCGGTGGCGAGATCTCCGTTTTTTCCGAGCGAGTAGATAACGGCTATTTTCCAAGGTTTTCTTCACCACAAAAGCGACCATCTCGCTTGGCGATGAGCGGGAGAAGGAGAATTTTGGTGCGTTGCCCGCAGGACCAGCGAAGGCAAGGTGAAGCCGGCATCTATGCTGCAGCAGCGAGCCACCTGCAAACCGAGTCGCGCGATCCAACTGCTGCGTTCCATCCGCCGGCAGTCCTCAAGGCGCTGTACAGCTTCGATTAACAAAATCCTCTTGCTCAAATTTGAGCCAAGCAGAGCAAAGAGAAAAACTCATCCGTAGAACATCGCGTGTTTGGAGGTATTAAATGAAGATAAAACAGGGATAAAAAAGATTTTTGAAAATCTATCAAGTTTAGAGTCAAAGAGGAGGGGTAGGGTCAGTCTTTATCCTGAATTCATTCTCAAAATCTATTTTTTTTGAAAGTAAATAATTTATTAGATCTCTATATTTTCTTGGTTTCAATTATATTTGATTATATATATATAGAGAGAGAGAGAGAGAGAGTTGCATTCGCTAAGTTCAAATATAAGAAGTTTAGGATCCGATCATTTTCTCTATCCTTGAATCCATATTAAGCCTAAAGTCACTCTATCTTTTTCATATTTTTCATCTTTGGATTACATGAACTGTGTGGATATAAGAGAGATAACCGAACTTACACTTAGTTATATTTGAATGTAGCCAAGTCTTACTCATAATTATATAAATTTGAACCTTTTATTATATTCTAAATGTTAGGTTTAAGTTTTTAAATTTGGACTTTTAATGTATTTTAAATGCCTGCTACTTTATAATAGATATTGGGTTTCAAATGGCTTTAAATAAAAAAGGAATTGGATTTAATGTTGATAGTTAACTTTAAAAAATAGGGATTAAGGTTTCCTATCATGAATGGAGAAATAGGGTGGGATTGGAAAAATTATTTCTCTAAGTGTCATAACTTTGGTTCTTAAACCCTTGATATGGAATTTTTTTCTCCTATGGTAAACTGTAACTGCTACCCGTATACTGCTTGCAAAAAGACTATACTAGATGAAAACTCTTACGACAAAGTTAAAAAAAAATCTATTAAAGCAAGTTTCAACCGGTCATTATTGGTTGCAAATGAGTTTTTACTATAGTCCCAAGAAGTTGCATATTGAGAAATATTTATAATTAATAATAAAAAAAGTTATTATGGTGAATTCCACCTAGTCTCAATACACCCTTGAATTCTTTGAAAAGAAAACTTATGGCAACAAATCCCAACTAGTCCAATCATATCTCCTACCAAAGAATAGTCCACATTTGATCAAAAATCTTGTTACAAGCTTCAACTAGTCAAGGCAACTGGCTGGTCACCTATAAAGACTAGCTTACATTTGATAACTTGTTGCACAGAGTTCCTATTGATCCTAGCATGACAGCTTATTGAGAGTAGTTCACATTTGCTATTGCAAGTTCCAATTAGTCCAAGCACATCACTTGCTGAGCATATTATGATTACTTTTGTTTTGAACAGAAACCAGTTATGTTGAGTTCTAGATAGTAGGGGAGCAAAAATTGATCCACTTTAAAGACTCAACATGACTCGATCCAATGTGGACTAGGTTTAGTTGACCCAAACTATATGGATTAGAGTTTTGACCCTACTTAGTTCACAAGGGTATAATTCTATTTGCATTGAAACAATTTAAATGGAATTGAATCATGATCATTGATAAGATTCTATTTTGGGTGTTGGATCTTTTTCTTATCACTTGTTTTGAATTTCTATTTTTTGGGGAAATAAGTAGGTAAAAATTATGAAAATTAGGTTTGATGTATTTAGTTGAGTCTACCAAGAATTGAGCCTTTAAAAGTATATTAGATAATGGTTAGATAGGTGATATGAAATAACCCATGGGTGGCCATGTGTCAAAGGTTATAACTAGATGTTGACTCCAACTGTGTATAGGCCAAGTTTTGAATGTGATTGCCTTTATTTGACCCAAACTAGACCCTAATGTATGCCAAGTTGATATTCCACCAAAAAGAAAAGGAAGAAGAAGAAAAAGAGAAGAATAAGCGAATAGTCTAGTGGCAAATTTCATAAGTATTAATTCATGTTTCCTAACCTTTTTGACAAGGATCACATCGTATAGAGGATATAAATGAAGTTGGTAGGATTCATTTCAAGGTGAATGATCATGCCATATATTTTTTTCTAACATAAATTGATTAAAATTTTTTAAAAATAAGCCTCAAAGTCAAAGAGAACAAAAAAACATCAAACAGCGAACACATTGGGGGAGAGAGAGGGAGGGGAGAGGAGGATTGTTTATTAGAATTCCACTTTTATGGTATCGACCAAAGTATATAAGATTCTCTTTTGTGAGATTTAAATAAGTTCCTACAAGTCTCCTACCATGATTTTATCCATATTTGAGCATACTAACAAGTTTGAACTAGCTCCTACAAGAATAAGAATGGGATTATATTGTGAAAGTTATAATTAGGTCTAATATTATCTCATATAAACTGTTATGGCAAGTCTCAAATAGTCCTAGCAACCTTAATGTGAAAAATCAAGTTAATTAGCTCTGATAACCTATTATAACCAAGAATATAGGGAATGTGTTACAACACTTAAACCATTTCAAACCCACAAACCCAACCAAACCCAACCAGCTTAGGCTTAGACCCAAACCAAACTAAATTCCTACGCCCTCTCTTTTCTTTTCATATGCACACCCCAAACTCATTGCCCTCTTGCCCATCATTTCTTTTTTTCCTCTTTTCTTTACATCAAGCATCACCACTATCATATAGCCGTTGCTGCTGGCTCTTACTCCACCACTATTTAGTGGTCATTTTATTGTTGGCTCGCTTCTCTTCTTTTCTCAGACTCCTCTCCACTTTCTCTTGCTCACCCAACCTAGAACCTCCGTTCTCTCATCTCTCTCAATCCATTAAATTTCTCCCTTATTTCATCCATCTCTCTTCATTTTGTGCATATAGTTGGTAACAAATCCCTCTCCATATCTCTCTTCATTTTTATTGTAGTTTTACTCTATTTAATCTAACTCTAACATAGGTTTTTTTTTTGTGTAAGAAGAAGAAACTTTTACACTAATCAAGTAAAGACTAGATTTGAGATACCAAATTGTAGGTAGAAGTGTAAATAAAGTAATTTCTAATCTTATTTCTATAGTATTTGATTGATTAATATGATTTTAGGATAGATTTGGGGTATAGCCTAGATTTAAGCCTATGTTGTATGCTATCTCGAATGAGTTTTTGATGACATCCTATATTTTTAGAACTTTTATCTTTTGGGATTCTAACAAGATCAATATTATACTTGTTAATAAACATCTTAATAGTTGAAGGCTACTATTATTGTAGAAAAAGCCTCAACTTGAAAATGATGAGGTCCATTAGGATAGCTTGATTTTACCAAACTAGCTTGATTTTGTCAAAATAGTCATAAATTAAATCTTCTATTTTTAAAATATTTTTTACTAAATCATATAATTTTAAGAGTTTTATTTCGTTAATTGTGTAACTTTGTATCATGCATAGAATCTTAGTGTTTAATAGAATTAAGGGACAATGTGGGTCTTGACAAGGTACTTAGATCAATTAGAGGGCTTAAGAGGCTATAGAATTAGTGTATAAATTGTTTGCAATTGTTATATTATGGGAATGATATGATTTTAATAGAGAGAGAGAGCCTTTGTTGGACTTAGCATTTTCCTTAATTCTAAATTTTTAAAGCATATCCTTACAAACTAATTTATTAAGAATTTGAAATAAGATAATTATTGGATCAATGTAACTTTATCTCTAAACATTCTACCGCATTTTCTTATGGAATATATCTATGTTAGATAATTTATGACATTTTATGAGTTTGAAAACCATTATTATGCAAAACCAATTCTTGAAATTACTCATACTAATTTTGTTTAAAATTCATTTATGCCAATTGGGTTGGAAATACTTTAAAAATTGTAGATTTTAAACTATAAATTACTTATTTTGAAAGAAATACATATGTTTTTAGTAGATACTAAGAGTTTTAGCTGATGTTAGTTTATAGTGTTGATTGGATTTAAGATCACATAGAACATTAGTTGGCACAAAATATTTGTTAACATATATCATGGTCATTATGATACAGTATTATTTTTGCTAATTAGTGGCATGGCATTGGAACTAATTTTTTGATCAATATTCTTACAAATGTTTTCTTCTTTACAAGTAAATTGAACAAATAAATATGGCATTGAAGCTCTTAGATTATTTGAGATAATGTGCATTCATTATTATAAATTTTTGTCATGTTTAGATAAAATATTGAAATTATCAAAACATTCTCATGAAATCATGAAACCTTGTATTTTTGTAGCTACTTTAGATTTTCCTTTGAAATAATGTATCTTTGGTTGTGCTTGGAGTACTTTGGAACCATACATATTTGACAAATATTTGGAACTTTTTAGATATTTATGCATGATTGAGGATTTGATAAATTATTTGAGCTATCATTATTATTTAAAAATATGCAAAATTATATTTGCAAAATAATTGGATTAGTATGCTTGCTTTAGACTCGTAGTCTAATTATATTTTAAATGCATTAATAAAGGTTACACATTAGCATTTTGTTTATTCCAAAATTTGATTAAATGCAGTATATGAAACTCATCTACATGGGTTAAATCTAAAAAGGTCAATTTGGTTTTTAAAAAACCAATATAAGCCAAACCAAACAATGTATATATATTATATAAACTTTTATTTATATTATAGTTAAAATTGAGGTGCTACAAGCGTTAGTGAATAATTGGGTTGTATAAGAGCTACATTCTTTTTCATTACGGATAACTAGGCTATCATTTGACCACATAAAGTTCACTATGAAAACCAATCTCATAGTTATCAAAAGCAAATATAGGCAAATTAATAACCTGAATTGAAATCGAACCAAATTTCTTGGTTTAGTTTGGTTTAGTTTATTAAAATAGTTGATTTGGTTTTAATATTGATTTTAACAAACCGATTCAAATCAATTTGATTGCAAAATATCTCTAAACCAATCTGACATGGCCTATGCACGCCCTTATACTCTAGGTCTACAATGAAAGACATGCATTACATCAATACTCAACCATAGTAATATATCTGAGCTGAACATTCATTATACATGTCTTATGTATTTCTTACTTTCTTTGCAACCTCATTTCACATTTGTTGCACTAGGTTATTCACCATTATTTGTTGTTTTCTTTTTATTCCTTTTCGGTCATTTTTCACCCTAGTTCCTCCTTAAATCCCAATGGCAATTATCCTAAAAGAAAACCCAATAGAAGCAAAGATTATTACTTCTAATTTTTTCTCTTTTGTTTGGGCAACAATTTATTTTCAATCTTGAAGAGAAAGAGAGTGTCCGAAACCTCCTCTTGGTTAATAAAAGCACGAAAATAAATACAATAGAGCCAATATGAGATTAGAGTCCAAGGGAAAGATGTCACACATAGTAAAAGTTTATTAATACAACTTGCTAACATAATAATATATCATACCAAACCAAGAACTGCTTGCCTAATTAATTCGGCATGTAACTACGTAGAAACTAAAAAATTCTGTACATAGATGGTGAGTACAAACTTGTTCACACGAGACAGCGAGTCATCGTTCTGGTTTTTTCTGCGGCCCAGAGTCATCGGTCTCCGTTGGCTTCTCCCCTGAATGAACCCCACCAAGATAGCATGGACGGTAAAGCAAATTAGGTATTTCCTCGTGGATGCTGGCCACTAGCAGTAGTTGGATTCTTATTATTATAAACCAGGCATCAGAGTTGGTGGTTACATCCAAGATTTTCTCTTTTTTTTTTTTTTTTTGGTTGTAGTGAAGGAAAACCATTCTATAGTCCACACTTTGCCAACCAAACGTCGCCATACCGGGGAAAGCAACCGTAGCAACAGTTCAAATTGGCCAACAAGTCCTTCACTCCTTGCAAGGATTCCATTGGCCTCATGCCATAAAACTCTTCGTGCAGAATGGTAGCATTATCTAAAAGGATATATGCGAATCCTTTTCTCAGCGACTCCACCATCCACCAGCTTGCAAATTCTAGGAGCCTCGCCGTGGGAATATGCCTCTGACGATCCATCAGAACCTTTTTTTTTTTTTTTCTTTTTTAATTTAATGATACGTTTCAGTTTCATCCTTCGAATTGTAGTGGTGGAGACAACAGAGATTTGTTGCCTTGTGGCATCACCAATGAAAACAACAAGCATATCAAATTGATATCTAGGGTGGCCATCTATCTTTTCTTCTTGGAAAGGATTTTAAATATCTAAGAAGCGTGGAAGGTTTTTAAATGCATTTAGTCATGTGAGTGGATGAATGATTGATACCAACCGACCGACTGTCAGATTGGTTTATTTTGGTCAAGACAAATTATAGGGCCAAGATGTTTTGCATCTCCGCTTATTTAATGGTTGAAATATTAAAATATTAAATGATACTTTGACAACGCGATCAATGGATGCTTAAGGCATTGAATAGAAAATGAAGCATTTGGAAGATAGATTTTGCTCAAAAAAAACCGAAAATATATGGAAATAAGTGGTGTTGAAAAAATATAGTTGTATAAGAAAATTATAAATATCTGAGCTTATATTTGAAACTGTATTAATTTATATTGACCGAGGTTAAATTCTGGTCCTAGAACATGAATGTGGGAAGTAAAACGGTTCTCACTGTCAAGACCTTGAGGTTAGACCTGCTTGTAGATGATGTGTAGAAATTAGTTTATTAGCTAATATCGACCAGGATACCGATGCATAACATGCATTCATACTGTTGAGTGCGTGGTATTGTCATAAGCCAATATCATGGTCCAGGTGAAAATCTTGTTTCCAATCCAAGACTTAGCGCCATCTGCTTTCCTCTCCAGGGTTGTTGAATGTTAAAGGTGGGGTATATCAAAAGCTCCAACGCTAATGGCAAGGCACAAGCCGCCTTCTGGCTGGCAACATATTCTGGGTTGTAATAAAACTGGAATACAAGGTCTGAGGTGAGGTGTTTATAAACTCATCTTGTAAAATAATATGAAGGGTGCATTTTGTATGAGCTAAAAAGATGAAAAGTTATTTTTGTAATTTGTTATTTTTAAAATAATTTTTTTATTAAAAAATAAAAATTATTTAAAAATTATAAAAATTAAAATTAAAAAAAATTAATAAAATATAAATTACCTAAGTTTTGTGCATGATATGATATAGGAGGTTGGATTTTTTTTTTTGTCAATAGAATATTAATTGCCACACTTTTTATGAATGCAAAACTGACTCATCATGCGTGCGAAACCGAAGCCTCATGCTCCTGGACAGCGAAAGTTTGGCATGTCATGAATCACCGTGCAGGATCTTGCACGCACCCATCACAGAGCATGCGAGAAACTTTCTTTTGTTTTGATTTTTATTAACAAACTGTCCTTTTCAATTAGATGACGGCACTTTGGATTTTTTTTAAATGGTGAGGAGTGCTAATTTCATACCCTGCTTCATAAGTCAGCGTTCTTTACCTTCGATGGAGACTTTTTGGACTAGGATCCGTAAAAGATCCCGTATTCTTTCCGTTTGGTTGAAGTTTTGTCAATAAGAAGACTCATCTTTAAGGATCCGCTTGGATTGAGGGAGAATAAAGGAGAAAAAAAAAAAGGAATAAAAAAGATAATAAAAATTTTATTTAGAAAAAACGATGAAAAACGAAAGAGAAAGAAAAAGGAATGAGATTTTTTTTTTTTTTCTTAACAACTTAAAATTTTTTACCCCTTAAATTGAAAGGTAAAGAAAATAAAATATATTTTATACCATTTTTTATTATTTTTTATAATAAAAAAATATATTTATAATTTATAAATATAACTTTTTTTTCTATTTAAATAATATCAATCTAAATTATTCTTTTTTAAATAAGAAAAGAACGATAGCTCTTTCTTATTCTTTCCTTTTTTTTTTTTTTTTTTCCTTCCTCTCTCTTTGAGTAAGTAAAAGAAAGCGTCAAGAGCCCAAAATCTCCGATTCCCCCTTGTCTTTTGCCCCACGATTTGAGAAGCAACCATTTCACAACTGTCATCCAGCTTAGTTATTATTGACCATTTTATGGTTTTTCAAAAAAGGTAAAAAATTAAATTAAAAAAAAAGAAAAAGAAAAAAATGCTCACGAGCACACGTCCGCTCATGGCGAACGCTGCCTCTTCGCTGCCAGCGTGAATAACGTTAGTGAAGGATCGTAACTGCTCGCACGTTCGCTGAAAGCATTCGATCAAAAATATTTCAAACAATTTTATTTTTTATGTAATTTAAAAATAATAGTTATTGGTCCTTTAAAACCATAAAGAATTAATCTATTGGAGTTATTTCAGCTAAGCTTATAAATCGACTTAAAGATTTAAAATTGTAGACAATCAAAGCCTCAATTCTTTTTTCAATCTTGCTTTGACACAGAACATTTTGAGTCATATTGAAAAGAAAGCCCATGTCTTAAAAGTCTCGCTAAAAAGAAAGCTTCTTTATTTTTTATTATTTTTTATTTTTAGCTTTATCTTTGAGCATTTAAAGAACCGTTGGATCGTATCTTTACACGATTGTACTCATAATAGAAAGCTTGAATCGAGTTTTATACTTTAGGGACAAATCATTTATAAAAGCAAAAACTAATCCTTAGGACAATGTTTAACACGCCTAAGTTCAAGGTTCCCAACTTCTTTATTTTAAGTTTCTATATTTAAATTTTAACCTATTATAATTTAAATTTTTAACAATTTCTAAGTAACTTGATTCCAACAACTAAGCACTAGTGTCCTTTACTAGAAATTGCTAGAAATAATTTTTTTTAATTTTGAATTATTATTGTAAATTAACTGATAGAGAAAGAGAAAAAAAGAATTCCTTTGCTTTAAAAAAAGAATTAGCTAGTTTCTACTTTCTTTAAAATAATAATAATAATAATAATAATAATAATAGTGATATGCATATTTAAAAAAATCTAGTTTTGAAGGAAAAAAATAAAAAAGTTTTTTCACTACTTTGAAATCCATGCAAAACTAGTTAATTTAAAAAAAACCGATTTCGAATTTATTACAAAAAAATTGGTTTACAAAATCTGTTTTAAAAAAGGAGACATTTTTATTGCTTTGAAATATGTGTAGAAGTCTTAAAAATAATTTTTTTAAAAAGAAAAAGAAGAAAGAAAAAGTTTTTAGTATTATAAAAAAAATTAAAATAAAATATTTCTAATAATTTAAAAATTTAGTACTTTGAATATGTGCAAAAAATTTTGTTTTCTTTGAAATTTAAATTTTTTGCTACTTTAAAATTTATGCAAACTCTTAAAATCAAAGCTTTAAGCTCGAAATTACTCTTCCAAACTTTGATTTTTATGCTATTATTAGAAAACAAGAAAAAATAAAAAGTTTTGAATTTATTTATGGCTTTAATATTCATGTAAAGTTAAATTTCAAATTTGAAATTTAAAATTCAAATTTCAAAAATCTTGAAAATTTAAATTTTGAAAATTTAATATTTTAAAATTTAAATCCAAATTTAAGTTAGCTGAATTAATTTTGATTAATGGTTACTTGATTTATTACAAGTAGTTTCTAGATTAAAAATATTAAATTTAAATTTTAAATTTAAAATCTAGAAATTTATGCCATGCATAATTAATTAAATAACCAACACTCTTATAAAATGGGTACCTTAGTGCAATCAAATCCAAAAAAATTAATGGGTCATTCTTTAAAAGGTAGCAAAGCTAAATGAAATATTAGCTTACAACTTTAGAATTATTTTTTATCATAAAATCTTGAAATACTAAATCCAGTTCTTGTTTGAGACTTCTTCCTCCTCAACATCAAAACCCCTAAGGGATAGATTTGCATGGTAAACATAAAATTTTAAATGCTCTTCTAGATAATCTCTATAATATTTATCTTCCCATCAAAATTGCTAAGGAATTGTGGGATACCTTTGAGGCTGAGCATGGGATGGATGATGCAAGTCTAGACAGGTTTGCCATCTCAAAATTTCGAAAGTATGTAATTGCGGATTTCAATCCATTAGTATTTAATTCATAAATTCCAATATCTTTTTAAAAGGTTGAGTTGACCGATTATAGATTTTTTGAAAGCTATAAAGTCCAAGCTTTAACTAATGCCTTTCTAAATTCTTGGATTGAGGAAGTGTTTGAAGGTCATTTCAAACTGAATGTAATTTTCAAGTTATCCAACAAAAGTCCCTTTGTTTTAAATATTAAATCTTCAAATGCTTGGCATAGTAGATTTGGTTATGTGAACTTTGATCGTATTCATCACATGACAAATTTTAATCTAATCCCTAAAATCCATATTGATTGAAAGATTAAGTGTAAGATTTGTATTCAAGTCAACAACCTTAGAAAACCTTTTAAATCAGTAAATAGGAGCTCAACCTTTCTTAATTTGATCCGTGTGATTCTACCTAGTTATTTACTCGGGGAGAAAGTCGTTACTTTATAATATTCATTGATGATTTCTTTTAAAATTATTACACATTTAATTAAATCTAAGGATGAAGTCTTAGATAAATTTAAGATTTATTAGGCAAAAGTTAAAATCCAAACAAAAAAAAACCTTAAGAGACTTTAGTCAAATCGAGGTGATGAATATATCTCAAATGAAATGACCTTGTTTTGTTAAGAACATAGGGTTATTCATAAGGTTACATCACCATACTCTCCTCAGTCCAACGGTATAATTGAATAGAAAAATCGTACCTTAGTAGATATGGTTAACTCAATGTTAATCAATTTAGGTACACTCGAAAACTTAGGAGAAGCCCTTTTAGCTACCTACTATATTTTAAATAGGATATTTTTTAAAGATAACCCTAAAACACCTTTTGAACTTTGGAAAGGTAAAACATATAGGCTAGATTATCTTAAAATATGGGGGTGTCTAGCTAAGGTATACATGAACCCAAGAGAAGAAATATAGGATATAAAACCACAGATGCTATCTTTATAAGTTATTTCTTAAATAGTAATACCAATAGGTTTCTTATGATAAATTCTAAAATAAATGATATCTCAAATAATACTCTTATCGAATCAAGTGATGCCATTTATTTTGAAAATATATTCTTTTTTAAGAACCAAGTTCTGAATCAAGTCTCTTCTAATCCTCTCTTAGTTTTTAATTCTTTTGAATCTAGGTCCTTTAATAAGTCAAAAGTCAAAAAAAAATAAAACTAACTCTAAAAATAAACCTTTTGAACTTATAAGAAGTTTAAGGATAAGAACTTGATGAAGGTTTTTTTACTTTCCTAGTCGAGGGCGAACCTTTCTCTTTTCTAGAGGTAATACCTTCATTTGATGCCCCTTTTTAGAAGGAAGTTATTCTTTCCGAATAAAATTTAATCCTACAAAATCAATCCTGGATATTATCTGATCTACTCCTTGGTAGCAAACTTTTAGGTTATAAGTAGATATTTAAGAAGAAACTTAGACTTGATAGTTCAATAGAAATGTATAAGGCTAGATTAGTAGCCAAAGGATATAATCAAAGTAAAGGGTTAGATTTCTTTAATACCTATTCTTCTGTAGCTATAATAATAACCCTTAAATCTCTTCTTGCTATTTCTTCCATTTATAAGTTGATCATTCACCCTTAAATCTTTTCTTGCTATTGCTTCCATTTATAAGTTGATCATTCATAAAATGGATGTGAAAACTGCATTCCTTAATGGAGATCTCAAGAAAGAGATCTATATAAAACAACTTAAAGATTTTGTTGTAAAGGGGCAAGAAAACAAGGTTTGTAAACTTGTTAAGTCCCTATGTGGTCTTAAATAGGCTCCAAAATAATGGTATGAGAAATTTGATCAGATCATCCTATCATTTGGATTCAAGATCAATAATTATAATAAGTATGTCTATTCTAAGATCATCGACGATGATTGTACTTTGCTTATATATCGATGGTATCCTAATCTTTGAAACATCTCTTAAAATTATTTCAAAAATTAAATATTTTCTTTCATCTAAATTTGATGTGAAAGATTTAGGTAAAGCACATATGATCGTATAAATGAAGCTAATCAAATCCCATGAAGGGATAATGCTCTCTCTTTCTATAGAAAAATAATCAAGAAATTTGATTATTTTGATCTTAAATCAATATCTACTTCATATGCTCCTAGCTTTTACCTAAAGAAAAATCTAGGTGACCTAATTGATCAATTAAAATATTCTCAATAGGAAACCTCTTGTATATGACAATTAGGACAAGATTTGATATTGCCTATGTTGCAGAGAGACTCAGTAGATATAATCAAAATTCTAATCAATCTCATTGAATAGCCTTAGAAAGAATATTTCGATGTTTAAAGGGAACACTTAATCTCTCTTTAATGTTTAATGAATACCTTGAGGTGGTTGAGGGTTACAGTGATATTAATTGGATTGCTGATTCTCTTAATCTTAAATTAACCATCGGATATCTCTTTCTTTTCGGTCATGTTGCTATTGCTTAAAGATCATTTAGACAAACTATTATTTTTAAAAGCACTATGGAGGCTAAGTTGATAGCTCTAGATGCCACCTGTAGACAGAATGGATTAAGAATCTAGTATTAGAGCTACGTTTGGTACCTAAGTTAGTTCCAACTATATCAATCCATTGTGATAGTAAGGCGATAATCGAACCAACTAATCAAAAGAGTACTAATAAAATGATAAACTGATATATACGACTTTATTATAAGTCTACAAGACAACTTAAGAAAAATAATGTTATCTCCTTGAAATCTGTCAAGTCTGAAAAGAATTTGCTAGATCAATTAACCAAGAGATTATTTAGGAGTGGAGTCCTAAAATCATCGAGGGGATGGGGCTTAAGTCTATTATTTGGTCACTAGCAGTAGACACCTAACCTCTATGATTGGAGATCTTATGAAAGAAGTTTAATGTGGTAGAAACAAAGCTGATTGAGTGATCGTATTAGAGCACAATTTTTAAAGAAATTTCTTCTCCCATCCCTGTGATGAGTGCTCTTATAAAGTGATACAATAAAACTATGCAAGGATGAGTTATACTCTTAATGAATTTGAGGTAGGTTATCTATAGGGTATTAGTTACAAATATTCTTGGAAGATTCATATATATGAGAATTTTCATATTAAACCGTGACTAAGGGTTTGGGTTAATCCTAAGAAATTCTCATGAAAAATCAAAGTACTAAGTGCAAGGCCTTAAATATGCGCTGACCGCTTAAACCCAATTGATCCATACTGTATGTGTGATTAATAGAAGTCTGTCAAGGATCTAATTCAAGGTCTAATTCACTATGGTTCCTTTAATGTATACAATCAATACTGAGTGGAGTTCAAATCTATTGGATACTTTATCTATTGCACAGTATAAGATGCCTTAAAATTTATTTTATATTAATTTTACTATTTTTTAAAAATTTTTAAAAAAGCTTTAAATAAAAAAAAAAAAGCTTACGAGCATACGCAAGCATTTTGCTCACAAATGCTCATTGCGAGCATTCCGCCTACACATGCTCACATATTCGCTACAAACGTGAGTAACACTCGTGAACGTTTGTGAATGCTCGCATGTTTGCTACGAGTGTTCGTTCCAAATGCTCCAAATAATTTTATTTTTTTATCATTTTCTTGCATATCTTGGGGACAATGGCTATTAGGCTTTTAAGGTCATAAAGGACTAAGCCGTTAGGAGTTGCTTAGACTGAGCTTATAAATAGTCTCGAAGATTTAGGGTTGTAGGCAATCAAAGCCTGAATCCATTTTTTTGTTCTGCAAAGGCATTTGGACTTTCTAAGATCATATTGAGAAGAAAGGCTGTGCCTTATAAACCTGACTTAAAAAAGCTCCCTTATCTTTTATTATTATTATTTTATTATTTTGTTATATCTAATTTTATTTTTGGACATTTGAAGGAGTCGTTGGATTATACCTCCATGCGATCATGCTCATAATAGAAGATTCGGATTGAACCGAGTTATTTTATCTTAAGAATAAATTACATATAACATGTACGAAAAGATAAAAACTATACGGTATCTAATGCGACTTAACCCAAATTAATTTTTAATTTTTTTTAATTTAAATTTTTATATTTAAATTTCAGTCTATTACAATTCAAACCGCTAACAACTTTTGAACAGCTTAATTCCAATGACTTCCAAACCTAAACACCGACCAACAGCAGCACCCCCCCTCCCCCCCCCCCCCCAAGGTTCTCATCTTCCCTCCCTCTCTCTCTCTCTCTCTCTCTCTCTCTCTCTCTCGCGACCAAAAAGCACCTCCCAAACCCCCCTCGTCCCCCCCTCTTCTCATCTTCCCTCTCTCTTTTGCTCTCGCGACCAAAAAGCACCTCCCATCCCATCTTTAGGTGAATAGCCTCGATCGTTCCCCGGCGATCTAGATAGTGAGGAGGAGGGAAGAGAGAGAGAGAGGGATCAAGGGGATGGCGGAGGAGTCGTGCTGCGGGCCGATGTTCTGGGTGTACCTGCTGATATGCGTGGCGCTGGTGATGTTCGCGGGGCTGATGTCCGGCCTCACCCTCGGCCTCATGTCCCTCAGTCTCATGGACCTCGAGGTCCTCGTCAAGGCCGGCCAGCCCAAGGACCAGAAGAGCGCCGGTAGTCTATTACTACTAGTCTTCTTTCTCTTCTCCGGCTCCGCCCTTTATTCTTTCTTCCTCTCACCTCCTTCATGTGTTCGTGTTTTTGGGCGCAGCCAAGATTCTGCCCGTCGTCAAGAATCAGCATCTGCTGCTCTGCACCCTTCTCATCGGCAACTCCCTGGCCATGGAGGTGCCCTCTGCCACCCCCGCTCTCGTCCTTTTCTTGGATTATTAGGTTTGGTGTATAACCTCTTTGTTATATTTAGGCTTTGCCCATATTTCTTGATGCTTTGGTTCCGGCGTGGGGGGCGATACTGATATCGGTGACCCTCATCTTGACTTTTGGTGAGGTAATTTCTCTTATGTTTGCTCGCTTATTTCGGAGGATCGGAACTTTTGGACCGGAGATCATTTTATTTTGACGGGACTGTATATGATTTGCTCTCTTGTTGGTTTTCAAGATTATTCCACAAGCTGTGTGTTCGCGCTATGGATTGAGCGTGGGAGCGAAGATGGCCGGGGTTGTACGAGTGCTTTTGTTGGTCTTCTTGCCCATATCTTATCCTATTAGTAAGGTAATTCCTCGTTGCTTTGATTTATTCAGAAACAGCAGTCATGGTTTGGAAGCTTTTAAAGCTGATTTAGTTCATTATATTCTGCAACCTCTGCCATGATAGGAGTTTGTGGCAATTTGCTAGCCTCGATTAAATTGGTTTATTCTTAGATCGATGGAGACCTTGATCAAACATGAAAAACATATGAAATCACAACCCAATTTTGGAAAGACGTATTATTTGGAAGTTTCCTTTTTAATATTGAGAGGCCTGTGCTTGTTTTTCAGACAAAAACAAACTACACATGGACCTCACATACCTTGATCATACATTAAAACCATGTGAAATTACAACTCTATTTTGGAAAGATATAATATCTGAAAATTGCCTTTTAATTTTGCAGTGCTAGAGGTGTTTGTTTGTTTCAGGCAAAAACAAAGTACATATGAACCACACATACACCCCTGCCATCATTATTCCACCTGACTTACATGGCCCAGTGTAATAATGGAGTTGCATTCTGTTCTTGGCATGCATGTACTTTGCTTTTGTTTACATGCCCTTGTGTTTTTAGCAGAAAGATGATTTATTTCTCTTGAATTAAAAAAACTTAAGTTTTAGCTAAGTATCTGGTCAAAGGAAAACAACAAGAAGGCACTCCTGTGATTGTAAAACTGTAACCACCCACCTTGTCCTTTCCTATCGAATGTGCAGAGTGGATCAAGAGAGTGAGCGCATAATACCAGAAATAACTTGTGCGTAAGTATTCCTATATAGATATGTATAATTGAATATTATAACATTCTATTGTTATTTCCTTGGATTCCTTTCTGGAAGGAGGTGCTTCTTGCCGAATTGCAGACATGGGATACAATCCAACCTTTTGTATCCAAATTCTGTTTCATGCTAAGGAAATTTGTGAAGTTTTACTGGCATAGCTTGATACTGTACATGAAATTATAACCACTCAACTTGATATTTCACATAAGACCTAATTTGTGCGATTTTACAGTTTTCTGTAATCACCAAAGAAATCATGTCCCTTTATTCCTTTCCGCTAGTTGGAGAATATTATATAGCTGTACAAGAAAGCATGGAGAAGATGATAGCAGGTGTGCGCAGCTAGTTTCTAAGAGAGGAAAACACTATCATTTTTCTTTTTCACTAATGGGAACAACACTGTTCAATTGGAATTACTTTTTGATTTTGTTCAAATGCCTAATGTATACCTTATTATTTCTTTCTCTTTATATATTTCCTGTGTGCGCAATTGTTTGTGCTCCTTTGGACATTTGTATAGCATTGGAGGAATGTTCTACACTACCAATAGAAAACAGGATAGGTAATTGAGCTGACATTTTTTTTATTGTACCTTTCACCCTAGAATCCTTAATGATTATAATATATAACACAACTTAGTCTACAATACTGCCGTTATCACCTTTTGTCACCATCTTAATGCTGGGTTTCATTTCGAGTACACACGTCACACCGGATGATCAGCAAGCTTGGCCATTTGTAAGCGGTGGATCAACATATGGACTATAATTTTTTAAGGAAGTTCTATGATTGGATCTTAATCTGTTAGGCCTAAGTGATATCATATTCTTGGCCAAGGCATCCTTGGACAAGTGAGTGGCTTGCCTTGAAACCTATTTGACCAGCTAAAGGGCGAGGGATATCTACCTTGTGCAATTCATAGCCATCTGACTCTAGAACAATCTTCCTAGGTTCCTACAGTTTGGACAATGTCTGGACAAAAAGGAAAGAAGGCAAGTTCTTTTACCTGGGGTAACATTTATTTCTAAGGAAAATATAAGTCAAAGAACAAAAGTGCTTCCTTTTAGAACTACATTTCTTGATTTTGAGTGACCTATCTGCTAGTTCTTGTACATTATTTTTGCATGCATGCACATGTGCATATGTGTGTGCATGCATGCATCTGATTCTAGTCTGCTTCATCTTTGTGGAGCCTTCTTAACATAGAGTTCTGTTCCACAGCTGACTGTATAATGATGATCTATACAAGATGAATTTAAAATAACAATCTTGAATAGTAGAAATAACAAGGAGTAAGATCACTTGTTATCAATTTATGATTTTTAATATGTCTTAATTAAGAAAGTTTGTTTGGAATTAATTATTTCATCTAAAATATGCAAATGATGGAGTATTATTAGTAATTCAGAAAATACATGCCTTTAAATTGTGTTTAAAACATAGAGTTTATTAGAAAAAGAATGGAGAAAAAGAAATTTGGTTTCTGTGGGACTTTACTATTCCTATCTATCTTTAATGTCCTACTTAAAGTCTTCTATGTTGTGATTAACTCACTTCCCATGGTTGTATGACATTAAATCATGTCATATATTTTTGTGGAGAATGATTGTAGTACCATAAGTAATGGCTTATCTGCAAGGTGAAGCATTGAGTGAAGGTCTGCTAACAATTACTTATTATTACCTAGATTTTCTCAGACATGCAGTTAGGTCTGCTAACAATTACTTATTATTACTTTGATTTTCTCAGACATACAATTTGTATGTGCATTTTATGATGCGAGGAAAAGGATTTCCAAGGTTACAGGAATGGCTATACTGAAAATGTCATCATAATACTTAGGATGCCAATTAGGACAGTACCAAACTGTAAGGCATGAAAATACTTGAAAGAAGCATCTCTTTTTTTGATGACAACCATTTTCTAGCAGTCACAGCATTCACCAGGCTTCATGATCTCAAAGATGCTGGGACTTTCTTCTGTTGTTTACTTCTTCCAAATTTAAGGATGAAGCCCTTTTCTTTTTTAAGTGCAAAATATACTTGCAGTAATCTTGGGATCGTCCATTGCTTGCCAGGGTTAAGTGTATCTGATGAAATGCATGCATTGTTTGTTATTACTGGTACAAGGTCATCTATTTTTTTTTCCATTTCCTCTCTTTTCATAACCCTGAAAATCGTATACCCATGGGTCCCACTTGACCCAGATTAATCATTAATGCAAACATGCGTAATAAGAGAGATTACTTGTTTGTCTTGTTCCAGTCTTTCTATGTTTTCTTCTGCTTCTGTAGAATTGATACTTGATATTTTTCTCGTCCCTCTGTTGAATTGATACTTGATATTTTAACATTGATGCTGTTCACAGCTGTTGGACTGGATTCTGGGAAAGGGGCATTTTGCACTAATGAGGAGGGCTGAATTGAAGACGCTGGTGGATATGCATGGAAATGAGGTAGACTTTATCTTATACTTCATCACTGTTTATCAAGCATTTTAACTAAGAAGAGGATTATTTATAGCAAAACCTATTATGGACATTTTATTGCACATAAGAATTAGTCTAAAGTATAATATAATTAGACGCAACGGGTAATCTATTATGAGTCTTCTCAAGTCCACTTACATATTTATGGTGACTATATCCAGTGATATAATTTAAAAGGACAAGAGAAGTTTAGTATCTTTAGCTATAACAAAGGTTCACCATACCAAGAACCAATACCATTTTGGTACTAAATCGGTACAGGGTATACCATACCAAATCAATGATGTATCGGATGGTTCGACATGGTACATGTCGGTTTAATATGATCTGAGGTCAGTATGAGGTTGGTATAGGATGATTTTGAGCTATAAAGGGTAATTGGGGTGGTACCGGCTCTGTACCATTTTGAAATGATGCATCGTGCCGGTTTCATATCGGTATGATTTGGTATGCCCCATACTGAGTGGTTCGGTACAGTTCAGCATACCTTGGCTATAACCCTTTACGTATCAAAGAAGCTAGGGAATGTGAAATCCTTAAAACCATTGTAATCTCAATCTTCTTTATGCTGACAATAGAATATGTTTCTTCCATTGAGAAATGCAACTGGAATGAACTTGCCAATTAGAAATATATGGGTAGTCTTGATAAAATAAAGACACCATTCAATCCAAATAATTATGTGAAAAGCAATGAAAAGGTTTTCCAAGTTGATAACCTTATGAATAGAAGAAAAAACCCGTGTGTTTGCTTTGATGCCTATGTATTTCAGCATAAAGATAACAGACTAACCATAGCATTGACTAAAGGTGTATTAAAACTAAAGCAATAGCTAGAAGTGGCTTATCTTATGCACTTTTGTGGCAAAATCAGACTTAGCTAAAATAAAAGGCCATAACAATGTTGCACTATCAAGATGATTAAGACGAGATCCCAGTATTGAGCTTTCGCACAAACAGGATATTCTCTGTAGAAGAAAAATCTTGATGCATTTGTAAAATAATTCAACCAAAAGCAATATGATGTTGTTGACTTTTTCGAATATATGAATTACTCCATTTTTTTGGAGAGGGAATTACTATTGTTATTTTATGTCTGGGGCAGTTGTAAAATTTGGGATTTTATGCTATATGTTGAGATATTTCTTTCATTAATAAAATTAATTCCAATGATGGCTTGGAATTGTTTCCAGATTCTTGATTGTAGTTTTGGCAATCTAACATTTTCATCCTTTTCAAATAATTACTACTGAATTAGTTGCCATGTTTTCTTCTCCTGTCTCCAACAAGTTTTGCTCATTCACTGCATCACAAAAATTTATTATTGACAACTTTTAAATAAGTATCTGGATCTTGTCCAGAAATGGATGGTGTTTAGTTTGGACACCCTGTGGTTTCAATAAGACATTTGTTCATGTCTTGAAGCCCATGTTCTCTTATTATTCTTCTGTCTGTTGATAAAAAGTGCTCAGATACAAGAATCTCTCTCATTCTGTTATTACACTTCTTAAACCTTCTATGTGGCTGTGTTGACTTTTTATCTACTTTGTCTGTACAATTCTTAGGTTCTAGTTTTGGTGATTTTGGCCCATTCCTTGTCACCTTTGTCACCCCACCTCTTTTCATTATCTTATCTTTAATTTGTTACTTGAGGATCTTTGATAGATCTATGCTGCCCTTTTTGGTTTTATTTTTTTTCTATTTTTTGTTATCAATTATTTTAAGAGTTTTATGCCTCTCCTTTCCCCTTTTTCAGTATCGTGTGGCTTATCAAGTTTTTGACATTTGGTCTCCATTCTTCTTGTTCCTAATTGGCCTTCTATGTTTGGTTCATTCCCTACATTGTAGTAGGATCCAGCATATTTGAACTTGCAGTCATGGCAACTCATCTACATCATGATGTTGGATACAACTATTCATGTTTAACTAAAGAGATGTGGCATGTGAGACATGTTGTGTAATTACCATGAATGCCTATAATTGCAGATTGGATAATCAATTCTACTCTTCATTGCATGTCTGTATTAACTTTGTTCATACTAATTTTGTCATCCGAAACTCTTCATAATACCATATGGAAATCTGATTGATGTCAAGCTTGCTCTTCCCTCCCCTGTTGTTTTGTTTATGACTTCTGTCAAATATTTCATATATGTCACATAATTTCCAATTGAGAATGTGTAGATAAATATAAGTAATGGTTTTGAGATTAAGGGTATATTTTGTGCTTTTTTAATTAATTGAATTCAGCAGCAGGGAATGCTCTTCTGATCTTCTTCCCTGAAGGCATTGGATCTCCAAAGTTACAAATATTGATATCTTATTGTGTTTTATAATGTTATATACACCGGATATACATGTGCTGCTTGTTTATGGGGGCTACAGCCTATAGTAAGGGTGTCCATGTATGTAAATTATGTATTATAGATGAGCTTGTATACATATGTACACAAATGCATGTGCATGCATGTCAAACATACATAAAGGAGTCCTGGCAGAGATTTAATCAGAACAAAATACATGATGGACCATTGAAATTTGGAATCCACAGTGTTAACATGGTTTTATGACTTCCATCTTAGTGCTCCCCTCCTCTTTCTGGATCCTTTGCCACAACTTTGAGCACTTATTCTTACCATAGCCATCTTAAGTTTTCGTTCTGCATGCCCCAACCAGAAATCAATTATTTTAAAGTTTTTAGCCATTATAAAACAATGATTTGATGAATTTTTGGTACAGAAGTATTTGAACCCACTCAATGTTTTTCAATAAAAGTTTGAACTTTGAAGTTTGTGTGCCATGATTGGTGGTCTTGGTTCTTAGTTGACATGGCTCACTGTCGGTTCTTAACAAAAGTTCCATTAAACAGCATATTCCTTGTTTGTTTTGAATGACTTTTAACTTGTTTTTATGAGAATAATAACCTAATTTTTAAAGGCTACAAATCTTGTGCTTTCTCATGAAAGGCATATGGTTGTATCAGATAATCCTTCTCTGTAGACTGACTTTTCACCACTTATATTTTCAGAAAAAGGGAACTATAGTACATTAGTACATACTTAGAAACAGTTTGCCAAATTTTTTTCTGGGTTAGGCAACTCTCATGAAGTTCATCTCCTATTACAACTCTTTGGATTTCTCATGGATTAGTTATTTGTCTGCAACCAGGTTAAATTTGTTGAGTGTATTTACGATGTTTTAAGTGTAAGAATAGGAACAAGAATTGTCCAAGAAAGCTTGAAGAGTGTCATTGAAGTTGTGAATGTGCACTGGAATGGTGCCATTGAGGAAAATATTTAAATAGGGACCTAGAAATTGCATGTTGCCATTATCATAATTGGTCTTCCTTTTTTTCCTTACATGCTTCATGCAATTATAAACTGTTTTATCTAGCAGATAATTAATTGTGTATGCATGCGTGCATGCGCATGAAAGGATGTGCTTATATCTCTTATTAATAAACGGTGGGGGGTAGACCCCAAGCTAGAGAGAGAGAGAGAGAGAGAGAGAGAATGTGCTTATATATAGTGATGTTGTAAAAGAACAATGAAGTGAAAATATATCATTAAAAAGGTTTAATCTTGACTGTGATATAACTGAAGCAGCTTATAATGCAAATATTTGATTTTCTTGGTTTGCAGGCTGGGAAGGGTGGAGAGTTGACTCATGATGAAACAACTATTATCACTGGTGCTTTGGAGATGACCCAAAAGTCTGCAAAGGATGCTATGACACCAATATCTGAAACCTTTTCGCTCGACATAAACTCAAAGCTTGATATGTTCGTGTTTTTTACCTACTGGCATAAGTCTGGATTTTATATCTTTTTCAAAATGTTGATATTTATCCCTTTTTAGGTACACTATGGGTTTAATAATGACAAAAGGGCATAGTCGTGTGCCCATTTACTCTGGGAGCTTGACAAATATTATTGGCCTTATTTTGGTGAGCAAGATAGCTAGTTCATGAATATGCAAAATTACTAAATGCTTTGATTTTGGAATAAAATGTAAGAACAATAATATTTGTCATACGAAGAATTCTATAATAGATTAAGTGATAGTGTAAATATTTACATTATTATTTTTAATTATTATGCATCTCTTTTCCCATGAAAACTTAAAAGTGAAATAATTATGCAATCTCTTTTGCGGTTATATCTGGTAGTATGCATGTTAATAATCTTTCTATATAATATATGGTGAAAGCCCTGGGGTCACCACTCTTCTGGACAAAGAATGGAGTTATCGAATAGAACTCCAAGTTCAGGAGGCTCCACACATGGATTGAGTGAACTTATTTTACCAATTTCAACAAGATGTCAACCCCTTTGAATTGGTCCTTGTTCCTAACTGGGGCAAATTTAGGCAAAAATAGCTTGTGGGACTTGTCATGAGACTTAGAGAGCCAGTTGGTGGGTTAGGAGACCTGCCTTATTTGCACAATTAAGCTCATGTAATCAGGTAGCATTTGCCTACTTTTTTCCGAGACTCACAAAGGGTTTTAGCATAGAAGTAACATGATAATCTGAAGCTTTGGATGAGATGTTCCTTCTGAATTTTTTCTAGGCTTGCAAATGGTCTTGGCACAGAGGGAACATGATGGTTTGATATAATGAACCGTAGGATATAATGAACCGTAGCTTTCAACGACGTTTTTACTCTTTTTTTTACTTAATTATAGTCTAACATGCATGTTTGGGTTATTTTAAGGATTCAGATATTAGGTGTACTAGCCTGCATTGGCTTGTATGTACTGTATCAGCTAGAGATTGATATGCAGTGTCTCCTTGCGAACAAAGCATAGAAAAATTGGCTTGAACCTCCCCGAACCAGCCCCTGATCATCCCTATATCATTTTACATCAAGCTCAAAGCTGTTTTTCACCTTTTCTGTTTGTATGTACCATATATATTGCTTTGTATTTGCCCGTGCTGACCAGCACTTTAGTCTAGGGATCGATTTAGAGAATTACTATTAGGTTCTGGATCACATTGTTAATTGTTCAGTGGTCAAGGTAAGATCTTGATTTGATGTCTTCTAAAAAAATGAGATGAAGGAAGAGCAAAGAAGAAAAAGAAGGCAAAGGCATGGGGGCGGGGGGACAAATTGGGAGGCCTTTGTACATTTACAGCCTATGCTAGACCTATAAATATGTTAATTAGGAACCAATCATTTAAAATATTTTGGTTTTATGCAAGGTTGGATGAACCACAAACCAGTACTGAACCGGTATTGGACTAGGTTCGGTTTGGTATTTTTTATAATTTTTTAATTTTCTATTGGTTTTCCTTTTTTTATTTTTTTTTGCTATATAGGGCCGAGAGCCTTCTGTGAGCTTTGATTCTGTCTCCTCTGTTCCATTTTCATTCAAGATCATTTAAATAAATATCATCCTCTCTCCTTTTTCCTCTTTTCTTTTCATGTACTTAAAATTTCTTATGAAAATAAGGGAATACCCTTATTTGAATTCAACAAAAGTATAAGAAAAATCAAATTACATAAGAATAAAAAGTCAACTTTCTCTTTCAAGAACAAATTCGAAGAATTTCAAAAAATCACAATTTAGCAAATATCAAGTTAGGGTACTTTCACTCTAGATAAAAATTTCAAAAAATCAATTTGACTTAAAAATGATGAGAAAACAAAATATCAAGAAAAATTATCTTAAAATATAATTTGTAAGATTTTGATAAACATTTAGTCAAACTTATCAGATTTTTAAACTTAGACAGGATCATAATAAGAGTGAACCTTACACTGACCTATGTCAGTTTGATCTATAGTTTATCAAAATAATAAAATTGAATTTATTATAATATTTTAAGATTAAAATGTATTTCTTAGAGTTCAGACTATGACATATCATTAGACTGCCTCAGCTGAACCATATACATGAAATGATAAATAATAGACAACAAATTAAAAAAAAAAAAGGTAATGAAGATCAGTTGCAGATTCTTTAACTTCACCTTTAGAGTAAGTATATAAGAATAGGCGATGATCATTTTTTTGCTCTTTAAGGACTCTTTACTCATTTGCTAGTTAGTCTTTCTTAAAGGAAAATAATTTAAGTCATTTTTCTTAAAAATAAAGCAAAACCAAAAGATTAGTTTCTTTGAATTAGTGACACATCGTACTCTGAACCCTAAGAAATACATTTTAACCTTTCAAGTCGTTTGGTTGAGAGGGGGGGGGAGGGAGGTGGAATAAGGGTGGAAAAGTTTTCTATCCTTATTTTCTTACATTTAGTTGTAAAAGGAAAGAAAAATGGTTGGTGGAGCCCACACTTTCTTTTTCATGCTGTATTGAAAAAGTTTTCTTGAGGGGAGATGATATTTTCTTTTTCCATCCCACTCGAAAAATTTTTAGCATCAAAAGTTTGAAATTTCCCTTATTATATTAATATTATATTACTAATAACATATATAATATAATATATTAAATTATATCATATATTATAATATGTACACTAATATTATATTATGTTATAGTATTATATGCATAATATAATATAGTATGACATATTACATTGTATTGTATTATATTATAATAGATAAATAATACTATAATAAATATGGTTTAATAAATTATATCTTATATATTATATTATGAATAAGATATCACCAATATAATAAAATAGATAATGTAAAGTATAATATAATATAATAAAATAACATAATATATTATATTATATTTTATTATAATATAATAATATGATCATATAATAATATAATAATTAATTTTATATATCATGTTATATATAAATTATTACAATTATAATATATTTATTACAAATAATGGTTATTTTGGTTTATACATTTTAGCTCCAGATCAACAAAATTTTTTTTTGTGCATACGTTGAATCATTTCTTGAAATTGTTAGATTAGTCCATTTAATTCCTATGCAATCTTTATTCTAGGTGGCATTTTTTCTTGTAAAATCACTGTCAACCAAATATAAAAAAAATATTTTCAGAGCTATTTTTTCATACAAATTTTTTGCCAAACAAACGTGGTAAAATTTATTCTTTCTTGCACAACTTTTTTTAGAAAAATGGATCCAGCAAATCCTTTTTCAGAAAAATATCAAACGAGCACTTAGGATTTTATGATTAGTTTAATTTTTATTATTTTAATGAATTATGAATCAAGTCGGCATAGGTCAGTGTAAGGTTCATTATTACTATGATTTTGTCTAAAGTCTGAAAACAAAGTTTGACCAAGTGTTGATCAAAACCTTACAAATTATATTTTAAAATTATTTTTTATATTTTATTTTCTCATCATTTCTAAGTTTAATTGATTTTATGAGATTTTTATTCAAATTGAAAATATCCTAACTTAATATTTACTAAGCCATAATTTCCTAAAATTCTTTAGATTTGATCTTAAGAGGAAGAGTTGATTTTTTATTATTAAGAAACTTGATTTTTCTGATACTTTTGTAGAATTCAAATAGGAGGATTTTGTTTTTTGCATAAAAAATTTTAAGTAAATGGAAAGGAAAGAGGATGGCATTTGGTTGAATTGAGCAGTTCGGCATGGTTTGGGGCCTGTACAGAACCGATAGGTCAAAATGAACCGATTTTCTATCGGTTTGGTTCGGTTCAGATTGAATTGACTAGTTCGATATGATACATCTTACCTTGGTTTCCTGTGGTAGGAATGCGTTTTCCTGAATTTTTGAATTTGGAACTCCCATACATTGGAGGGTAACTCTTGTTTCCTCTTAATAAAAAGGAGTCACTTTAAAAAATAAATAAATGAATTTTGTTATCTTACTGATTGCCACATTAATATGAGGCAGCATCCCAAAGTATGCCAGTACAATAGATTAACCCCTCACATATACTGTTTGGATGGAATGCATGATTATATGTTGTGCATATATGGTGCAACTAATATTTTATTTTATTTTATTTTTTTGGGGGGGTGGGGGGCTGTGTTTGCATGATCCAATAGATAAGTTTAAACAGTTAGTAAGTCCTCATAAAAAAAAAAAAAGGGAGTTGGTAGAGTATCTTTACCCTCTACTGTATGAATAACTGCAATCTTGATGTATAGGCCTGAAATTGGTAAAATTGAATTTCTTTTTCTTTAGTTGCATACTCTAGATTCTTTTAGCTGACATCATTTGGGTTCTATGGTATTCTGACTATTTATCTTGGTTTCAGGTTAAGAATCTGATCACTTGTCGACCTGAAGATGAGGTCCCTGTTAGAAACGTTACCATCAGGAAAATTCCTAGGTATGATTTTCCTTTACCACACGTCTCAAAGTTAATTAATTCATATATATATATATATATAGACCTTTAGTAAGAAAATTGTATTGCTTCCTTTTGTTTTGTAAACAACAAGATGAACTGTGGAGGCCAAAATGTTAAAATTACTTTTGAGCCTATTAGAAAAATTTCATACTTAGGGCCACCAAAATAAAAAAAATCAGTAGATCAATGTCACACCCTTGACTTGATTAAGAAACGTGGCAATCACCACATACCCATGAGGTATCACGTCACAAGTATACAATGCATTCATCATGATATCAAAACAAATGAACTGAGCTGCGAAATATAAGTAACTGAAATTTAAACTTAATGACTAACATGTCCAAAATAAATATCTAAAAATCTTGTTTGCATCACTGATATCAACTGCCTTCAACATTAAATAAAGAGAAAACATAATCAAACATTAATCCTAATTTACTGTGTAGGTTCAGCTCTTGAAACTATTCACTCTCATGTTAGTGACTTATTAGCATTTAATTCTTTGAATCTTAAAAGAGAATGATTAAATAATGAGCTCGATAGCTTAGTAAGTAATGAATATCTTAACTAGATAATTCAAATAATAAGTCAATAAATCCTCTTAATAGTCATACTAAGAATATGAGCAAGTCATCATTTTCAAATAAGGTATAGATAAGGGTATTGATAATTCTCAAATATTCAGTTCATTCTCGTAACAATAATTAGATTTATCATATTTCATCTCAATAGCCATTCTGACTATACCCTTAATCATAACCTCAGAATCGATCGAATGCTAATGTATAACATCCATTGGCCACTGGGTATTGACCAATGTGTAACTCCATTGGTTATTGGGTATCGACCAATTATAACTTCATTGGCCTCTGTTTATTGACCAATGTATAACTTCATTGGCCTCTGGGTATTGATCAATGTATAACCTTATTAGCCACTGAGTAACGACCAATGTATAACCTCCATTGGTAGTTAAATATCGACTAATGTGTAACTTCCATTAGCTGCTAGGTATTGACTAATGTATATCCCTTATTGGTAATTGGGTATTAACTAGTGTCTCCTATTGGTAACTGGATATTAACTTATGCATATTCTTTATTGGTATCTTGGTATTAATCAATATATAACTGATAATTGGGTATCTGACATAGTTAGCTTGGACTTTGAAATCCAAAATATAGAATCATAAACAAACAAGCATGTTGAATATCAGATTTCGTAACATATAGGCATAATATTTACAATTAAAACAACATATTGAATTGTAGTTTTGCTTTCCTTTTAAATAAATACATGAATTCATGAAATCCGTAAATTACATGTTAGTCAATTATAATTCTTTTGAAACTATTATTTATGAAAATAAATGGATGAAAAACCAAGGAAGGGAAGATCATAATTTACTTTATAGGGAAGACATTTGGATAAATTCAACAAACTCCGTGTTACCTTCATAATACAAAGTTGAAATCGATGCAAGGTTCTCTTGAAAGGAAAGAGTGTTAAATTCCTACTGATACAGGCAAACCAACACAAAAGAGATAATTATTAGCTTTGCATCGATCACCTCATGTAATCATGGTCCTGCACCATGATAAGTAATGAATCTCTTCAAGTGAGGAATTGAAGGGAATCTTCGAAAATTTTATTTATGAATTTTTTGTATTAAAATATTTTTACTAGAGCTATTTATAGAGAGATCTTTTAAAGCCAATAGGGTTCCTACTTCTAGTATGATACTAATTTTCTAAAGATAATAGATTTCGTACTTTCTATAAGATATCAGTTTCTGAAAGGAAACTAAAGAGATAAATATTAAATAAATATCTAAAAATATATTCACATCTCCTATTATACTTCAAACTCATCTAACTTAAGTTTCTAGAAGGAAAAAAAGTAAAAATTCGGATAAAATACAAGAAAAAGCATCTTTAAGATACGAGACAGAATAATATTTTCATAATTTTTTGAAAGTTTGTTAGCACCTACATCTCTTCATTAAATTGTTTATAACTTTCTCATCTAAATGTGTGGCAAAGCCAACTCGATGCCAAATGTCAGGAAAAATGGATTTCGTTGAAAATTTTAATTATGTTGCTTTTGGTGAAGTTTTTTTTTTTTTTTTTTAATTGATGAGCATTGGATTGGGGTATTACAATCAAGAATAAGCCTATGGCAACCATGTATAGTTGAGGCTTTAGAGCATTCATCCATAACAAAAATCTACAATTTGAGTTGATAATAGAATGCTGGCTGGATGAAGATATACTAAGAAGGTCTTTGTGGTGGAAAAACCTATTGCAAGCCAATGTATGTTTGTCTTGCTTATGTGATTTTCTAGATGGACTGGTTGATGCACTAATTCATGGTATTACAGAGCCTAAAAAACAATTTTAATTACAATTGCAAGCTTTAGCATGATTATCATTTTCAGTTGTTACATATTGGACTTGGTTCCTATTTTCCACTTCTATGATTATTAGAAAGGACAGAGAAGCTAATACTTTATTATTTTGGTAGTATTGCCAACCTCTAACAATAAATTACAAGGCTCATGCTTCAACAGAAGGAAATGAGCTCATGACTTTGGCATCTGTGAGATAATAAATAAAACATCTATCAATTTATTAATTTAAAAATATAGAGGAAAAACTTATCTTGATCATTGAATATCTTCCGTCAAGGCTTGACAATGTTCTTGACTCAAGAAGCTTGGCTTCAAGAACATTGTTTTCCTTTGGAATATGGAAATAGAAACCATAGAGCAACAACAATCATGTGTGAGAAAGATATCTCTTTTGGGGATGAGCTGGTCTTTCGCCTATTGCATGTCATATATGATGAGAAATTTCTAATTACATTAAGGCATTAACTTCCAGGTTTTCCTATGCAATGAGACACGCCGCTTTACCACCGGTCCTGACACTTGGGTGGGGAGTGTCTAAAGATGTGCCATGCTGATTGGGATGCTGGGACGGTGGTGGGATAGTCCCGTCTTGATACTTGAGATGGCAACATGTTCCGGTGTTCCATAGGATGTCCTGTTGAGACTTGAAAGCATGATTCATATATTAGGGTGTAGAGAGAGATCACATTGGCATAGCATTTTCTGAGGCTTTGAAACTACTTTGATTATAAAAATTGATGTAGGACAGCTTAGGGGTTGGAATAAAACACACGATTAACACTTGAAGCACATGATTAAGTAATAATTGGCTGGATTTCTGGTCAAGACGACTCAATTATCTCAACTAAAGCACATTATTAACACTTGAAGCTCTTGATTCATGTCATTCAAAAGCTTGACTTCTGCAATTGCATCAAAGATCTATAACAAAAACTGATGTTTCCTGATACATTCAGACTCAGCAGACATATCCAAGATGAAATTGCTCTTGTTGATACTTTTTCTTTGTATCAGATTTCAGTTATTTTTCTTGCCATTATTTGCAATTTTTTTCTTCATATCCATCTCATAATATTGTCTCATGATACATCACACTATACCAGGGTATATGATGACCTTCCTCTCTATGACATACTGAATGAATTTCAAAAGGGCCACAGTCACATGGCTGTGGTTGTTAAACGCAACAAGGACATTGGACCAACAACAGAAAAAAGCAAGAGTAATATTTCAGAGCATAGAGTGAACCAGAGTAGGAAACACATGCCTGCTGATGGTATTCCTGGTATGAATTATGACATCACATATTCTTAAATTTGGCATGTTTGAATTGTTACTTTAGCTGAAATGTTTTGTATTCAATCCCATTTTATATGGAACCACTTGTGCATATTGAAAGGTGGTAGTCTTCTTTGTCGACGAGGTAGTGATTACTGATTTTCCAGGAGGTGGATCTCAATTAGTTTTGGCTGAGCATTTGGGTGTCATTACGAAAGCATCCCCTGTGAATGGTAATGTCCCTGATACTCAGGGTCATGTGAAAAGAAGCAACATGGAGAAACATGGAGAGGTGCGTTCGCAATTGAAGAAGTCAGAGCGAGGACGTCATGACAATATTCTTGATGTTAATTTGGATCCCCTTCCATTCTATTCAGTAGATGAAGAAGTGGTTGGAATTATAACAATGGAAGATGTTATGGAGGAATTGCTACAGGTTAAAAATATTTTAGTGGACAATATTTCTAACTATTCTTAAGACTAACCATGATGAAATATGTTTTATCTGAAATCTGAATGCTCATATCATAATATGTGTTGCTATTTTTTATACATTGTGTGTGCTTGCATAACTGGCATTAACTGAACACATAGATCTCCTGTTTCTGTTTGATATGCATTGTAGATCTGATTCTCGATACCATATTCCTGATTCTTTGGTTAATAATTATGTAGATAAAGATGTATATCTGCCTTTGGGAGCTCCAAGTGCAATAATCACAAAGTTTAGTTATACTGGGTTTATTGGTATAGCAAGTAGAGACATGCTTGTATCAATATGAGGTGAATATAAGGAGAACAAGAACTGTCTCCAGAATGGTGTGGAGGCCATGCTCTTGCACTTGGAGATAACTAATAGTCTAGTAATAAGTTTGGCTTTTAGTAATTTAAGGGTCAGGTCTCTTTCACCCCTATACGTATAGAGGCACATACCCATAAATACATGCATATTACTCTAAACATGGCATAATTATGCTTTTGAATTGTAGTTGTTGACAGCTTTGCACAATGATGATATACGTATACCGAATTTCTCTTAACTTTGAATTAAGTTTAACTTGGTATTTGTATATGTCAGTTGAATTATTATGTGATATATACAGTTTTTGCTTTTCTTTCTTTTATAAATCCAGAAACCATAGTTTGTTGAATGCACCCAATTTCTGATTCTTGAATCTGACTTTAGCAGCATATATATATGTGTTTAAATTATGTTACATTATTTCAAACATGAACTGAACCAGAAATTTTTTTTTTGATCAAATAATTGAGCTTCCATAAAGATGGTCTAATTTTGACATGCTTGTTTCATCATTGGATTCTTACACTCTTATGCTGTCAGAAATTAAAATTTGCATAATTTGAATCAACAAATCACTACACATTGGAAATATTGATATTTCTTGGAGCACAAATGCTGCTATGTGTTTGGGTATCATGAATTGCTGCTTCCCAAAATGCATGACTTGATGGATGCTTGTCCATGCCTTATTGGATATCTAACTTGGAGCACCATCCTGGAGCAACTTTTCTATAAGCCACTCCCTGCAAATGCCAGAAAGTAATTTTATGCTTGATTACAAAGACTGGTTGAGACTTTTGAGCCATCTTAGAATATTTTGGGTTTCTTTCCCCCCCCCATAAAATAAATATTTTTTTATTAGGTAACTCGGCCAATACATGGAAGGGAATGTTTTGTGATTTTGTAATTTTACTTGTTGAATTCTAAGTTCTTTTCATGTTGGATTCCATGTGATTCTGTTCTCTTTTGTTCTTTCTCCTTCCTATTTGCTTCTTCCATCTCCTGTCCCATAACTTTCCTGCATTACCGGTAGACTCCATATCATTTGGTCTTAAGGCAAAATGAAACAAGTTCCCTCAGGGTTGGTGGGTTGGTGAATGCATATTGATAATCTGGGATGATGTACATCTTCTTTGTTAAACTAAAATGAGATTTTATTTAAGTAGCATAATATTATGTTATTTTGCTTGTAGCTATATTCTATTAAATTGTTTCTTCCAGATCCTTTATCATATTGCTAAGTTGAATTTGTCTTCTATTCAACCTGACCTATATCCTTTACAAGGATTTGTTTTGTTTTTGTTTTTGTAAGCTACCACTAGTAGTGTTTGCTGGAAGTTCGAATTTGTCAGGTTAGACACTCTAAAGGCTCACTTTAAAAGCAAGCTTGGGTTAATTTTAAGATTGTATGGATTGCATGAACATTAGCACTATTATTTAGTATAATATGCATAGCAACCTATGGTGTCACCTAAAATGGCTAATTAGAAAGTTACTAATTGGGGTTCTTGGCCCTACTTATATATCCAAGACCTCCCTATTCGTCACGGCATGGGAATAAACACATGTCTGCGTGGGTCCTCACTCTCCTCATTTAAGCTTTGCAACCTTGTTAGGGAAGAGTCCAATCAGAAATAGAGACATCATGATCAGCTCGTGATTAGCTCTGGAAGGCTTGTGTTGTAATGTCTACTAGTCCACATTGGGCCATGGGTTAGGTCAGCTTTGAGATCATTAGTAACAATTTAGGACCTCAGCAAATGGCTAGCCAAGAAGTAATTAATTTGGGTCTTTAGCCCTGCTTAAATATCCAAGATGTCCCTAACATGCAATTTAAGTGGAACTAAATGCATGCCCACATGGGTCCTTGCGATTTGCACGAGCAATATATGATTGTCAAGTTTGATAAAAGGAGGCCACCTTTTTGTGAATAGCTTTAGGTTATTTCGATCAATGATTTAGATTATCTTGAGTTTAGAGTTAGCGAAGGAGATGTTCCAACTGACAAAAGCAAATGTTGTAGGAGAAAGATCAACAGATTTTTTGAGTTTGCTTCCTTTGAAATGCATAACTCAATGCCTTTTATCCATTAAATGTATTGAACACTCTTTGGAGAACAGACCACTACATTTAAGCCTCATGACTTCCTATTTGCAAGTTTTTCTAAGTTATTTAGATGTCTTATGTTGCTACTTATTTTTAGAAAATTTAGGAGTAATGTAACAAAACCAGGGATTTACATATGGTCTATCTTCCACAGAATTTAAGAGACTTGATGTTGGGCAGGCCACCTTAGCAAATTGTTGACCCATGTATTAATTATTTTAGTTAGTAATGTCTAAAAGTGATCTCCTTGATTGATGCTAGATCATCTTCCTAACCTATTTTCTGTCTTCTTCACTTTCTTGGTTACTAATGGGCCCTATTTCAATATGTGACAATATTATTTTTACTTTATACTAGGACATCCTTATCCAAATCTAATATCTTTTTCATTATATTTAGATAATGACCTTTTTTGTCATTACAATGATGTAGATGCATTTGAAATAATACTCTGATTTTTTTACATGGAAAATGCTAGTGAAGCTTTTAATAATGTATCTGATATGCAACAAGGCAAGACAGATGGAATTCCAAGATAATCATTTAACATGTATTGCAATTTTGCTTGTAAGAATCGCATAATATGCTTCTTCTCATAGTATGTGGTTATATTAGATTGCACCCTGAGAGGACTTAATATTCAGCCGACATGACAATAATTATAAAAACTGGACCTAACCGGTGGTTCAACCTGGAAACCAGTGAACCAACCTGCTGGTCGGGCCGGTTTTTACTTGGGACTGAAATTGTATTCAGATTGGCTAGAAACCGCTGAACTCGATGGTCTTCTAAAAATCCAGTGACCCATGCAGTCCAAACCAGGTTCAAAAATTGTAACTAAAAATGCATTTAAAACAGAATTGGAATGATGAGTCCATTTAGAGAGTTGCCAACCACTCCTGGAATAATGCTCACCTTTTTCATATTCCCTAGGGCCTTTCTCTGATTAGAGTAGAGGGCGCGAGAGAGCAGAGTGTACCACCTTATTATATTTCAATAATAATTTCTTTCCATAAAAGATAAAACTCTTTTGCTCTCGATACAAGCCTAAAAATATAAGTACTTTCATTTTATTCTTTTGGATATTTCCAAAACCATACTATTTAAAATAATTAATTAATGAATTCTAAAATTATTTCTAGAATTTTTTTCTCTTTTTTATACAAAACCAAAAAGCATCATTTTATTCTTTTGAATACTTTCAAAACCATACTGTTTGAAATATTGTAAAAATATTAATAAATTCTACATATTTTCTGTATTATATATTTTTACTAATTTTTAAAATAAATTATATCATTATTTTCTATTTATGCTTTGAATATTAATATAAAATCTAGATACAGGTCAATTAAAGCATAGTATTTAAAACATACAATTCATCATGTGTTATGCATATTTTTCTAGTATTATAGCTATCGCTAAAATAATTTTAATTTTGTATGACTGATTGACCTTGCAATCAGTCTGCTGACCTAGTGGCTTGGACCCTTGATCAGGTTGGTCTCTGATTTAGTTTTAATAACTATGACTGTTAATTTGCATTGATCATCATGCTGATGTTGATGGGCCAGAAGCATCACCAAAAGAAACTAGCTGTTCTCAACAGATGGGATTCAAGAGAGTAGCTAATATGGAGAAAACAATTTGGGTTCCTTTGCACAAACACAAAATTTTAGAGGAGTAAGATGTTTGGTAGTAGTCATTATTGGTTATGGAGAGCTGTTAGTTGGTAATGAAGTCAATGCAGATGCTTTCTTGGAGCTTGTTGTGAAATGGACAGGCAAGGGTTGTTCACTACTTTTATCTGTTTCTGTGACAGTGAAATTGGCTTTTTCACTTACGGTAGTTGGCAGGTCAACTTGCAAAAGGATTGGACCATGATATGAAGTCAGTAGATAATCAACTGTTTTTATCATCCCAACTTTTATGTTATATAAATTGGTTATCTTTTCATCTTCTTTTAGGTTACTAGCATCCTCAGTCTTCATCAGATCGATCATCAAAAAAGGATCCATGCTGGATTCCCTAATTTAAGAAATTCATATTCTCATGCGCATGTATTCTTTCAGGTGTTTTGTGTCATTACAGGTATATGTATGTTTGAGGTTGTCCATGCATCTGTGTTGCTCTGTCAATTATGACTGCACATTAACTGCCTACCAGATTTTGCAATTTTTGTATCATATCTTTGAAGATGAATCCCCACTAAAGTGATTTAGATAGCATGCATTTATTAAATCTTCCTTTTATTTTGTGACTTTTGGGAGTGTTTCTCATTTATACTTATTAAAATTTGTATTTATACTACATTCATACTGATCTTAGCATCCAAAGCTAATACTTCTATCTGGTTTGTCTTTGAAGGAAGAAATATTGGATGAAACAGACGAGTACGTTGATGTCCACAACAAGTGAGTGACAACCATGTAGATTCTCTGTTTTGCTGCAAAATTTCTTATTGCCTTAAAGTACTCATAGGTTCCTTTATAGGATCAAAATAAATATGTTACCACCAAGAAAATCATCACCAAGATCTCCAGGAGCCGGATATATCTCTCATTTTGCACGACGAACACCATCAGCTTCTCCCCTTTCTCCCTATCATCATACTTCCATATCACGCTCACCTGTTTCTCCAAATGTTCAAGCTCCTGGTCCAACACCAACCATTTCAAATTCTCCTGGAAGGTCATCGCCAAGTTCGCCAGCAAATCATACAGGTCTAAGTCACAATTCACCAGCTTCTCATAGAGTAAGTGGAGTACTCTTCATCTCTGCTTTGTGGTGTGCTGTTTTTCTCAAATGTTTGAGAGCATCAATGGTTGATGCTGCTACTTTACTGAAATCTTTTATACTATTGAACTGTTTGATTTGTATCACTGGCAAGTTGAAAGGTTGCAGATGGCTATTTGGTTAATTTTAGTAAAAATAGGAGCCACTATCTAGTTTACTTTCTTTAATTTTCTTCCATTCATGATTTAATGGTGTGTACTTTCTTGGATTCTTTCTGCTAGGGCAATCTCTGTGGTTTTAGTCGTGCGATCATCCTTTGGCTGTTCTGCCAAAGAGTAGGTAACAGAGGCTCCGTTCTAGGCATTGGAAAAGCTTCTCTGTGAAATCTTTCTAGGATATGATTAGGTTAAGTTTGGTAACAATTATCAAGCTAACTAGCATGAAAGTTACTGTAAATTTTCTTGAGAAAAAAGTTTTTATAACAAATATCAAGCTAATTAGCATGAAAGTTACTGTAAATTCACTTGAAAAAAATTAGAACATTTTTGAGTTAATACTCTCAGGTCTGTCTTATATATCTTGAATTTTGATGTTGTGAAGGGTTGTGTTCTTTGGCACGGTAAAATTATACACGTTTAATGAAATCTAATACTTGTCTTACAATATGATTTATATTATGGCTGCTGTCATGCTGATTGTCGCAAATGTTGTATGTACTGGGCATTGCAGGTGTTAAATTTCCTTCTTGTAATGATTAGGATGGTGGGCAATAATGTATATAGTTATACAAGTAGCTTATAGCATCTTTGGTTTATATGATTAAATTGGCTTTTCTATTCTGCAGCCAGTTGGAGTGAGTAATTTAAAATGGATGTACAATGATAGCTAACAGACCTTGTTGCTTGTCCAGAACAGCTTTAATCCTTTTACGTTGTCCCTATGATGGTCTACATTCTTTATTGCCTTGGACTCTTTAAAGTTCTTTTTGACACCTTATATCCATTTCTTTCTTAAGCTTTGTTTGTGTTTTTGTTAAAGCAAAGAAAGTGAATATGTGGTTGGAGAATGTGTAGCTTGAGAAATATTAATTCCCATTTCTTTCTTTTCTCATTACCACAGCAACCAATCATAGCCATTGTAGTTTTCTTCTCAACTGACTGTCATAGGCAGCTTATTTAGTCTTTTATCAAGTATTCCTTGTGTTCTCAATCTGTTTTCACCTTTTCATCTAAGGTTATCTAAGATACATGCATTTGACTTCACCTTATTGTTGATCTACAACATTCTTTTCTCACTATGCTCAAATTTTGTACTTGAACCATATTATTTGCCTGTCACTTCAATCTTTACAATGGATGTTATTGGCCTTACTTTAATGTCTTCAATTTCTTCAAGTTTCTAATAACATGTTTATGCAACGTTCCTCCTTGCTCTGATGTTATTAGATCTCTCTTTAATAGTCGCTTCAGTGAGGTGAAATGTAAGAAGTGCCTTGGAGCATCTATTTGCCATAATTCCAAAGTTTGAAGTGGGGTCTGCTTGTTCATTCATTTTGACTACTGCATTTCTTTCACTATTTCAGTTGACTGATATCTACATCATCATCCTTTGTCTCCTCTGTTGTTTACCATGCAATTAACCCTAAATTATTGGTAATTAACATACATGGGGAATTTCAGGAAGGGAAAAGAAATGTTCGTTCATATGAGACAAGAACCTTAAAAATGGTTCCAGCCTGTTATTTGGCATGCTGCAACTGGAAACGTCCCAGTCTCACCACAACTACTTCTCATAACATGTAAATGTACCCCAGACAAATATTAATCGAATCAATATGGACCTTTAATTCCTCGTTCATCTTTATAACCTTCCAAATTCATTAATAGAAGACAGAGTGGAGTGTTTTTTCTTAAAAAAAAAAAAGGTACCGTACTGAATAAAAGACATTGTGTAGTCAGTATGTGGTGTCTGATAGAACTAGTTCTCTTGAGTTGAATGATGGTTGCATTTGTAAGGTAGTGCAATAACAATGGTACTTGAAATTGGCTGTGAACAATACCTTACTACTTTCTTGTGCTTGAGTAGTTCTTATCCATACCTATATCAACAATGCTCGTTTTCCAACATGTTTGATTAACTTCGCTGCAAATTAGCAGGTCTCAAGAAAATCGTACGAGAAGCTACAGAAAGATGGAGAGAGCAATGATTGATTGCCAATCTGGCAAGTAGAAAGTCATAATCATACTAGTGAAATTTTAGTTATGTAAGGCATCTTTTATGTTTGCTTTTATGAAGGTAACTATGGAGGTTATCATGGTGACTCTGTGTTTTGGACTCCCTGTCAAATATTAATCTTAGCTTACTATGTAATACGCCTATTGATTATTTCTTTTGTATATAGCTTGTGCTGAAATATCAGTCCATCTTAATGTTTTCACCATTTTAAATGTTTCTCATGGCAACTTGGATAGTTTTACTTTATTGAAAATGGGAAGAAGGAAAACATGGATTGTAAATTGTGTTTGAGAATGTCTCGATCATATCTGCACTTAATGAAAGTTGTAGTGTCACCTAGCAGATGGCTTGATTGTTGCTGTGTACATTTCACGTTTTTAATGAATGATAGCATCGATATTCACAGGAAAATTTAGTAAGATGACATGAACAAATACCGTTGCTTGTCACTACCATATCATCATTATCGTTGTCGTTATCGGTTTAACAACTGTGCAAGATCACAAACTGTAGTTTGATTTCATCATCAACGCTATTCCAAATTTCTAGAGCATAACTCTTTTGATTTGGTGCTTTCACTGTTGAAGTTTACCCAACTGCCTGAGGTATGGATGATGCATATTTACCGTATCTGCATATGCATTTGGTTATCATGCTTATAGGGATATAGTTTTAATCTAAACTTAAATATTGATTATTGGTAAATGAATACACTTACGAATGATCAATATTTTTTTTTTTTGTCCCAATTTATTGGTAGATGAATCCAGAAATGTGTTGGATATGAATAAGAATGATATCTGGTGGCAATGAAATGAAGTGATGGCATTCATTCCTGATCTTCTGTTCAAACAGAAATCACTTCAACTGTAAGCAAGTACAATTGGATATCAACAGCTGCTATATCCCAGATAACCAAATGTCGATTACTAAGGCGTCCGTGCATGCATGGGCTACCTAGGTGTTAGGGCAATGGCTCTTAAATTGTTGCCATGGAAACGTCATTGATCCAAAACTTATAGCTGTATCTGACTAAATATGGAGTTGCAGAAATTTTGGGTGGTCTAATTTTAATGAACTTATGATTATTTTGTCCACAAAGGGAAATCTGTTTTAATCGCAGCAATAGTTGAATGCTGGCGAAGTTATATTGTGCATTTTATCTATACGGATGAATGTATTTTCCGTCAGTCCGATTGCTCAGCTACTTATATCTGAGTCCAGATAAGGTCAGAACCAAATATTCATTATGGATTCTAAATTTAATTACATATGGTTGCGAAATCTTTTATCAACAATTTAATATTTAGCATACAACCTCCCATCTAACGCATTTAACTTTACTGGCAATATTCATGTTTGGATGAAATCAGCAATGTATATCGAATCTGAATGGAAAAAATCCAGTTTCATAATTTCAGCTCTGCCGTCGTTCACAAAGGTATACCGTGCATGCCTGGAGAGCGCATGCGGCTTCCATCACCTGGTATCACTGTTCACGGCATTGATTCAGTGGTAGAAGTTGATTTGTCAATGTTACGGTAGCTCGTCTTTCAAAAGTCTTGCACGTGATTTTTGTTCTTTAGGACAGTTGGAATGACAAGAAATCAGATCAATCGGAGAGGTTCTGATCTATTTTTTTGGACAGGACCTTGTGTTCACCATCAAGGTGCGGCAATTGAACGGACCTTGAAAGGAACATCCAATATTCTCAACTTGATGGAGAAAACGCATGGAGGCTTTCCAGAAACCCCTAGGACCTTGGCAAGACACGTTCCAGCGGCGCTCTTCATTCAAAGATCAACCTAACCTTTTGACGGTGGCATGCGAGAACTTTGGACTGGTTAGCTGCTGTTGTGCAAGCATCTTTGAAATGTTCTTCGTTTAACCTTTCCATCATTCCTTGCAAACTATTTTTCTCTCTTCTGTTTATCTCCGGAGTTCACATTATTTTGAGGAATGGTACTTCACTCCGGTGTTGCAATTTCCCGCGGCCGTGCATGCAATAAATTCATCTTGTCATTCAGGTTAGAAGTGCTTGCCTTTTTGATGAGTAATTATCATATGACTCATTTTTTGCGACTTAAAAAAAAAAAAGAAGTCATTCACTGCCTCAGCCATTGGGGGCAATGGTCCACCAAATGGCCTCTCGCTTACCTCTTATTTGTGGGGAGGACGCGTGACGATTTTGGTCTGTGGGCATATGGTTTTGTCTGGCTTGACGATGCAATTCAATTTTTATGCGGTGGTTCGGTCCACCGAAGGGCAAGAATTCGGGCTTTCGGTCCAGAAGGCATGAGCTAATGCGGATGAGGTCTACATGGCTAACAGCTTTCTTTTCTTTTCTTTTTTTTTTTTTTTTTTTTTTTTTTTTTTTTTTTTTTTTTAGTTTTGCGATTTGATGCAATTTGGTGCAGTTTTTGTAGGTGACTAATTTAAATGATCACTCAGCTAAGGCGGAGTTTGGATGTTTGGAGGAAGAAGAAAGAGAGGATGAAGAATGGGAAAAGAAAGAAAGGAGAAGAAAGGAGAGGAAATGATTGTTATCCTCTTCTTGTTTAGAAAGAAAGGAAAAAAAAAAAAATTAAATTCATCTTGTTTGGATAAAGAAGAAGGAAGGAAAGAAAAATGATGTTTGTAAAATCACAAACATATCCTTACTATAAGAAAAATTCAAATCAATTTGTAGGAATAAAATTAGAAAGATGATGTAAAAATTATAAACTCATTCTCTTTCTCATCTTTATCCTAAATTGAGGGTTAAAGAAATTTAACCTATTAAGGATGAATGGAAGGAAATAAGTGACACTCATTTCCTTTCTCCTCTTTTTTTCCTTTCTCCTAAATAAAAGTCTATAAAACTATTCCTTTTCCTTTTTTCTCCTCTTCTTTAAGTTAACCTTTATCCAAATATACTATAAAAGTTGAATGCAACATTAAAATAAAGTGGTTAATAACAACTAATTTTGCATGCAACTTTTTGATGAGACTTGGCCAATCATTAAAATCTTTAGTTTATGCATTGCATATCTTTATACAAAATTTTTCATTTTTGTTTAAATATAAGATTTGTTCATGCAAGAGATTTATCTTCTTCTTCTAAAGCTAAGATTTGTTCATGAGATTTATTTTCTGCTTCTAAAGCATCCTAAGATCTTACAAGTTGCCAAAGATAGTTTATGCAAGTGCAATTGTTGGATCTAACATTGGTATGCGGTTAGATTGATTGAGAATAAAAGAAAAAATTCATTCAACCTAAATATTTTAGAGTAAAATAACAAAGTATATCAACAATTTTTTAAAGCAGAATCTAAGCTTTTTATTTACATTAAAAATTATTAAAATTGCTATACAAATTTTTTATTTATATTAGTGAGTTCCACCTTTCTCACAATCAATATAAAATCCTCTTCTATTTAAGTTATAAACAAATAACAATAGAAATAATTATGAAAAACTCTTTTTTTTAAAAAAAATTCTAGATCTTAACTTCTATATCAATTGTGCTTGCTATCATATCATTGAATTCCTCCTGATTTCAAAGATAAATCAAATTAAAATCTTGATTGGAAAGGAATCTTTTATTTGAATTAGTCTCTGTAAGGTCAAGTATTGTTGAAATGTTATATTGGTTAAGTTTGAAGAACCTTTTGAAAATATCCACACTCATATCTTCCTTAAAGTTATCCAATTTCAAAATATATGACCATATTGATCAAATATCGTATAGAGAAATTATAGCCTTCAATAATTTTAATATGCAATTTAGCCTCAAATGCGATAGATTTCACTCTTAAATCCTATCCAAACCTATTCAAAGCAGACAAAATTATCTAGGACAGATTTAGTGTTCCTCCTAAATCAGCAGCCCACTTAAAGTAAAATCATCTTTACTTTAAAACTCTTAAGATATGAACCTTTATTACAGGTAAAATAAGTTCAGACTATGTTGTAGCTTCAAATAGTTCACTAGTTTGAGCCTTTGTATTCAAGCAAGAGATTGTGTTTGGAAAAAAAATTGACCTCTTCCTCGTTACACGCTAGTCAAACATGTTTCTTTCCACTTTCTTAACAAAATGGTGGGTGAAAAGTTTGTTTTCCTTAGGTGACTTTAAAACCTTTATATTGCCTAATGAACCCCGGTGCAGTGAGAAGTCTTTTTATGCAAATTAAAAATGTTTGTGATCAGAGCGTCTTTAGTTGCAACGATGAATGCATTTTGGATTTAAAAAAAAAAAAAAAAAAACTATACTTTGAATTGCATTTAAATGGCCAGCAGTTTCTATCTTGCGTCCATGACAAAGGCAATCCATCTTGGCTCAACAATAATTTCACCACTCACATGCCATATAAAAAAGAGAGTATCGATGGCAATGATTTACTTATCAAGTATGCTCAAATAGTAGCGGCATTACATAACTCGATTTAATCAATTCAACATAAGCTCGTTCTGCAATAAACTAGTTTAGATTTGATGTGTTTAAATTAAAAATTCTAAACTTTTACTAATCAAATTATATTGATTCATTTATGTTTATAATTTATTTACCTTAATATCAAACTAGTTGATGCCGACTTATCTGATCCGATTTATTTTTTTAAATAAATTAAACATATCGAGTTACATAACCAGTTTATTCGATAAATTAGAATTAAATTTAGTTACTCCTTTCAAGCAGACCACGTCCAAGACACACGCCGAGTCTTTCCTTGGCCACGAAGTCTTTGAAAAAGGAGGCGTCGCGTACCAAGTGCGCTTCCATATTCCTGCAAGAATTTTCCTTCAAATATATATATATATATATATATTCCTGCAAGGTTTTGGAAGCGAAGACTTCTGTACGGAAAGCGAGCTGCGGGACCCATTCGGGTCCAACTTTCCTTCCCGGAGCCAACGCGGGCCCGCCGGCAACTTCCCCTGTTTCTTCGCCCTCTCAAAACGCAACGACGGTCCAACACCAAAAGTATTTGGTTGAATTAAAATCTAACCAAGGGGAGTCGTCTTTCTCCAACGAAGGACAAAGGACCGAAAGGAAGAGAGCTTTGAAATCCAAGGAATATATATTTATTTCTCAAGGGCTGGATGTCTGGCCGACGTGCCTGCTAGCAGAAGATGACTAGTCCCAGCATCAAGGGAAGAAGATACGCTGAAATGAAATGAATGCGTGTTCCTTAACTTTAGGCTCCTCCTTGATCACCTAGAAGGTGGTGGGACAGTCCAAGCTTTAAAAAAATGGCCACGCTGACCTGACTTGACCATACCTAACATCTGGCTCGACAAGCATGACATGATCCACCCTCGTATTTAACATCATGCTTAAAGTTTTCAAACTTTTTCTAGATGATTTGAATGCTTATGATACGTAACCGTCGCATCTCTTTTAAGTTTAGTTGAATCAAACAAAATTCTAAAAAAAATTATACTTAATATAGAAAAGAGTAAATTACATTCACCTCCTCTGAGGTTTGGATACAAAAGTTATGGACAACTCCCTTGAGTTATGGTTTGGATTAACAAATAATCTCTTCTATTAAGTTGCTAAAATGTAAATGAAAAGATGATGTCAGGCAGAGATAAAGCTAGATTTAAATAAAAAAGGCAAATCAAAAAGGCTTTTCACATCATATTTTGAGTGACCATATGCAAATCAAAAAGGAAAGATGAACTTAACATATATGCATATAATCTCGATGCTTGTTTTATCGAAATAAGACACCACTTTCAAGGTAATTAGAGAAATTATGTGCTGTGTCCTTCAAAACTGCATCCGTCATATAAAAGACCATATATAAATTGTCTGTAGACTTAGAATATAATTTGGTCAATTGGCAATGAAAACTCTGTCAACATTAAGACTCAATCATGATTTTCTTTCATTCCTTTTAATTAAAGACTGCACATTTATGATACAGATACTGCCACACAATTATCTGCCATCATCAACTTAATTATTAGAAAAAGGACTTGGAATTAATTTTGGATCATATTTTTCCAACTCCTATTGTTGATGAAATTGTAAACACATCACTTGAAAGTTCAAACCATAAGGAAGTGCTTTGTTAGAGAAGTGGGTATAAATCCAAAATTCCAATTAAAGAGATTTATACCTAAATGGAAATGGATGGAAGTAGGACAACATAGATAGAAGCAAGGATGATATAAAAATTGAAGGCACACCAAAGACTCTTATATTTCTTATGGAAATTAGGGTCATAGTGATCTTCAAACTTCTTCTCTTATAGCTCATAGAGTACCATTCATTCAAGTGACTTGTGAAAAATGCGACCAAAATGATGAGACTCCTAGTTATCTCTTCTTTTAATATCGGATATCTAAGTTAGTTTAAAACAATCTCAACCTTCAACAAGCTCTAAAATTCCTTTGCAAAAGCCCCATAGATGAGAACATGAGTAACGATCAAGTCTACTTACCTGTACATTCTTAGGCGGATTTAGAGAGAGAGGAATGAACTATACTTCTAAAATAAATCTTTCAACTCAAATTTGGTGGTTAGACATGCTATTGACAAACCATGGAGCTCATTTAGTTCACAAATTCATCCAAGCCTAAGGAACTTGACACTTAGGGCTACTCTCCACAACAATATGGGGAAACCTTTCCCAACCTAATTTCTTGATTGCTTCCTCAATCAGGTTATATTAAGGTGTATTTTGATAGATCAGTCCACCTGAATATGACTGGTGTTGGAGCTGTTCTCTGAGATCATTGTGAAAAAATTTTATTTGCATTAACTATTCTTTTTCTAACTTCATCAGTTCCAAATGCAAAGCTGATTGATGTCTGACATGGGATTAGAGTAGCTCTTTACAGTTTTTGGAATAATAATATTCTTCTTGAAGCTGATTTAACAACTGTTGTAGCTTGGATCAATAGCTAGGTAAGTTGCCAACATGTCTACTTGAGGGACCTCCTTATAATCATTCTACTCATACCAAAATTTGAATGTTTACGCATTTATAGAGAGGCTAATCAGGTAAAGGACTATTTGGCCAACTGAGCTATAACACAAATGAAACTAACTTAATGGACCTTGGATTTTCTATCTCGGCTTATTCATTTTCTTTATGCTGATGCTTAAAGGATTCCTTCCTATGGTTTTAATCCATCCTCTCTTTGTTACCAAGAAAAAAGGTGTGAACTATGGCAACAAGGAGTAGGAATTAGATAGGGGTTCAATTAGAATATTTTTTTAAATTTTTTTTAGAAATAGAGCTTTAATTTTATCCATTCAAAATCTTATTCAATACTTTTAGCCCCTCATACCATTCTCTTATCCTCTTGAATTTTCTTTTATTTACGGTATTATCCACACACACCAGAAGTATTATAGAAAAAGTCATTAGACATGCATGGCACTTTACGGTATAAAGCTTACCATAGAGAATTTCATTCCTATCAAATACTTGAATATTATCTCATGATAAATACCATTTGCAAACAGGAAAACATCAGATCATATATTTTTTGTCCTGAAATTATCCATGATATAGACCATAATCAAAGATGCAGTTCTTCTGGTCATATGATACATTATTAAGTTTTGGTGATAAAATTTTAAATAATATTTAGTATATATGATAGTTTCTTCGTTCCACGAAGAACAGCTAGTCATAACATGGAGCATTTCAAACAGGTCTGCTCAAACCAAACGAAGGCGGAAAGAACGAACGGAATATAGGGGATTTTGGACTATGGGGCGATCTTCTGGAGTTGGACAAAGCCCACTGGACGACCGATCAGTCAACATCGGAGCACTGAATTCCATCAAATTCCATCAACAACACCTCAACCACTCAGTGGTGGTGGATCCCCTATTAACCATGATCCTAGCTAGTGTTGGTGTTCATAATCATGCTCCAATATATCTTTGCCAACGACTGGATCCCACTTGAAAATCTTAAGCTTCTAGATTAGGTCCCGCTTAGAACTAGTCAATTCCCCCAGGTCCGTGTTGCGCGTGAGCCATCAACCGTTCTCCACCAGCGTGACTTCCCCACCACAACTTTCCACCATGTGGTAGCTCGCACTAAAACCTCCGAGAGTTCAATTCGTTATAAAAGAGAAGAAGCCAACAACTTAGCTTTCACAGAACACCAGCAGACCGCCCTCTTCTTGTTCTTCTCCCTTTCCCTTGTTCTGCTAGCCTTCTTCCTCTCTTCTAAGACATGCTGAAGGCCAGCTCTGAGAACAGAATTTTAAGCCCAGGGGGAGCGCTCTGGTTCCCAGGGAAGAAATTGGAAGGCTTTGGTGCGGCTCCTCTATCGACGAGAGCGCGAGAGATAGCCAAGAGCCGCGAAGAGCTCCTCGGGCTCCTGCGAGACCTCCCGGAGTCGGAGTACGAGCTCTCGTTCACCGACCTCGTCGAGAAAGGATCAGCTGCTAATAATTCAGCAGCGAAAGAGAAGAATTCGTCAGAAGGTGAATTCAACCGAGCACAGTCTGCTGCGAAGGAGAGAAAGAAGAGGAAGAACAACAGGGGAAGTTTCGGCAGCAGCAGCGATGGAGTCCTTCTGAATTTTTATGTGCCGGCTTCCTTGACCCGGAGCCTCACCGCGCCAAGGTCAACCCGAGCGGGCCGAGCGGCGGCTTATGGTCAGGGGGACGTGGCGGACTGCAACAAGAGGTAACGTTCAATAATATTTAGCAGCAACATAGTGGTGATGATATCGAAATCGTTATCTTTCTTAATTTTTGATGCTCGCATAATAGTTAGTAATTTTTGGATCATTTGGTTGAGACTGTTTGGTTTTTCTCGTCGATTTCAACATGGACCGGGAGAAATTTAAACAAAAACTTCCGTAATCCTGTTAATAATCCAAGTTTTTTTTAGCGTTCTGCATCAGTTAGGGGCCGGGGTTTGGTGATTTTCTTAATACATCAGGTGGTGAATTGGAGCATCAGATTTCCAATCATGGATGTGGAATTGTGGAAAAGTTGATGATCTTCCTTGACTCGCCTACGTAGCTCAATCTAAAGATCGTAAAATTTTGCTTTCTTGGAAAAAAAAAAAAAGTAGATTGCATTGAGTAACAAATTAAATCTAAAAAATTTAAATTTGCATGAAAAGAGCTACCACTATACAACAATACCAAACCTACAACCAAAAATATTTAAAAGAGTAGCAGAGAAGAAGAGATGGTTTACCACATAAATTATGGTGATTTTTTTAAAAAATATTATATATTAGAAGACCTAATGATCATTTCTTTTTCAAGTGACACCACTCAAGATTGAAATAGACACTCTAAAATTTAGCTGCCAACCAACTGGCTTAATAGCCGTTGGTAGATCGGCCAATCATTTCATAGGAGTGACGTAGGATTGTATCCATGTCAAAAAAAAATAGAGGAGTAAGTTCAACATGAAACCCTTTCCCAGTAGAGTGGGGATGCCACCACTGAACTATTACCCTGAAAAAAAAAAAAAAAAAAAAAAAAGTCTCCGCTTGCCTTCCACAAGAGGCTAACCGTTTGTCAAAGGTTTTAATTTTCAATGAACGTTTCTTTTTGTCAAATCTTTCTATAAACCAAAATAACATCAATTTCAATACTCTTCTACGTATGTACATTTGGCTCACAAGGAAAAGATCGTGTGGACTTTTTAATATTGGTTTGTTAGCTTTGTGATGTCAGTCTAACACTGACCGGTGACCAAAATCTGAAAACAAATTCAAATTGTGACGTTACGATGTTACTTTATGATCAACCATTGCCTTGTCTTGTGTTCATCATCATGCGAATAACAAGATGAAACCATGTTGGTTGCCTCCTCAGGGACGGGAAACCCACCGCGTTCGGATGTTGGTCGGCTTTTTGGGAGAGAGGGCGAGGGAAGTCCCGGCGGCAGGCGTTGGAAAGGACAAGATGAGAGGAAATGCCATATTTTGTTTCGGTTCTTGCTCTTTGCCGTCTGGACCACCGGTTGCTAACTGGTCTGCGTTGATTCCATACGGCTTGACCTCTTCACGACTTTTCATGCTTGTGCGTCTGTAAATAACGTTTTCTAACTCAATTAGGGTGTGGATCGATTAAAAATTTCTTTCTAATGTCAGCTTTGTTATACTTAATGATGCTAGCGTTCAGCACCGGGTATGGACACGACCAATTAATTATGGGTGATTGTGATATTTTTATCTGATAATTTTTTTATTATTTGTTTGATTTGGTGAGAAATCTTTTATTTCTGCTGCCCCTCCCTGCCCTATAAAATCACGATGTGATGACTTTACCACAATGTGATGGCTTTGCCAACCAAAAAAAATCAATCTTATTCATGATGCGACAAGTTGTCCAATCACAAGTTCCATCAACTTGCCTTGTGGAGTGGTAAACCTCGTGCCTCTCTTTCCTGGCTCACAGGTGGGAGTATTTATAGCGGTGACAAGTCGAACGAAAGCAGTGCATAAGATGCATGTGAGTGGTAGGATACGAATGGTCATCATCACAATTTAATTCAAGATATTTTTATATACTTTTATTTATTGACAAATGTCACTTTCAGTTGTCAACTTTTATTTATTTTTTATTTATTTATTTTAATTTTAAGGAAAGAGAGCATGAAAGAGTTGAATCATGATAGATGCATTTAACTGAAAAAAAAATAGCATGACAATTGGATGTGCCAATTGGACCCAAGCTAAATTGGCATCTCTTTCCGCATTAGAAAAATCCTGCAAAAACATAATATTTGAGTAGTGGCTATTAGAAATTTATTTTAAAAAATTTTAAAAATTAAAAAATTTTAAGAATTATCCTATATTAAATAGTTAATAAAGCATTAACTCACTTATATATAAATTTTAAATTTAAGTAATGTAAACTTTTAAAATTCTTAATGAATAATATTTTAAATTTTTATCACTCTCCTCTCTTACAAGTATGGATGTGGCTCTTAATTATTTCTTATTTGGTAACATAAAATATACATCTTAAAGATGCATCTCAATGCATTCCACCATATAGATTTAGGGATGGAGATGAGTTTGATTAGGTTGTGCTACGCTTCAATCTATTTTTTTTTTTTTCCAAACTTTGGGTCGAGTTTGGACTCAAAAAAATTTGCAAGATTTAAATCCAGTCTAGAATTGGCTCAGAACTCAATCAAATGAACTCACAACAATCTGTTTGGGTCAAAGATTGGATTAACAGAGTTAATTTTTAATTTTTAAATATCAATGTGAAAATGAGCAATATTCAAATAACTACACCTAATTACTTCATAATAAGATCAAGATCTCAAATTAGTTAATTTCCAAGGAAAGAAAATTTGCACTTAGTTTACAAAAAATCTGATATAAATTTAAAAGGCCTATCACTTTTTTAAGGTTTGAGGATAGGATTTAGATCGAGTTTGGGCTTGATTAAAGGCCATTACTTTGGGCCATCTTTAGGCTTGGGCTTTGGGTCGAACTGAATGAAACAATGGGCTCAAGCCTAGTTTGAAATTTTTTTGGACCCTAACTTGAAACCTAAATCCAACCCAAATTAATTCGGGCCTACCTCATCACCCAACCCAATATCAAGCTGATTTGATGGGCCTTGGGCCAGCTTAAGCCTTGCATGAATTAAATCAAGAGACACAACTCGTGGCAGATAGATGATGAGATAAATGGATGTATCCAATTAAAGGATGCTTAAATATCCATACATGTACATCCCTTTAAATCTATAAATTGGAGATCGGATTACCGTTATCATTTATATAAAAAACACTTAACATAATTAAGAAGAGAATTAAGAGCTTTTAACCATTTGAAATTGAGTCAACTTGAGTGCACCCTTTGAACATTCAAGAAGAGAGTATTGAGTCCATATAAGGAGAGATTTTTATTCATTTATTTTGTTAATTTTGGTTGCATTTGGAATTGGTTAGTTTGGATTCATCTTTATTTTTCCTTTGTTAGAGTGCGCTTTAAAGAGAATATGCAATGATTCATTATATTTTAAAACTAGATCACCATCAACTATTTGTATCTAAGGAGGATGAATTTTAGTCTAAGGGGAGCACCATTCATAACGTGCATCCAATCAAATAACATTATTTCTTAACTATTTATTTATTTTAATGAGTGCATAAAAAATACTTAAAGCAAGAAAGAATAATCTTTCAAAAAGTTTAGAGTAGAATTTCTTGTTTTATTTATTGTTGGACCTACGGCATCCTTTGAAAATTACACTATGCAAAATCAAAGAAATTTTGTGGGTAAAGTTTTTGCCATTGGCAACGTCAAATGTGCTATTTGTTGACCCTTTTAGGATTATATTCTATTATAAAAAATCTTAATTTTGGTAACTCTAGGGACATTTATTTCTGCTATTAGTAGAACTTCTACTTCTATTGCTAATGATATGACTACCAAAACCATCATTTTATTTATCATGGTAAAATTGTATCTACCCTTTTTATGTACTTTGTAATATATTTTGTGCCACCTTTACTACATGTGAATTATGGGATGCATTAGAGCAAAAATATAGTTAAGAAGATGAAGGCCTAGAAAAATACATTATAAAGAATTTTTTGAAATGTAAGATGATAGATGCAAAATCAATTGTTCAAGAAACCTATAATCTACAAGCCTTGGTTCTTGATCTCAGCCTAAAAAAAAAAAATTTTTGATAAGAAATTCCTTGTGGCTGTAATTATTGATAAATTACCCTCTAAGTGGAAATCATTTGCCTTATCTCTGAAACATAAAAGTGATTTACTAACTATGAATGACTGATTGTTTCTCTTCAAATAGAAAAAAAAAATTAAAGAAAAAAAAATTATATAATAATTTCCAACTTAAGATAAACCTAATATCTAGAAAGAAAAATAACAAAAATTCAACAATCAAAAACAAAACTAGGAGAAATATAATAAACTCAAGCCATATTTAAAAATTAATAAAAATTAAAAATAAGAACAAAAGATGTTGTTTTGTTTGTGGAAAACCTCAGCACTTTGTAAGAAATTGTCATTGCTAAAAGGTTAAGCTCCTAAAGAAAGATTAGAGTAGCCCATAAGCAAATATGGCAACTGTCCGATTCAATCTACTTGGGACCAAAGAAAGGTTTATTTCTAAAAAACTTGAGATAAATATAGCATATCAATCTACTAATTGATGCATTAATACTAGTGCTAATATACATGTTTGTGCTGGTAAATTCTTGTTCTCCACTTATCAGGTCTTTAATGGAAACACTATAATGATGAGGAATTCTAGTGCTATATATAAGAAAAGTGAAAGAAAAATAGATTTAATGCTGGCATCTGGCTAGACTCACTCTTTATAAAATGCAGTAAATATAAGAAGTTAAGAAGAATCTTATCAATGTTCTTCGCTAATAAGGAATGTCTATAAAATGATGTTTGAGTTAAATAGAGTTGTTCTTATTAAAAATGGTATCTTTATTAGAATGGGTTATGTATCTAATGAGTTATTCAAATATAATAAAAGTACAAAGCAATAAAATGAATTCTTTTTTTATTTATAATCTTGTGTCATCTAATTAATGGCATGGTAGACTAGGTCAAGCAAATCTCAATACTATTAAAAGAATAATAAATTAAATTTAAATCTTGAATGTGATTTTAATACAAATGAAAAATGTGATGTGTAATTTAAGCTATTAAGAAAGCCATTTAAAATAGTATGCGGAGAAATTCAACCTTTTGAATTAATACATAGTGATGTATGCGTTCTAAATATTTTAACTAGGAATGAAAGAAGATAATTTATAATCTTTATAGATGATTTCTCTAGATATTATTATGTGTATTTTATTAGCACAAAAGATGAAGCCTTAAACAAATTTTTGACTTATAAAAGAGAAGTTGAAAATCAACTTAATAAGTAATTTAAAATTCTTAGGTTAGATAAAGGAGGAGAATATACCTTCAATGAACTTACTAATTTTTATAAAATAAATGGTATTATTTATAAAATTTTACCACCTTATTTATCCTAGTAGTAGAGACAAAGAATATAAACTAGCTTGATATAGTTAATTCTATAATAACTAGTTTTGTGGTACCTACTAATTTATGAGGAAAAGCATTTTTATCATCATGTCACATCCTCAATAAGATTCCTTGAAAGAGCTCTAAGCTAACACCTTATAAAAAAGTGGAAAGGAAGGAAACATAATCTAAATCATCATTGTTTACCAAGGTTAAAGTTTGTAAGAACATGAAGAGAAAATTAGGTCAAAAATAGTCAATGAAATATTTATAGGTCATTGTCAAAACAGTACTACCTATAAAGTATTGATAACAAAATAAAAATTTAATGACATTGATATTAATATAGTGATAGAATATAAAATATAGTTTTCTTTGAAAACTTTATGCCCCTTCAAGAAAAAGTTGATAAGTTTTTTAGAACTAACATTCCTTCGGGTAGCAATTCTAATAAAGATAACACTAATGAAAATTCTTATTTAGAAAAGCTCAAAAGAAGCAGGAGGCAAAAGAGTGAAAAGAACTTTGGATATGATTTTTATCTCTATTTAGTAGAGAGAGATCCTAAAAGTTATAATGACACAATTAATTTGATAAACTCAATGTTCTGAAAGGAAGCTATTTATAATGAAATGAAATCTTTAACAAACAATAAAACTTAAGCTCTTGCTAATCTACCTAAGTGGTGCAAGTCTATAGGTTGAAAATAGATTTTTAGAAAGAAACTACAAACTAATGGATCCATATAAAAGTTTAAAGCTTGCTAGGCTAGTGGCTAACTATTTTACTTGAAAAGAGGGATTCAACTATTTTAATACACATTCTCCAGTTGCTAAGATTACATCTATTAGAAATTTGATTGCTTTAACTTCCACATTTAACTTAAAAATCCACCAAATGGATGTAAAAACAACACTCTTAAAGATGACCTTGAAGAAGAAATTTATATGAATCAACTAGAGAGATTTATTATCCTTAGATAAGAACATAAAGTTTATAAATTACTTAAAATCTTTTCATAACTTAATGCAAGCATCAAAACAATGGCACAAAAAATTTAATTTAGTAGCATTATCTTATGGTTTCTCTATCAATGAAACTAATAAATGTATTTATACTAAAGTAATTGGTGATTTATGTGTTAGTATGTATCTCTATGTTGATGATATTTTAATTTTTAGATTTAATAAAAAAGTTATTAATGAAACTAAAATATTTTTGTCTAAGAACTTTGATATGGAGGACTTTGGACCAATAGATATAATCTTAGGAATTAAATTAATAAGAATATTACAAGGGATTACTATTACATAATCACACTACATAGAGAAAATATTAAAGAAATTTAATAAGTTTGACTGTAAACCCTTAAGTATACCCTATGACTTCAATATGAAATTAAGTAAAAGTTGGAGCAAACTTATGGGTCAATTGAAGTACTTACAAATTATTGGTTCTTTGATGCATATTATAAATTGGTCTTAATTAGTCCGATGCCTATCCGGATACAAATTGATAAAACTGAGTGAATTGCTATTTGATAGCTTAATATATCCGAATATTAGTATATGAGAATGATTATTGTGATGATGTAAATTGTTGTTATTTATAAATTAGGTAATAATATTGCTGCTATCAAAAATGTTTTAGTGGATATGATTTATGTCTTGATTTGAGATATGATCATTATTACTCATGTTCATGTTTATATATAATGTTTGCTATCAACGAATTTGCTACTGTCAAATATGCTTTAACAAATATGATTTATGTGTTGATTTGAGATATAATCATTATCACTCATGTTTATGTTTATATATAATATTTATTATGCTGTAATGTAGAGGATTTTTACTGGGCCAAGGCTCATTATATCTCTTTTTCATTTTGTACATAGTCATATGAAGCTTAGTTTCAGGTTACTATGGTCAGACTAGAGTGAGAAACAGAAGGAAAAAAAAAAAAATAGTTAGATCATTTGATACCAAAAATTATTACATTATGGAATTTGAACTTTAAATGATTATGAACTATTAGTCATTTTGTTAAATTTTATTTTCTGCATAATTATGAATGGTAAGCTATTATGCTTTGCATAATTTCAAAGGTCTCATTTTAGAAATTATGGCCGTGTCACGTGTTCATCCCAATGGGTTGGGGTGCAACAATATTCTTGTCCATATTGTTATTTTTTATTTAATTTTTATTAAATTAATTTAAAAAAATGAAAAAAAATTGCTTCGTTCTCCGGGTCCGCACAGGCCGGCACGGTTGGGCTGCGGGTACGGCCCGTAATGGTAGCCATGATGGCCCGGTATGGCACGACGACCCATCGAACTGATTCTTGTAAGGGCGGTACCGGCACGGCTCGGTCCATCTCGCACCTCGACTCGTTGGTCTTCCTTCCTCTTGAGGCGTCACTTATAAAGTACTGGATGATTTTTTCGCTGCTTGGTTTTGCGTTGGGCTTCGTTTTCGGCTTCTGCTCTGTGCTAGTTTTCGAGCAAACGAGTGGCAAGCCACCTTAGAGTGACAAATTAAATAAGACTGGTTCAGTGTGAAAGGAAAAACACTAGAAAAAAGAGCGTAAAAAAGAGAGGGCGAAAGAAGAGAAGAAAAAGGAAATCTAATCCAGCACGGGCATCCAGTCTACAAGAAGTACTTGTCCACAACCCAGCAACCATTCACACCCAAAATCTGTTACAGCCCCATCCGAAGAACGGTCCATCTCCGAACAACCCTTCCAATCCACGATAAAACGAAGCTTTCTAACGCTTTGACCACAACTTCGGGCCTGCTGCAAGCGTACCAAACGCGTTTGCCAGACATCCCAAGTTGATCACGCGTGATCCGATGGCCTGTGCAGCTTGCCGCTGTCCCCCACAACCGGCGTCCTTGACCCAAAAAAAGGGAAAAAGCTATGAGTGCTCATCAACCATTGAAACGCACGCTTTAGCTTATTCCACATCAACGTCGGCTACAAGCCAGGAGCACCATTTTTTCATGCCACTGAATGGGCGCCCCCCTTGCATCACCTACTTCAGTAAAATTCGCCTTCCTGAATATTTACATCACACCGCAGAGCTATGGATTTCTACGAAACCCATGTGACTAGATGGAAAGTCTCTCTTCGTATGGTAGATCAGTTCCCAGGAGCTGAGTACGAGGCCTTGAATGATTGGATTCAAAATTTAATGGATTTTAGTTAATCTGGATTTTGATTTGTATATCAAGATCTTCTGCAAATTGGACTCGACCTCCCCATTTGTTTAGAGAATGGCAACGGTGCTTTAGTTAACTGCTGCATCTTGTCGAGTAGATAAACTGAAGCGCTGTTTAGGGTGAGAAATTAGGAGCATGGCAAAGTTAAAGCGCAGACACCAACCATGCCGCACTTCTGGGAAAGAGGTACGCAAGGTTCTGGTCAGCAGCCCCCACCTGTACGTCCAACCAGAGATCAAATATTACGCGTTCTCCCTTCCATGAAAAAATCTTTGACTCGCCGTATTCCACGCGAGAGACCCGAGCTTGTGGTTTCTGAGCTTTCCACCACCGTGCACACATTCAGAACCCCTAGCGCTTCTTAACGATGGTTTGCCACTTTACCCAGTATCTACCATGTTGGATGTCGGGGCCTTCCCAGAGGAAAGCAGCTTGGAGAGCATCGGTCCCCGTTTTGCTTTAGGTTTTGACTGTTGAGCACGTGAGTTTTGCGCCCACCGACCACCGTGGCCTCGAATTCAACGTGGACACTTCTAGCTGGGGACAGCTCCGTCTTGGCCTTATTTCACAAATCAAGGATCAGTGGGGTCCTTGCTGCTAAATTTGAAAGCCAGCGTATCCCTATTGGCACGTTGAGCATGTTGAAATGTCCTTGGCCATCGTGCTACGTTGAACCTTGCCTGGATTGAAGAAAATATATCAGAGTGGCACGTCGATTTGATGTCCTTAACGCCTCCTGTTTCACAATGGTTTCAACTACTGTCTGTACTTTTTCCTTGTTTTTGGTTGAGCTATGCGCCCATCACGATATCCCATCAGTCCATCAGAGTCATATATGCGGAATGTTAAGACATTTTGAAAGTTGATGATGTAACAATTTCAATTTATTTTGCATTAAAATGAATATACATTGCTTCGCAAGACCGGATATGTCCAACCAGCACCAATGTACCATAAAGGTAGCTTTTTTTTTTTTTTTTTTTCCCTTCTTTTTCTTATTACAATTAAGAGTAGACTGTCGTGCAGGAATTTCCTTGTTATTATCTTTCAGAAAAAGCATTACCTGATGAGATGTTTTTCGAGTCATCTTCTTAGCCAAATAACGTGCTGTTTGATTTGCCTTTATGAATACGTGTTAGCATTTGAAATTCATCGCTTTCTACGATAGACTTAGACTTAGAGGGTGGCAGTTTGATCCACCACATATAACCAGCTCCTAAATTTCAAATCTTGTAGCACACCAGTATTACTAAGAAGGTTAGGTTTCATGTTATCCTGGTACATGAATGGCTCTTCTTCTGACGATGCTGCCATACTTCTATAAGAACAGTAAACACGTTTCTTTTGAAAGAAACAGGAGGGTAGAGCAACGGAGCACGTTTCAAACTTACAACAACATCTATCCTTCTGGTAGACGCTTCTTGAGCTGCTTGGTGCGAGATGAGGTGGCATAGTCCACCTTATGCTCGTATTGAGAGAGCCCGGCTCTGTTTGAGCTCCCCGCCCACACGCAACCTGGTACGTGTGGTTCAGGTTCAGCCCCATGCCATGAGCCATAGATAATCTTGAAATCAGGGTATGCCAAGTTTGAATTCGAATTCCTAAAGTGATCGCCATCATTTATCACAAGCTAGATGTCGCATTCATATTGCTTATGATATTTTTCTTGTTCACCATGCTTCCATATTTGCATATCATAGTTTGCTAAAATTTTTCTATCTCAATCAACTTGTGCATTGTGCTCGTTTCCTTTTTGTTTTTGGTCACCATATTCATTGTTAAGATGAATATAAAAGGTAAACCAGATGTTATATCAAAATATAAAATTGTTGCTAATTTATGGTAGGAAATATAGATTGTTGTCATAAAATTAGATTGCTTAGTTCCATGCACAACAAGTTGACATTCAATCAGATGCTGACATGTCATTTGAGACAATGAGGATGCACAACTGTGCCGTTCGTTGACCAGATCTTTTTTTGTTTAATAAATCAAAGATAAAAATTCTTTTATGTTCTCTTTACTCAAGATTATATTATATTGCAAATTTTCTGTCATTTTTGTTTTTTTAATTCCTTCACTAGGACAATCTGGTTGATTCTTTGCATCTAATTTTGGTGATGCAGTGTATTTCGATTTGTTCTCTTCTTTTAAAGGTTTTATAATTGAATGTTGAATCAATTCGCGTTGCCAAGTATGGACCTTTTGTTAGATATGTTTGGGGAAGAGTCATTGCCTCTTTCCAATCCGTACTTCGTATGCGGAAGGCGAATGGCCACCGTCTTTTCTGCTGCGATCGGATGTCTTTTCCGCTGCGATTGTTAGTTATGATCCAAAAGTTTAAGCCATTAAGTTTGATATTTGATGGAAATACCAGATTAAAAGTTATCTATATATAATTGGTTCTCTCTCCACCTGATAAGGAAGTAGTTTTAAAAAATTCATCGAGTTATCTGCTTCGGAAGAGATAAGGTTAAGAGAGAGAAAACCAGTTGTTTTTGTTTACAGCAGAGACTATCAAAATCCTATCAGATTTCAGTCTATCTACGAGTATGATGAGTTTGGCATCAAGTAACTATTTTATTTTTATTCAAGTTTATGTAACAAATTACTACGAGTATGATGAGTTCCACATCAAGTAAGTATTTTTTTATTCGAGTTTATGTAACAAATTATTTATTGAAAATCCTAAATTTTAACAAAGTGGTATCAAAGCCTGAGTTTTTAAAATAAATAATTTGTTCATATATTATGATTGATTAATTTTTGCATCAAAATAACGGTGAATTTTTAAGTTTTGGCTAGTTGTATTGTTGGCCATTAAAATATATTTAGGTGCATGGGCTCTCTCTTTAATTGATGTCCTCCACCTTCAGCTTTGGCATTCGATGCTGTGTCGGGGCTCTCTTTAATTTTATGAGGATCCATGTCATCAACCAGATTGGGTTAACTATTTTTCATTGGGTGCATCATCAATCCTGTTCATTTCTTGAAATAGAAACATAATTGTGTACGCTTCCAGCAGGCTCACAACCTCCTGCTAGTCAGGCAACATGCAACCCGTCTGAGTGTCAGTTATAGAATATCAATTCTATAAAGAGATTTTTTAATATAATTTATGAAATTTTTTAGTTATATGGCATCAAGATTAAATTAGTTAGTCACCAAAGTGGCTAAACTAGTTTATATTCAGTCATATAATTTATGAAATTTTTTAGTTATATGGCATCAAGATTAAATTAGTTAGTTAGTCACCAAAGTGGCTAAACTAGTTTATATTCAGTCATATAATTTATGAAATTTTTTAGTTATATGGCATCAAGATTAATTTAGTTAGTTAGTCACCAAAGTGGCCAAACTAGTTTATATTCAGTAATATAATTTATGAATTTTTATAGAATGCTATTGTTTAAATCATAAAGATTTGTTGGTTGTTAGAAATTAAGAATTTGCCCAAAGATGGATTGATATTCTATAACTAACAATATAAAGGAGGAAATCTAATATTCTCTTATCAAATATGGATATCCAAAGATACTATATATATATTTGATAAGGTTTACGATGATAATATGCATATATTGTTGTGTTTACCCAAAGGAAATCTACAATATATATTATCTAAATTTGTGAGCATTTATATATATATATATATATATATATATATATATATATATATATATATATATATATATATATATATTTGTAGCTGTTTCTCTGCATTCACATGCTTCTGCTGTTACTATTTTTAATGGTTTAAACTTCTCTGAGTGGCGTGAGCAAGTCAATTTCCATTTAGGTGTCTTGGATCTTGACTTGGCACTATTAGAAGGAAAGCCTACTGACATTACTGATATGAGCAGTGAGGCAGAGACTTTAAAACATAAAGTATGGGACAGATCTAATAGATTATGTCTTAGTTTCATGCGAATGACAATTGCCAATAACATTAAGTCTACTCTTCCAGAAAGTATAACTGCTAAAGAATATCTCAAGCTTGTGGAAGAGCACTTTCGTTCCGCTGATAAGTCACTTATAGGGACACTAATGGCTGAACTCACGATCATGAAGTATGATGGGTCGCGAAGTATGCAGCAACATGTCCTTGATATGACTAATATTGCAGCAAGACTTAGAACCCTGGGAATGACTGTGGATGACTCCTTTCTGATACAATTCATTATGAACTCATTACCTTAAGAGTATGAGCCTTTTCAAATTAACTATAATACTATTAAGGATAAGTGGGATGTTAATGAATTGGCCAGTAAGCTTACCCAAGAGGAAACGAGATTAAAAGCACAAGAGCTTCATTCAATACATCTAGTGGGTCAAAGAGCTGGTAAAGTTATTAAACCAAAATTCAAGAAATTTAAGAAGAAAGTACCAATAAAGTAAGACAGGTTGCTGATAATGATAAGAAGGAAAGGAAGAAAGATAAATGTCACTTCTATAAGAAAGAAGGATATTATCAGAAAGATTGTCTGAAACGAAAATCTTGGTTCGAAAAGAAAGGTATCTTTCATTATGCTTCTCCAATTTTTGAATCAAACTTATCTGAAGTTTCTTTTAATACTTGGTGGTTGGATTCTGGTGCCACTACTCATGTTTCTAATGTAATGCAGGGATTCCTTACAATACAGAGTATAAACCCAAATAAGAACTTTCTGTTCATGGGGAACCAAGAGAAGGCCCCAATTGAAGGCATAGGGACTTATCGTCTTACTTTAGATACCGAGCATCACTTGAATTTGGTTTCTAACAAATTTATCATCTTTCTAGAAATTTGGTTTCTGTATCAAAACTTGATGCTAATGGGTTTAGTTTTAAGATTGAAAAAGGATGTTTCAATTTATTCAATAAAGATGGTTCCTTTATTGGTTCTGGAATTCTTATGGATGATTGAAACTTGATGATAATTTTTCTGCATCCCTGATGTATGTTAATCAAAATATTGGAATTAAATGTAGTATGGCAAATGACAACTCTGCTTACTTGTGGCATAAACATTTGGGTCATGTATCCAAGGAAAGACTACAAAGATTAGTAAAGAATGAAATTCTACCAAATCTATATTTTACTGATCTTGGATTATGTGTGGATTGCATTAAGGGAAAGCACACCAAACATAACAAGAAAGGAGCTACAAGAAGTACTCAGCTTCTTGAGATTATACACACTGATATATGTGGACCTTTTGATACTCCATCTTTTGGTGAAGAAAAGTTTTTTATCACCTTTATAGATGATTTTTCATGTTATGAATATGTCTATTTGCTTAAAGAAAAATCTCAAGCTGTAAATTCCCTTGAGGCATTTACTAAAGAGGTTGAAAGGCAACTAGACAAAAAAGTAAAAATAGTAAGATCAGATAGAGGTGGTGAGTATTATAGAAAGTATGATGAATCAGGGCAAAATTCAGGTCCATTTGCAAAGTTCCTCGAAAGACATGGCATATGTGCACAGTATACTATGCCAGGCACACCTCAACAAAATGATGTGGCAGAAAGGCGAAATAGAACATTAATGGATATGGTTAGGAGTATGATAAGTAATTCCTCATTACCCAAATCCTTATGGACATATGCCCTTAGAACTGCAGTATATTTACTGAATAGAATTCCTAGTAAGGCAGTTTCTAAAACTCCTTTTGAGTTATGGACTGGAAGGAAACCTAGTTTAAGACACTTGCATGTTTAGGGTTGTCCAGCAGAAGCACGAGTGTATAATCCACATGAAAAGAAATTGGATTCTTGAACTGTCAGTGGTTACTTTATTGGTTTACCCAGAGAAATCCAAAGGGTACATATTTTATTGTCCAAACCATAGTTATAAAATTATTGAAACAGGCAATGCCAAATTCATTGAGAATGGTGAAGTTAGTGGGAGTATTGATAAACAGATTGTGGATATCAATGAAGTAAGGGTTAATGTTTCATTATCTATAAATGTTCTTGCATCCACAATTATTCCATACATTGTTCCAGAATTGCAAGAACAAAACAATAATGAATAATGTTTGAATGAAGAAGTACCCCATGAAGAGCCTAACCTACCAGTAGCTGACAGAAATGAACCATATGGAATAGCTTTAAATAAACCTGTAAGGATAAGAAAATCAACTATTTCAGATGATTATTTGGTTTATTTGCAAGAGTTAGATTTTGATTGTGGCATTGATGAAGATCCTGTTTCATTTTCACAAGCCATTAACAGTGACAAGTCTGATAAATGGATTAATGCTATGAAAGATGAGTTAAAATCAATGGCTGAAAACAATGTCTGGGATTTTGTCGAATTGCTAGAAGGTTCTAAACGAGATGGATGTAAGTGGGTTTTTAAGACCAAATGTAACATGAATGGCAATATCGAATGTTTTAAAGCTAGACTTGTCGCCAAGGGATATACTCAGAAAGATGGTATTGATTATAAAAAGACATTTTCACCGGTTTCAAAGAAAGATTCATTAAAGATCATTATGGCTTTGGTAGCTCAATATGATTTAGAATTACATCAAATGGATGTGAAAACAATCTTTCTTAATGGAGATATAAAGGAAGAAATTTATATGGATCAACATGAAGGTTTTTCCATGGAAGGAAAGGATCATATGGTGTGTAAACTTAAGAAATCAATATATGGACTTAAACAAGTTTCCAGACAATGGTATCTTAAGTTCAATGATACTATTACATCTTTTGGTTTTTATGAAAATATCGTTGATCGATGCATTTACCGAAAGATTTGTGGAAGTAAGTTTATATTTTTGGTTCTATATATTGATGATATTTTGCTTGCTGCCAATGATTTAGGCATCTTGTATGAGACTAAAATTTTTCTCTCTAAGAATTTTAAGATGAAAGATATGGGAGAGGCATTTTATATGATTGAAATTTCAATATTTAGAAAGAGATCACATGGATTGGTAGGATTGTCTCAGAAAGCTTACATCGAGAAAATTCTTGAGAGATTTAGTATGAACAACTGTTCACCAGGTGTTGTCCCAATACAAAAAGGGAATAAATTTAGTCTTATGCAATGTCCAAAGAATGATGTGGAATGTAAGAAAATAGAATCTATTCAATATGCTTCTACTATGGGTAGCTTGATGTATTTACAAACTTGCACAAGACCAGATATTAGCTTCGCGATTGGAATGTTGGGCCGATATCAGAATAACCCTGGTATTGATCATTGGAAAGCTGCAAAGAAAATGATGAGATATCTTCAAGGAACTAAGGATTATATGCTCACATTTAGAAGGTCTGTTCAGTTAGAAGTGATTGGATATTCAGATTCAGATTTTGCTGGTTGTGTTGACAGTAGAAAGTCAACATTTGACTATCTGTTCCTGTGAGAAGAAGGAGCAATTTCATGGAAAAGTGCCAAATAATCGATCATTGCCTTATCCACTATGGAAGCAGAGTTTGTAGCTTGTTATGAAGCTATAATTCATGCATTATGGCGTGGAACTTTATTTCAGGACTTGGGGTTATCGATACCATTACCAAGCCGTTGAAAATTTATTGTGATAATTCCGCGACAGTTTTCTTCTCTAAAAATGACAAATATTTCAGATGTGCTAAACATATGGAACTAAAGTACTTTACTGTCAAGGAGGAGGTTCAGAAACAAAAAGTGTGCATTGAACATATTAGAACGGATCTTATGATTGCAGATCTTTTAACTAAAGGTTTACAATCAAAGACATTTAAAGAACATGTACATAAAATGGGTCTTGGTTGTATTGAAGATTGATTATGATGATGTTATGACACTCTTGAGCTCATTAATATGATACGTTTCTGGTTTTATAAAATTATTTTTTTGTTTCTTATGCTTGTATACGCTTAATGTTTTGAACAAGAAAATCAATGTGTCTTTAAGACAATTAAGTGGACATTAAGATATATAAATTATGTGACCTAACGTGATAAGTTGCTAATATAGTAGTATATGGAAGGGAGTATGCAATTGAAACATGTATGACCGCCATAACTTTTATTATGTAATTTATTATGTTAAAGTCAATCATGATAAAAGCATGGCATTATGAAATTTAATTATGCGCGCCTAATGTTTACATTATTGAATATTAATGTCATAAACTAGTAGACCAAGTGGGAGAATGTTAGATATGTTTGGGGAAGAGTCGTTGCTTCTTTCCAATCTATACTTCGTATGCGGAAGGCGAAGGGCCATCGTCTTTTCCGCTACGATCGGGTGTCTTTTCCGCTGCGATCGAGTGTTAGTTATGGTCAAAAGTTTAAGCCATTAAGTTTGGTATTTGATGGAAGTAAAAGTTATCTATATATAATTGGTCCTCTCTCCACCTGATAAGGATAAGGAAGTAGTTTTAAAAAATCCATCGAGTTATCTGCTTCGGAAGAGATAAGGTTAAGAGAGAGAAAATCAGTTGTTTTTGTTTATAGAAGATACTATCAAAACCCTATTAGATTTCAGTCTATATACGAGTATGATGAGTTCCGCATCAAGTAACTATTTTATTTTTATTCGAGTTTATGTAACAAATTACTACGAGTATGATGAGTTTCGCATCAAGTAAGTATTTTTTTTTAATTCGAGTTTATGTAACAAATTATTTATTGAAGATCCTAAATTTTAACACCTTCCGATTGACAACACTGTAGCACATGAGATGCTCTCAATGGTTGATAATTTTTTGGGCTAGATTAGATAGAAGAGCTAAAGCTCGCTGGTCACTAATTACAACTTAGAAAATGGGTCATTAACCATGACAATACTAATAAGAAAAGTTAAGAATTCTCTGATAAGCTTAGCGGAGTCAACCATTGAGCACTCAACCATTGAGAACAGAAGCCAGCTACCACTGGGACTAGAACTTTCTGACCCAAGTCAAGCCAGCTATACATAGAAAAATTGATCCCACCTTATTCCACATCTCCTGTGGACAGAAATCAAACTTTGAAATCCTCTCATTTATGCTATAGTTAGCTAGCCAACCACAACGAAGCTCACATTCTTGGATAAATCCAAATCGAAAGACTAATTCTTCAGAGTTGTCTTGGCAACCAAGCAAAAATAAAAGGCGCCCAAGTCAACAACACGCCGCGAGACAAAGATTTGATTGAAAAAGAAAACTATTTCAACGAGCCACGTTCCACAAGGAACTATTTGAACGAGCCACCTTCCAGCACCACCAACTTTTGGGGCTTTAAAACAAATCTATGGGTTAACTTATAAAAAAAAACCCAATGGTCCATAGCTAACTAGTTAAAACAGCGGTCATAATTTGACTTTGTAGACTGAGGACTTTTGCGGTACCATCTGAGTCTCTGACATCGTCGATTGACCCTGATTGGAGCTGATACGCCGATGGGCCCCATGAACGTTGCGACCTTGACGAAGCCAGAGCACGGCTGAAGGCAAAAGAATGACTTACTGCGGCCTCGTGCTACCTCAAACGCCGGTTCAAGGGAGCATTGAACCCCTTCCTCTTGCTCACGTGGCTTGTTCTCACTTCCCTGCTCGCGTGAATTCCCAGCCAAAAAAAAAAAAAAAAAAACTTCCATGGGATGGTGTTTTTATAATTAAAAAATCAGACTTCACTCTGGTTCTTCTAGCTTCCGTTTTCTTTGAATACCATATAAAAAATGGCATTTAATGAGCATTTTTTAACTTGTAAAATAATATTTCTTATTTTTACCTAAACTAAGCCTCCTCATGTGATGGTAATGACTTTTCCACTTAATCCATGTAGAATATCTTTTTTAATCGAAAAATATATTTTTTACAACAAAGTTTTAACTTTTTTTAGCCTACAAATTTTTGTTTAATCGAATGAGGAGCTTTTTTTAATCAAAAACTATTTTTTTTACATCAAAGTATTAATTTTTTAGTTGATTTAATTTTTTTATCTAATCAAGCTATTAGTTATTTTTAGCTGATTCTCTTTTTGATTTCCCATGAATTTTTTTCAGTTAGAAACTATTTTTTCTATGCATTAAACTATTATTTTTTGGCCATTTTTTTCTTTTTTCTATAGGAAACATTTTGTTTTTTTCAGTTCGAAGCTTTATTTTTATATCAAACTATTAATTTTTTAAGCTAATTCTTTTTCTTTTTTTCCATAGAAACATTTTTTTTTGGTCAAAAACTTTTTTTTTAACAAACTATTAATTTTTTTAGTTGATTTTTTTAAGCCGATCAAACTACTATTTTTTTAGCCAGCTAAATTTTTTTAGCTTATCAAACTATTAATTTTTCTAACCAGTTCTTTTTCTCTTTTCCAATGAAGAACATTTTTCCCAATCAAAAACTATTTTTTTAACATCAAACTATTAAATTTTTTTGGTCAGCTCTTTTTTCCCTTCTTTTTCATGGGGTTATTGGTCAAATTTTTTTTCACATCAAACTATTAATTTTTTTTTAGCTGGTTTTTTTTATTTTCCCATAGAGAACATTTTTTTGTTAGTTAGAAACTTTTTTTTTAGGTCAAAATATCAATTTTGTTTAACCAGTTCTTTTCTTTTTCTCCCATGAAAACAATTTTTCAATAAAAAATATTAATTTTTTATATCAAACTATGAAGTTCTAAATACACATTTTTCTTTTTCAAAGTATTAATTTTTGTTTAACCGATCAAACTATTATTTTTAGTTGATTTAATTTTATTTAAATAATCAAATTAGTGATTTTTTTAGTTGGTTATTTTTATCTTTTCCCATGGAGAACATTTTTTTGATTGGAAACTATTTATCTTTTTACTTCAAACAATTAATTTATTTTAGCTTGTTATTTTTTCTTTTTCTAGCTTGAATATTTTTTAAATTAAATTATTAAATTTTTTGGCCAGTTCTTTTTTTTTTTTTTTTTCTATAGGGAACATTTTATTTCTAGTCAAAGCTTTTCTTCTTACAACAAACTATTAATTTTTGTTAACCAGTTCTTTCTCTTTTTTTCTTTTTTATTTCTTTAACCAATTAAACTATTTTTTTAACTAGTTATATTTTTTAACTTATCAAACTATTATCTTTTTATTCTTTTTCTCTTTTCTAAGAATATTATTTTTCAGTCAAAAACTAATTTTTTTACATCAAACTATTAAATTTTTTAACCATATTTTTCTTTTCCCATGGGGAATATTGTTTTTTCCAGTTAGAATTTTTTTTAACATGAAACTATTAATTTATTTTAGCCAACTCTTTTTTATTTCTATGAAGAACTTATCAAAAACTTTTTTATATCAAAATATTACTTTTTTATATGATTTTTTTTCTTTTTCTCTAGAGAACATTTTTGTAATAAAAAACTATTATTTTTTTCTTTTTACGGTCTTTATATATAAAAATAATTTTTTCAATGATGTTATCTTTTTTTACTTTGCCTCAATCCAAATTGCATTGCTAGCAATTTAATCTGCATACTTATTTCCCTCTCTTTAAGTATGATATGGCTTAAATGTTTCAATTATAATAATATTTAAATATCATAATAATATTTAAAAATTATATTATATTTAATTATATGAAAATAAAAATAATAGTATAAAAAAGTATGATAAATAAATGATAAGCAATGAAAGAGCTGAGAGTAAAAAATTAAGTTTTCTTTTATACAATGTATAAAGCTAAAAGATATAAATTTTATTTTCAAGAAAATATTTCATATATTTTTTAATCTTTAGTTTCAAATTAATTTTTTGAAGTTTAAAAGTAATTTAATCAAATACATATATTCTATTTATCTTATTTTAAATTTAAATATAATAATATAGAACTAAAAATTTATATAAATCAATATTTTATTTATCATATAAATCTAATTAGTGCATGTGCATCGCTTTCCCTTCTAATTATTTAGAAAAAAGTAAAAGGTATGAATAATAAACCTGAAGAGATTTACTATATTGTTGCCACTTGTCCAACCCTATTAATTCCTTTCCTATCCTATTAATTTTGGCTCCAATCTTATTATTTTAAAAAAAAGTAAAAAGTATGATAAAAAATGATTTAAACTTAAAGGTTTGTTCGGAAATTTGATGAAACTTTCTCTGAGCCCATGCTGCATCGATGAAGCTCTAAAAATATTTTATAAAACAAAAATATAAAAATTAATATTTTACAAAATTATATATTCCATATTGTTTGATAAAATAATTAATCATTTATAAAATTGATGCATAAAAAAATCCTAATATTTTTAGTTATAATGTTAATCAAGTCAGTGCAAAAAATTCTAAATTTTAAACCTTTTTATCTTATTTAAATTTGTAAAATTTAAATCAAATCAATGTAAAAAGAATTTCTAAATCTTAAAACTTTTGTCTTTTTTTTTTAAAAAAAAAAACTAACACCTATGTGACTATAAAAATCATAGATTTCATATTATTTTATAGAATAATGAATCAAACTATAAAATTTGTCTATAAAAAATCTTTAAATTTAAAAATTTTATTTTATTTTGAATTTTTAAATTTAAATCAAATCAACACTCATGCAATTATAAAAATTATATATTTTATATTATTTTGTAGAATAATATTAGATGTGTTAGAATAGAAGTTGTCTAAAATATTTATAATGATCTGATTCTATTATTTAATCAAGTGATGTTTGAAAGAGGATTGGGTTAGAGATGGCCGGAGGATTCCTATATTGCAATCTTGAATTTTGTGAATGTGAGTTGCATAAAATGTTGCTTAATTTGCATAGAAATATAGAAGGGAGATTTGGTGTTAGTTAACATTCAAGGGCTTTTATCCTTTAAATATTTAGGTCTCATAAAAAAGTACTTATTTGATGTATTCTATAGCATCAAGTACGTATTACTTTCTTTATATAATGGAGAGTTATAGATCAAAAATGATGATTCACTTTTTCAAAGAAAGATAAAGAGTAAAGTTAAAATTTTCAGTTACATAGCATGTTTTAGTTAATCAAGGGCTTTAACATTTCACTAAAAATTCTTATGTTTTGCTAGTAGCTAAAATCAATCATTTTTTTTAAGTATTGGGATATAATAAGGTCAACTAATATCAACACTAAAAAGGTAGACGAAGATGAAGTATGCTCAACTATTAGTATATAGAATAAAGAAAGCAATAATATATGCATAGAAGGAATAAATACATTTCATATAATTTAAAATACTTATAATTAAATTTATTTTTATAATTCTTCTTAATTATTAAAATGCAACATGGTGAAGTAATATCGATAGTAAATATAATCCTTAAAGATAATTCGTGTGGAGAATTTATATCATTTCACTTGAAGCATGTATATATTTGAGTAATTTTTTCTCTTTGAATTTGTGATACATATTAGGTTGAATAAACAGTAATCATGTGTTAAATTATAAAATTTAATTTATTTAAATAATTTTATAATTATGTTTAATTAATTAAAAGTCATAGATTTTGAAAAATCAAATACATGCTCACGTTTATTTATGCTTCACATATCACATCAATATCTCCAATCACCAAGTAAAAAGAGAAAGTAGACAGGGAGTACACCTGGGATTTGCAGCAATAGTCCATCTAAATACATGTCCCTAGAGTCATCGATTGTAAAAAGAAAAAAAAAATTATTACATCAAAAGCACATAAATTTATTTGAGATTATCAATTGAGTCTTTATATATACATACATACATATATATATATATATATATATATATATATATATATATATATATATCAATGGAATTGTTATACTTTTTTTTCAATTAAGCAAATTCATCTATAAAATTTTTTTAATTAAGTATATCTATTTGTAAAAATTTTTCAATCAAGTATATTTTTAATGGTCAACGATGACTTGATGGACAACATTAGGATTGTCAATGATAACTTGAGTTTATTTTTTTTTGAATAAGTATACTAACTTATAAAAATTTTTCAATTGGCTATACTAACTTATAAAAGTTTCCAGTTAAGTGTACTTACTTAAGTTTAACAGCTATTTCTTATAAATGTACGGCAAACTAATCAATTAAAACTTTTCATATATAAAATTTTATATACAATAATCTAAAGAAAAAATATTATTATTTATTTATGCATAAAAAAAAAATTCATGTTTGAAGATTAAGCAGTGAAATAGAGGCTTTTTAGTTACTTGACTAATAATGAATAAACTAATGAGAAATTATACCTTAAGTGGATGACTTTTTAATGTTAGAGACTTTTTAATTCATTACCAATGCATCTCTCAATAAAAAAAAGGTTTTCTCCTCTTTCAATACAGGGCAGACGTATAACTCTTAGAAATTATTTAGCTTTGTCACATAAAGCTAGTTGTTAAAAGATGTTAAGGGATAGCCTTCGTAATTTTTTCGTCCATTTCATTAATACTTGATTAAAAAATTTTTATAAGTTAGTGTATTCTATTTAAAAAAAAAGTATGATCAAGTTATTGTTGATAGCCATCATCTAGTTTGTCAATTTATCATTAATTATCGTTAAAAATATGCTTGATTGAGAAATTTATGTGAGTTGGTATATTTAATTGATCAAAAAAAAAATAAAAGCTTAATTAAAAATTTTAAATAAATTCATGTACATTTCGTATAATTACCTCATTTCAAAAGTTTCGACGCATGATAGGTTTTTAGTAGCCAAAAAAAGGGTTAAGATTGTTTCCCCCTTAACACCAAGGTAAAAGTATACTTTTGATCATCAAACTATAGGTTGTTTCAGTTTAACCCTTTATATTTTAAAAATCTCATATTTTTAACATTTGGTTGCATGAGATAGGATAAAATCAACAAACTATTGATGTGCCGGTAGGAGAAAGACTTCACATTAACATGACGCATCAATTATTTTATTAATTTTAAATAATTTTTATATAATAATATTATTAAAATATAGAGGACGAAACTGTAATTATTGAAATTGTGCGAAAGTTTGACGATAAAAAGTATATTTTAGGATCAAAAGCGCTGGGCGGTGCTCGTTCGTACTTGAGACGGGGAACGCGTTGACCTGTAGCGAACCAGAACCAGCAACGTGCAGCGCCACGGGATTGAGGCGTCAAAATCACATATGCAGCAGGCATGCCATTTTCATGAGCAACGCGTTACGCATGAGAGAGTAGAATGACTTCATGTATCATACCATAATCGCGCTCGCAATTGGGAGGTGTTCAAAAGACGGCCTTGGACGCATAATGTTCAATGTTTCCAACTTGGAGACAATCCTAACCTTGATCGAGCAAACCATCAGGCAAGTTGAATGCAACCTAGCGGGCCAGGTGTGACAGAGTGTCGTACAACGTCGCTCTTAGTGATAAATGAACCAAAGCACAATGCGGATATCAATGCACGTCACATCGAGTGGGGGTCGAGCCAAAGGGCTTAATTGAGGGGCAAGGCAATGCGTGTGAATCATATGCTGTCGCGTCTCTAGCTACCAAGGTCTAATTTTGCAACCATCTTCTGGCATGGAGCACTAATTTGCCCGTCAAAGCCAGCACAATGCAGCAATGCACGCCATGTCGGTTGCTCACATTAAATTTCATTAAAATGTGACTATATCAATTAGGTTGTAAATACTTTAGAAATTACAAAGCACTTCTTCTAAACGAAATGCAAGACTTTTATAAAATGTCAGGAGTTTTAAATACAGTTCAGTTATTGTATTTTTTTTTAATTATTTATTAAAAATCCAGCTTCAATCCTAATCTATTTAAGGTCATCATTAAATATCTTCATATCTATGTCCAATATTATTATATCTTAAGATTTTTCATTATTTATGGCACTATTCAAACATGCTAGTATTATGCTGAAGGCTATGTGCCATCACTCGTATACATTTGTGCCAGTGCTCTCTTATTGACACATACCATACTCACTATAATATGGTGTTATATTTGTTAGCTTTGTTTTAGCAAACGATTCATGTTAATTGGATAAGTAAAGATTATAACATCAAAACTTCTGTATATTTTTGAAAATCATGAACATTTCTAATTATGAATTTTGTCATATTTAAGAGAATGTTGGAATTATTGGAAGCTTTTGTATATGAAACTTAAAATCTTTAATTCTTTCTTGAAATTATGCCTATCTGATAAATGTTTGAAACTCCATGGATAGGTACCTATGATTTGAGAATTTAGATGATTTTCTTGATTTATCATTACAATTTTAAAAATAAAGCGAGGCTATATATCTGCATAATAAATGGATTTTCAATCCCACTATGCTTTGAAACCACTGGTAGGGGTTATACGTAACATTGATCATTCTGAAACTTTATCACTTTGTACTAACTTGCAGAGATTAAATGTAGTTCATTGAACCTACTCAGTAAGGATTAAAAATGGCTTACTAGACTTTGTGTAAGGATAATATGACCGTAGGCTCTTGGGTGGATGGATTGTGAAATGCTAGCTTTGAAAATGATTTATAAATTGCACGGTAGAATTATTTGTGAAATATTGATTTAGAAAGATGGGCCTTGGAAAATGGTTTATATATCACTGTTTTGAAATATTTGTATATAAAATATTGATTATGAAATTTCTATCTTTGTTAATGGTGTTAATTTGTTTTATGCATATTTCTTATTTGCCTAATCTCTCTAATTACAATTTTTGGTTACTTAATGAGCATTCAACTCACCCTTCTTTTTATTCTTTTTCATGGTTTAAGGCAGAACATGATGAGTTGTAATTGGGATGTGAAAATAGAGAAATATTCTAAATTTAGTTGGACCGATCTTACTCTTATAATTTTATCTTGGAATCTTCTTCAATATTGTGGTATAAACTTAGAGAATTTGACTAGTTTTGTAAGTTTATTCATAAATTATCTGGATATTTATCTGTGATAATAGTGGTTTTGAAATTGGCAGATGGCCAATTCAACAATTAGGAATTTAGATAGTATTGGAAGTTATCTACTTGCATTAGATTCTCATTAGGTTACTTTGTATTTATTGTTTGATAGGTTGTTGCCTTACTCGAGAAGAGAGTTGCCACTTCTTTTGATCATGTTTTGAGCGGAGGAATGATATTTTACATATAGAGAGAGATATTGATTTGGTTATGCTCAAACAAATTTCTGCTCAAATATAATTAGATCTAGTTTGGACAATGCAGGTCTTATATAAATGATTTGATAAGTTTAATGTAGTCTATTATCTCTAAAATGCATAAATACTAAAAATTATGCGAGATGGAGACGCCTATCCCATACAACACATGGTTAGAGATGAGACTAGAGTTCGATAATGTTACATCCCGGAATAGTTGCTCGGCTTGAGAATCATGACACGGCCGCATGCTCTTAGAGCGAAATCCTAAAGACATCCAAGACCTCTTCATTTTCAACATTCTCATAAATCAAATCGTGACATCAAATGAATATGTATCTCATATTGTCAAATATAGAATGGTTTATACAATGTCAAAATATACTCCTCAAAAGTATACAAGTTTCATAATACTATCAATAGTATGAGTATGAGATTAGACTATCTAAGCCTCTCTCCCTCCATCAACCCCCAAGTCTGGCTCAACATCAAAATCCTCAATCTTTGTAAAAAATTTGGTAAAACGTTATGAGCTAATAGCTTTATAGAAATCCTTACACATACATATTTCGATATGCTGTAAAATAAAATATCTACATAATATGAAACAATCATGTATTTGACAAAATAATCATGCTTGAAACACTATATCATAATACCATGAGTCAAATAAAAGAGAAATCTTTTATCAACTTTCATCATTCATGGCATTGGACTACATTACTTTGATATCACATCTAGAATCACCACAATAATAATACCAGCAAATTAGCCTTACTAGCAATACCAATGCACTCTATAAATATATATTGGTGAATTAGCCATACCAATATATTAGGTACACTGATGATACATACTAGCAATTTAGGTGTACCAGTAATCCATGTGTATAAACCTAAACTGGTGATCACCTCACATTCAGGTTGGCTCTCACACTAGTGCCACATATCATAGACCTAGTCCGATTGACATTTGCAATTTAGACTAGTTCTATATTGGGCTTCAATCAGCCTTAGGCCTTACCCCCGATGCCATGCGTTTAAGTTAAACTGGACTTTGGCCAAGTCGGCTCAAATCGGTGCCACGTTTCAATAGCTATACATGCCAGGTATCATAAACCAAATTAGGTCACACCTTAGGCCAAAATTGGTTCCACATCGAGCTTCAATCAGATATAGATCCTGCCTTTGATGCTACCTTATCAACATTTCAATAACTAGTCCATATGCCTTTTTATCATACCATCTCATCATATCTTTTCATATTTTGATGAGCATATCAGATTTTACATCTGCATCATAATGCCATACTGTCATGATATATGATATACCATAACTATACTTAATTCCAAATAATAATATCATAGCTGAACATATGTCAACATGTGCATAGTCAAAACATGCTGATAAAATAATCAGTACAAATTCGTAATATATGATGTCAAAATATATGCAAGAAGATCAAACACATCATATACAAGTAGATGCTAAGACTCCTACTTTGCTTGCTAATCCAAAATTACAATGCAATTCACTACAATCCACAAGCATGAATCTTGCACTAATCTGAGCTATCTATCCTGCTCAATTAGAGATGTACAATCACCTACAATAATTATTATTAATCAATTAATTCTCAATATTGTTAGATCGTACGTTAGAATTAGATTTAGACCCAACCTAGCTTAATTAAATCGAATTATGGTTGGGTGGTCTAGGCTTAGGTTAAAGTTAATTAGACTCACAATGGTTTAATCAAATCAATTATCATGTAATTGAATCACTAATCCTCTTGATTACAATTTAATTGGACCAATGAAGGTTTAGGTGGGTTAAATCAGGTTTAATTTGAACCCGAATCAATTAGACCTTATTTGACATTTTGGTTCGGTAGTTTAGGTCTAATTTAGGTTCTGGTTCAGCGAATTAAACTTGGTCTAGGTTTTGATTCACTGAAATAGGTTTAGGTCTAGTTCTGGTTTAGTTATTTGAACCTAATCCATATTCTGGTTCTCCGGAAATTGAATCCAAATTGAGTCTGGTTCAATCTCTGGTTCAGGTCTGGTTATGGTCAACAGGAATTGAACTTAGATTGATTTGAATTGTGTCTAAACAGATCTAATTGGCTCAGATTGATTCAATTGGGTTTGATTGAGTTTGAAACTGATTTAAATTTAATTGGGTCGACTTAATCTGATTGGGTTGAACTTGGTTTGATTACTGAGTTGGTTCGGTTCAAGAAGACATGGTCTTCTTCTCAAATTTATCGACAGGGAAAACCACTTGTTTCGTTGATCTTAAACCTAGCTATGGCCGCTCGGTGACGATAATGGTAGCTGCGGTTGCCAGTGACTTGCACGTCGACGCTAATCGGCCGTGTCTTGGTGACCACCATTGCCACACAAACCTAGTAGCAGATCTACCCAAAACGAAGCTCAAGAACCAAAAAATCAAAGATTCCGCTCGCCTGGAACTCGCCGGAGAGGAGCCCAACTTGGCGGCATTTCAAGTAATGGCTGGTGGTGAAGCTGCGGCTCAAATCTACGACAGAGCTCCGTTTGATCAGGACTCAGCCTTGCCATTTGCGGGTCGGAAGCTGGTGACATGGTGGAGCTTCAGCGGTTCTGTTCATCTAGCATGGTGCACTAAGTGCAGTGTCGCTCCAATCGATATCGCCTCTCCAATGGTCGCCGATCTTCAAGAATCGACAATAGCCCTCAGTAGTGGTTCGACACCAGCTGTGATGACTCAGAAGAAGACAATGGCAAGTCTTTATGACAGTGATTTCAACCCCACCAGTGACGAACGCCAAAGAGGGCAGTGACAACAGGCCTTCGGAGCAAGGAGAGAGATAGAGAGACGGAAGAGGACACTGGGAAGAGAAGGAAGGAGAAGGAGAGAAGACTGGGTTCGAATGGTGATGCCGAGCAGAGAGGCCGATTATTCGGAGGTTAGGTTCGTACGCGGCCGTTATGCCGATATCCACGTGGCTCAAAGATAGTGGCGGACCTTAATGAAAACTAGAAACGAGTATAGTTGTCTTTTAAATAAAAAATTAAACTCTTTTTGTCGCATACAAAACTTACGGTATGTAATCCTTAAATAAAATTCATCATTATTAGTATATCCCCTCCAAAAAAAATATTTTAAGACCCACTACTGCCGAAGAAGAAGAAGATGGCTAGCATTGAGGCAGGAGGAGGAGGTGATCAACGGTTCGTAAAAATTTGTTGTAGAAATGAAAATAAAAATTAATAATTTATTTCTGGACGAAATAAGGTATCACAGTAAACCATCTCATATCAAACTATGCCAGTTAGAAATCCAATTTAGTTTAGCGATTCAAATCGATTCACGGGTTTAGGTCTGGATTGTCATGGGTTTGGATTTCAGATCCATTCGACTTGTTTAATAAATCTAAAACTGCCCATCATCTTCGATTTGCCCTAGTGTCTCTCCTATGCAAATAAAATCCTAGCCATATTTGCTTGGTGCTCACCCATCACCCTCTTGGCCTATCGCAGCTTTGATCATTGCCTATCTCTTCATAAGTTATCCTCTTTGTCCATCACAGCCCTCGCCATCACCCATCTTCACCGGTCGCTCATTGCCAAAACCTACTTTTCACTACTTACTTATCACTCATCACTTATTGCATCTTTCTTCATTAGTCACTAGAGGTACATTCTCCCAACTCTCCCTCTCTTTTTTCTTTCTTTTTTTTCTCTCGTTCTCTTCTTGGCTGGATTGATGTTATCCTTATTTGGTTCATCATAATTCAATATAGCATGTGCCGATACCATATCGAATTAATCATCGGCTAGTACAGGTTGCTATATACAATTTAGCGAACCTTGAATGAGATAGTAATATAAAATAATATGTATACTTTTGACAACTTATGTAAGGATTAGAAGCCTTCAAATCATATTATTTTTTATGTTTAAATATTAGCTTTTGCTACACCACTACGTACACTTTTTTTTCCTTTTATTTTTTAAAATTTTTTCTTAACTAATTGATTTACTTTTAATACATTAGATTTATTAAAAGGATAACGGGTTATACCGGTAGTGTGCATAGCTAATGCGCATAAATATGTCAAAGTAAAAAGGTTTTTGCTATAGAACATGGCTATGGAGAGACACAATACTATGGATCATTTTCAAATGATGGAAATGAGATCCATGCTTCATGAGATGAAAGTAGGATCCCCTAGTGTGGAGCTTCGAGAGCTAAAATAGAATCAAAATAGAAATCCTTCTATTTCAAAATCGACGCAAAGGTGTTGATTAGGGCTGCAAGGAACAAAGGAAAGTAGAAATGACTTGGTAAAGCTTCATGTACCTAATGAAGGAGATGAGGGCAATGAGTGGTTTAAAGCTCCTTGGATGGATGAATTCAACTAAATCTCAAAGGGAAAGAACAGGGTTCACGCACCCAACAAGGGAGATAAGGATGATGGGCAAGGTTTGAAGCTCTTTGGGTTGATTAATTCTGCTAAATCTCGAAGAAAAAGAATAAGATTTGGCTCCAGCAATTAGAAGAGAGAACCCATGTAAAACGACGAAAGAGGTTTATTGGGAAAGAAGAGATAACTAGTTACTCTGGGTAACTAGTTTACTTGTCAAAATACCATAAATAACTTTGCTTTAATGAATGATTAAGTTACTTTTAAAAATAATGAAAGAGTATCGTAGGAAACTCTTTAAATATTTTAGAGATATTAAATCATGATTAAGATCATTAATGTGAGGTCCTTGTCATCCAATCTAAATTTAATAAGATTTAAGTGGAGGTTCACTAAGTATAACTAAGTCATTGAGTATGTATATGACAAATGGATGGTGGTCCTCTCTTTTTAGCAAACACCGTCATCCTGGTTATAAAACACTATTTCACTTATGAAGGTTGGATTTCCTTTTTTGAGTTAAAGGCCACAATTTGATGGAGGATAGCTATGTCCTATTAGAAGGCTTTACGGAAGGCAAATGTGACACGGAAGGTGAAGATTTTCATTTGTTTAGGCTGCGGAATTCGCTTCATACTAGAGAAATCATAGCTAAAGGGGGTTGGAAAGTTGGCAGAGGTTGTTTATTTTGGAGTTTCTCAAGATGCATCATTCCCACATAATTTAGAAATGTCCATTTGCCAGAAGCGTATGACAAGTGGTTAAGCGTTGTGTAAATGGGAAAGGTTGCCCTTCTTCATGATGGCTGTTGTGAGACTTAATGAGAAAATTCGGTCATCACTCCGGATAGCATGAGATCGACCTGCCAACCTGTCCAATAACTTTGTTAGCAGCTCTGGTTTGAAGGGATTCCCAGAATATTTTCTGCACAACGCCAGCCTGTTTTCTGTTCTTTTTTTTATAACTTTCGACCACTGGACTTTCTTCAATATCTTTCTGCACGTTCATGGAGGACTTCAGCCGGACAAGATTGAGATGGAGAGAAAATTAAACTTCTAGGATATGAGTTAGTAGTTTCGTTGGATATGATCTTGACTAAGACAATGGAAGAGCTTGTCTCAGGCTTCAAGTGCTGATGACCAATTACTATTGAAAATTAAATCAAACACGAAGTTTTATTACTTGTTTGGTTAGGACTATCTTAGTTAGAATTCAAATTCTTATTTGATTAGAATTATTTTATTTAGCTATTAAGAAGTCCTCATTAATGTTGGTGTAACAATTTATGTTTTATCAGACTTTGATTTTCTTAGTTTATAAATATGCGTGTTTGAATTATTGTTTGTGATGTGCCAATCTTCTGTGGTTGGTCTCAGATGAGTTCGGTTCAATAAAATTATTAATTTTGTGTACTATATTCTTTGTCTTCTTAGTCGACCTCGAAAGCCCCAGGATAGGGTTAAAGGAGCCGACACGGAGGCAAGACAAACCCATATTCCTCTACCCGAAGTGGTCCATTTCGACAGCCTTCGAGGTTGGTTCGTGCTAATTTGTTGAACGGTGAAAAGGTAACAGAAGGATGGTTCGCATCGTCTTTGTAGGAGTTTAATTCTCGTACGTTGTAATCACGCATGCTTTTCATAAGGTTGGCTGAGGATTTCTCAGAAGAAACATCTTTCTTGATATAATCGCGAAAGAAACTTGTAGCACATGGATTGTCTTGGCTTTCCACTAACATAGGTGTATTACTGAGCGTTAGCAAACGTAGTAGTTTGGAGACGTGCACCAAACTAGATTTTTTTTATTTATTCCTTTCTCTGTTTCAGTTTTTATTAGAGGGATTAGGTGTCAATGCTTAACTAATCAAACATATTGAGGTCAGCAAAACGAAAACAGTAACACCACCTCCTCCCATATCCTTAACCGTAAAAGTCAAGAAGCAGAATAAAAAAAATACGCTACGCGGTTCTTTAAACAGTCCAACTATATGTCATTGATTTTTCTTTGAACACGCTATGCTCCAGTCATGTGGATATCCTCTAACACCCTTTATTAATATTTGGCAGTTGACTGTTTTCTCCTGTTGAACAATGAAGCAAATGGTCCTTAAAAGTCTTGCCATCAACATCTCGCCCTTTGGACAATCCATTGACAATGCCATGCCTGCCCATTCATGTCTTTGTTCCACTGCAGGTAAGATGAACCAACTTCAACAATCAACAAAAACGTTACCATTCAAGGCGACCGCATGGGTTGGACTACAATATCTCCTTGGCCCGGTACATGCCTTTCAACGAGTCAAAAGCACAAGGCACTACCCTCGTCAACCTTGTTGACGCCTGACATTCAGACAAGGAAAAGGAAGCTACGGTCCCATCTCATGTGCCACGTGGCCAAATGCATTAAAGAGAAGACCATCCAGGGTTTATTATGTAATATATTTAAAAGGTATTGAATCGGGGCGAGGGATGGGATGGGTTGGATTTGGCTAACAGATCTGGTTCTAATCATATTTTTCTTCCTTAGATCCGCATGAATCTTAAAGTTACTATATTTTTTCATCTTTGAAATTTATGAATCTTAACGTCACTGTATCTTTTTCATTTTTGAAATTCATGATCTTTATACATTTAAAGATGAAAAGGACAATTAGAACTGAATTTGACTATATGTGGTATAGCCAAGTCCAACTCTCTCTCCCGTGTAAGATTATATTTGACATTATTATCACTTTTCTACTTTTAATTTACAAAGAAATATTTTGTTTCTATTTTTATATAACTTTTATAAGAGAAATATATTTTGTTAGTCATTATTATTTTTTAATTTTTATAATTAAAAAAATAACATGTTCAAAAACCTATTCATGGATTTGCTTTCTCCAACATTCCATTAAAAAATCCTATTTCTTTGTAGTAACTGTGGAGGAAATCACTCCAACTAGTGGTTTAATTATCAAAAAAAGAAATAAAAAAACAAAGGTTAGCTTAAATATGTCCTAATTGGGGTTAAGAGTTCATCAAAAAAATAAGAAAATAAAATTAGAAAAGAAGAATAATAAGCTAGATTAGATTTAGCTTGGGGATGTTAAGCTTTTGAGTTAACTCAAGAAAAAAAGGGAAAAGAAGAAGAAATAAAAATGATTGTTTTAGGATTCATAAATAACTCACGGTGCTTGTTGAGAAAGAGTGAGTTGTTATATGTATGTATATGTAATATAGATTTTACAAAAGTAATCTATTTTATCTTATTATATATATATATATGTTTTACATTTTTAAGAGCTTTTATTGCAATCTCTAGTTATAAAACTTAATTTATAAATTTAAGCAAAATTAATATTTATATTTAAATAATGCATATGCATATTATTTACATATATATATATACCAAGTGTGGCGTGCATGTTCATGAATTGAAATCTATTCATGAGATTATAGATTAAAAAAATCTTAAAATTAAAATATTTTTACAAGGTCAAAAGAGTAACACATGGGCTTTCATCTTATGCAAGCAAACAATTTTTTTGCTATGCAATATGAGAGAAATAATGTAACTCATTGAATAAATCCTATGAATACTCGTAGCATAATTAAACTTTAACACGATGAAAAAGTATCTTAATCGAATAAAGACTTTTTCATAATAATAATTTTGTTCAAGTCTGATTAAGACTCGGATAAGATTTTTATCATCTCTTCTAAAATTAGAATTCAATGTCGTTCTTTTTTTTTAGCTTATACTAAAATTTCTATGCCTATAAAAGTGGCCTAAAATCCACAGGCATGTCCTATATGCGATATAATCTTCTTTCTATCAACATCATTGACTTGAGTGATAGAAAATTTTTTCTAAAAAAATATTATAATTCACTTTTTGTTTTAAGCATAGAAAACACAAAAAAAAAAAAAAAAAAAGCAATTATCTAGCTTGATGCTCTATCATGCTCCTTAAAAAAAAGACATCTTGATCGGATCTAATATTTCTTGAATAAAAGCAATCTTCATTTGTAAAATAGAAATTGAGCGAAATTTTTAAGTAAAAAATTTGTCCAAATGAGAAGCAGCGACGAAATTTCCCTTTCCAGGACGCACGGCAGCGCTTAGACAACCACGGGTTAAAATCATGTGTAGTTAGTGATTAGCCCAGGCAGTCAACGTTGGACAGCTGTCGGCGCTACGAAGAAGACCGAGCCACGTTGTTCAACGGCAGGAGAGTTGGTCTGCTCTCGCTAGCTTTGCCGACCGATGTCTCACGAGCACGCCTCTTACAGACAGCCCATCTCGACCTACGCTGACACAGCGCATGCAATGACGCTTATCCGGATATTCGATACGGCAAATTCGCATGCGAAATATATTTGGCCTTGACAAGTCCAGGAGTATCCGACGCTAATTAAACACCGACAAATGGAATATATTGTGTTTGCGTGTAGACTTGATTCTTCTTTTCATCTAATTATATCACATGATAGGTGCATTAAATTTTACAAATCTTAACCTTAACGGGCATTTAGTTTGGGCTAAGAGGATGTAAATTTACTTCCGTAATTTTTCACTTATTTGGTATGAAATTAATTTTCTTAAAAGATTTTTATCCTGAAATTATTCAACTAAAAGATTAGGTTAATAGTGATTAAAAGTAATAATCACAACCAACAGAAAATTTTTGCATCTTTAAAATTTATATCAGAAAATATTAGCTTTTCATCTTCATTATTTTTTTTTATTTTTTTAACCTACACCAAAACGCACCTTTACGTTTAATCCGAAATTGAGAATTTCACTTAAATCGTTACTCTATACATTTCAAATTCTGCGCGTAAAGATTGAACATAAAATTCCAAACAAACAAAAGACAAAGGGTAGAGCTTCTCCGTTCCTTCCTTCACCAAATATCGATTAGGATATAAACTAATAGAAAAAAGTTGAAGTCATAGGAAAGTTTTCATCTCCCGAGTGATACAGGAAGGTCTGGCATATAATTTAAATTTTTTATTATTTTTCAAGTGAAGCCAACTCATTTGTATATACCATTTACTTGTACAATTAAGGTATATGGTAATACAAACCGTGCAATTTGTGGCCTAAGCAGAACAATCAAGTTTAGATAGTCTTTGATTTAATTCAGCCAGCCACGATCGTTCATGCATAGATTGGTACTTGGTGATTGAACAAAATAAACACAGATGACAGGATCTACCTGCACTATATATCTTGAATTGTTCAATCAGCCATCATTGATCGATGGATTAACATTTTATAATTGAACCACATCCTCTAGTTTGTAAGAATAACGAGGTAGAATCGATCTAAGTTTCTAAGAGATTCCATGAATTATATGAACAAGAATTTAGTCCGTGGTTGGTACCCACTCTCAAAGGTAGGGATAATAATAAAACAAGTAACCTGATCTGATTTACAGTGTTCCATCCGATAAATGGATTGAATCAATTTACTTTAGAAGGTTTTAAATAGCTCAGGCCTTAATCAAGATAAGCATATCAAAGACATGTTAAATAGGTCAAGTGTTGACCCAACCAACTATTAAACAGGTCGAAATGGCTAAATAGTTAGAACCCTAATCTTTGACTTATTTACAATTTGAATCCATTTATGTCGATTCTCTAAGGTTGGATATGAATTGGATTGGTAAGTCTAGTCATAAATTCTTATTCCTCATCTAAAAATTTGCTCTTAAAAGAAGTCCAATGGTCAAACCTATACTTTAATAGCAACATTATACTGCCATATTTCTTAAAAGAATTGTAGTTTGAGCACTTATACGACTAGTGGTGTGCATGGATCAGTTCAAATTGGTTTAGAGATATTTTTGGAGCTAAGCTAATTTGAATCTATTTCTTTAAACTAAAATCGAAACTGAACACTGCTTCACAAAATCAAATCGAACCAAACTAAGAAATTTAATTTTGTTTTGGTTTGGTTTATCGGTTTAATTATGCTTGCTTTGGATAACTATGAGATTGATTTTCATAATAAACTTTATGCGATCAAATGATAGCTCAATTATTTATAATAAAAATAAAAGCCTACAACATCTTAATTTTAGTTGTAATATAAATAAAAGCCCATATAATTTATTTTCAATAAAAGAGGAGAAAAAAAAGAAATATTATGTGAGCTCGCATATAATTTTATCTTCCTTCTTTAAACAGACATAAATGCAATTGACATAAATAAATATTTATTACTATAGAATTAAACCCTATTATAACGACTGTGGTTAAAGTAACTAAAATTCGAGCCAGTGTTTTTGACGAGAGAAATGACCCAAGGATATGCATAACTCCTGATTTGTAGGTCAAAAAAATCCTGCTGCGCAAACAAGCGGTTAAGATCAACCATTCCGGAGATTTGCTAGAAAAAACAGAATAAATGCGGATCGTCCCCATGAGGCAGAAGAGTCTCCCTTGCTCCCTGCAGGAAACTTCCGAAGCAGGAAATTTGAGGCGTCTTACATGGAATGGGGAGAAATAGACAACCATCTCTGCACTTATATATACCTCTCCGCCTCGTATATCCCGCTCAAGCACACGACCTCAAGGGCCCTAAAGCTCTCTCCCCTGTTTCTTGCTATCATTGCAGTCTGTCGCATCTAAGTTTTAAGCAATGAGGCTTGACGAGCTGTCCTGTGAGCCAAACAGCCCGCGTCTTTCGAAGATAGCGTGCAATGATGGCCACGGCGAGAGCTCGGCGTATTTCGACGGCTGGAAGGCTTATGATAGCAATCCATTCCATCTTGACAAGAACCCTGATGGAGTCATCCAAATGGGCCTAGCTGAAAACCAGGTTAGAACATATCCAGCAGAACCTGTCCTATAAATCGACACCTCACTGCAATTTCACTCACGATTGCAATCCAATAGCACGCACGCACGCACTCAGTTGCAGAGCATCTCCATATTCTCATAAGCTAAAGACTAGGCTTTGCAGGAGCTATAACAAGCAGTCGTTGCACATTCTTCTGTTGCTTATGTTCTCTGTTTCATAGTCTCAAATATTATGGCGTCCGACATTTTTTACTTGTTGTTCATCAAAATTTTGGCTTTCTTGTCTTCAGCTTTGCCTGGATTTGATGCAAGAGTGGCTTAAGATGAACCAGAAGGCCTCCATTTGCACTGAAGTGGGAGTTTCAGCATTCAGTGCGATCGCAAATTTCCAGGATTACCACGGCCTGCCTGAATTCAGACAGGTAATTAACATAAGTGCTTGTTATCATAAAGATTTGCTTATCTTGTCAAGTTGCAAAGTCGTACCAAGTCCTTTCAAAAGCTTTCAGTATCTGAAGTTTCGATGGAGTTATCCAAATGTAGTCTTATGAAATTTACCTGGCTGAAGTTTTGATGGTCCTCTTTGTACAAGTCAGCCATTGCATTCTTTGTGGTTGCAACGCGGAGTAGCTAACGATGTGATTTGTCGAAACTTGCAGGCCGTTGCTAAGTTTATGGGGAAGGTGAGAGGAGGAAGAGTCAAATTTGACCCCGAGAGGATAGTGATGAGCGGTGGAGCTACCGGGGCTGTGGAAATTTTCGCCTTCTGTTTGGCTGACCCCGGCGAAGCCTTCCTCCTTCCAACACCATATTATCCAGCGTAAGTCCTGTATATATATATGTCTTCTGATGTTTATTACAAACACGACATAGTCCCTTTTTTTTTTCAATTGAGAATCTTCAGGGCTGACGTTATGGTAGAAACCAAGATATTTTAATTTAGTAGTCAAACAATATAAAAAAATTTCATTAAAAAAATTCATTCTTGGTCATTCTTACAATAAACGCATGAAAGCCGTATATGACTAAGATATCATTAATATTCAACGTGGTCATATTTAATATTTTTTTGACTTAGTCGTCATATTTATCAATAGGGCTTGAATACTCTGAATTCCATGGTCTACGTCCTGCACATCTGAAACCTACCTACGTACACGACCATTTTACATCCATTATTTCCACGGCAACATGCATATAGTGAGCACAGATAATATTGCAGAATTGTTAATGAGTTATTAGTCCGAGCTAACCGCTACTCTATCAGTTTTAACTTACAATTAATGCATATATGTGTTCAGGTTTGATCGAGACCTCCGTTGGAGAACAGGAATCCAGCTCCTTCCAATTCACTGTGAGAGCTCCAACCAGTTCAGAATCACCAAGACCGCACTTGAATCTGCTTATGAAGAAGCCCAGCGGGCAAATATTAAAGTTAAAGGGGTCCTGGTAGCCAACCCATCAAATCCACTGGGGACAACCTTGGACGGAGAGACACTAAGAACCCTCGTCAACTTCATCAATGCCAAGAGGATCCACCTAATCTGCGACGAGATCTTTGCGGGGACTGACTTCAAGGAGCCCAAATTTGTCAGCGTCTCTGAGATGCTCGAGGAGGATCTTAACTGCGACCGAAGCCTCATCCACATTGCCTACAGCCTCTCCAAGGTCCTAGGTCTCCCAGGATTCAGGGTTGGCGTGGTCTACTCCTACAATGATGCAGTGGTTCGCTGCGCACGGAGGATGTCGAGCTTTGGACTGGTCTCCTCACAAACACAATACCTGCTTGCCTCCATGCTATCGGACGATGACTTCACGACCACGTTGATGGCAGAGAGCAGGAAGAGGTTGTACGAGAGGCACAAAACCTTCACTTCTGGCCTTGCAGATATGGGAATCAGCTGTTTGGAGAGCAACGCCGGGCTGTTCTGCTGGATGGACCTGAGGCCGTTTCTCAAAGAATCTACAACGGAAGGAGAACTGGAGCTGTGGCACGAGATAGTTCACGATGTCAAGCTCAATGTGTCCCCCGGTTCCTCGTTTCATTGCAGCGAACCTGGGTGGTTTAGGGTGTGCTTCGCCAACATGGATGACAAGACCATGAGAATAGCTCTTAAAAGGATCAGGCCATTTGCGGATCGGTTTGTGGGCCGGGTGAGTGCTGAGCTGCAACCGAAGGAGAATAAGAAGCTACGGCCCGAGATCCGCTTAAACTTGCCTCGGAAGTATAAGGCACGGCCATAATGACCCCTCGCCGAATGTCACCGCACTCTCCTCATGTTAGAGCCACCACCTGACCAGCTTCAGCTTCGGTGGTGCAGGGGATAAAAACGGAAAAGGTCTCTTTCCGTGCCACCTACAAGGGAAAATTTTAGAAACTCGGCCCGATGATTTTTTTTCTTTCCATCATTTTTTTTTTCTTGGTTGTATATTTTTTTTTCTATTAGAAACTATTCAAAATATGTCTTAAAAGTGTTAAGGATAAGGTGTTAGATAAACAACCAAGATTCATGCATTAGATATTTAATAGGTTCATATTCAATAAATACATGCATGTGCCTACAAATGTAAGTCCATGTACCTAGAAGAATGAAGAATTATGTATTTGAAGGGTCACTGTATTTTTTTAATTGCATTAATTATTTAGCATATGAATAATCATCTAGAGTCCATAAATACCCATATGTAACTAGCATTATAATTTAAAGTTCAAGTGTAGGCTTTAAGTCCTACTCTTCCTTTGATCTATTTCTTTCTTTGAGTTTGTTGTATGCTTACTATGTTTCCAACAAAGTAGTATGAGAGCCACTGTTAGTTTTCATGGCTTCCAACAACAACATGTTGCAGCCTCAACTTCCCAAATTCAATGGAAAAAATTATACTCAATGGAGTATACAAATGAAGGTGCTGTACAAGTCGCAAGACTTATGGGATATAGTTGAAAATGGCTATGTTGAACCAATGAGTCAAATTAGTCTTACCCAACATCAAAGCAATGAATTGAAGGAGAAACGGAAGGACAACAAGGCACTTTACTTTATTGCATGTTTGATAATAATGCATGTGAGATCAAAGACAAGAGCAATACTCTTATTTCTAAGGTGAGAATGACTTCCAACAAGATATTTCCTTTGAAGTTCAGAACTAAAGCTCTTTCTTGCTTTAGCACAATCGTCAAAAACTCATCATAACTATGGCATTTGTAGTTTAGACAGTTAAGTTTTAAAACATTGTCTAATATGTACAAGCATCACATGGTTAGTGGCATGCCGGACATCCATCAATCCGATCAAATGTATGAAGGATGTGCACTTGGAAAGCTAACACCAAAAGTCTTTTCCAAACAAGAAAGCTTGGTGAGCTTCAAGGCTTCTTGAACTGATGCACATAGATTTATGTGGACCTATGCAAATAACATCGCTTGGAGGTAACCGGCATTTTCTAACATTTATTGATGATTATAGTAGAAAAACATAGATTTATTTTTTAAGGGAAAAATAAGAAGTTTTGAAGTATTTCAAAATTTTTAAAACTATGGCTAAAAATGAAAAAGGTTACTCCATAAAGATGTTGCAATCCGATTGTGGTGGAGAATACATAGCACTCACTGATTACCTGAAGGAGCATGGCATTCAACATCAATTCACTGTTCATTACACTCCTTAATAAAACGGAGTTGCCGAAAGAAAAAATAGAGCGATCATGAAACTTGCAAGAAGTATGCTAAAAGCTAAAGGGATGCCAAACACTTTCTGGATTGAAGCAGTTGCATGCACGGTTTATCTCCTAAATCGTGCTTCTACAAAAAGTCTTCGTGACATGACACCATATGAAGCTTGGAGCGGGCACAAACCAAATGTCAGCCATCTTCGAATCCTTGGGAGCATTGCATATTCTCATATACCAAATGCTAAGAGAGGCAAACTTGATAACAAGTCTAAAAAATGTATACTTATGGGCTATAGTGAAAATTTTAAGGCCTACAAGTTATTCAATCCTACTACTAAGAAGACTATCATAAATAGAGATATTTTGTTCAACGAAGAAGAGTCTTGGAACTGGGATGCAGGCACCAAGGATGGAGATACCAGCAAGCAAAAGTCAATCGTAATAGATGAAGAAGAACTAGAAAGCCCTAATGATAGTCATAGTGAAATGATCGATCCATCCTCATTCTCATCATCTTCATCAAGGTATAATAGCTCTCCTCTAAGAAAAATCAGAAGACTTTCTGATATTTATGATTCTACAAGGGCATTGTTAGATAAAGATTTGACAAATTTTGCTTTCTTCACTGATGCTAATCCAATCACTTTTGAAGAAGCCTCACAACAAGAAAACTGGAGACAAGCAATGGATCAAGAAATTGATTCAATCAAAAGAAATAAAACTTGAGAGCTAGTTGAGCTTCCTAAAGGAAAGAAGACCATTGGAGTCAAGTGGATTTATAAAACCAAATTGAACGCACAAGGAGAAGTTGACAAGTACAAAGCAAGGCTAGTGGTGAAAGGCTACAAGCAAAAGCATAGGATTGACTACCAAGAAATTTTCTCTCCTATTGCTTGTCTTAAAACAATCAGGTTAGTTCTTGCTTTGACAGCATAACATGACTGGAGCATTCATCAAATGGATGTAAAGTCAGCTTTTCTAAATGGTGTTTTTGAAGAAAAGGTCTACATTGATCAACCTCCTAGCTATGTCATGAAAGGGGAAGAGATGAAAGTGTATCAACTAAAGAAAGCACTCTATGGCCTAAAACAAGCTCCTTGTGCTTGGTACAGTCGGATTGACAACTACTTCCTAGAGAATGGCTTTAAGAAATATTCATATGAGCCTACTCTTTAAATCAAAGAAGGTAAAGGTGGTGGAATTCTTATTGTTTGTTTATATGTTGATGATTTGAACTTTACTGGTAGTAGCAAAAATATGTGTGACAACTTCAAGAACTTAATGATGAAAGAGTTTGAGATGACGGATATGGGACTTGTCCATTACTTTCTTGGAATTGAGGTGAGACAAGACCAAGAAGGAGTCTTCATATCTCAAAAGAAGTATGCCAATGATTTACTGCAACGGTTCAAAATGGAAGGTGCAAAATCCATAAGCACTCCTATGGAATCCGACCTGAAGTTAAGAAAGGATGAAAAAGATTATCCTTTTGTCGATATGACACTTTATCAAAGACTTGTTGGAAGTCTTATGTACCTAACTACAATAAGACCGGATCTCACTTTTGCAATTAGCATGATTAGTAGATTCATGGAATCACCAAAGCAAAGTCATTGGAAAGCAGGCAAAAGAATTCTAAGGTATGTTCGTGGAACATTGGACCATGGCATACACTATAAGAAAGTCGATCAACCATGTTTGATTGGTTTTAGTGATAGCGATTGGGGCGAAAGTACCGATGATTGTAAGAGCACTTCTGGTTATGTTTTCAACATTAGTTCTGGTGCAATCTCATGGGACTCAAAGAAACAATCAAGTGTGGCACTTTCCACTACTGAAGCGGAATATTTGTCTTTGGCTACGACAGGTTGTCAAGCTCTTTGGTTGAGATGGGTATTGAAAAAACTCAAGCAAGCTCTAATGGAAGAAACAACTTTATTTTGTGATAACAAATCCGCTTTAGCTCTTACTAAGAATCTAGTTTTTTATGGCACAAGCAAGCACATCAGAATCAAGTATCATTTCATCCGAGATTTGGTCAAAAATGGCGAAGTTATCATCAAATATTGCAAGACTCAAGATCAAGTTTTACAAAAGTATACAGAAAGAGAGTTTTATGAAGCGCAAGCTTGCACTTGGAGTTGTTCAAGCCTAACCTGAGTGGGAATGTTAAAAGCCTGAGTTAGATTTGTGAAGCTTATGCATGAATCATGTTTAAGGGGGGATGTTAGATAATTAACCAAGATTCACACACTAGATATTTAATAGGTTCATATTAAATAGATACATGTATGTACTTAAAAATGTGAGTCCGTGTATCTAGAAGAATGAAGGGTCATGTATTTGAACGGTCACTGTATGTATTAATTGCATTAATTGTTTAGCATATAAATAGTCATCTAGAGTCCTATAAATACCTATATGTAACTAGCACTATAATTTAAAGTTCAAGTGCAGGCTTCAATTCCTACTCTTCCTTTGATCTATTTCTTTCTTTGAGTTTGTTGTATGCTCGCCACGTTTCCAACATAAAGAAATTCATTCTCTCTTAGTTTTCTCCTTAATGATGAAATGGATTGTATTGACCTATGTTTTTGAAACCTTGACTTGGATTAATTAATAAACCATGGACTGGAACTGGGAAAAAATAAAAGTAGAATTTATGCCCAACCAAATCTTCTTCGTTCTTCAGCAAGATTAAAAAAAAGAGACCGTTGAAATCACAAAAGGAAAACGGTCAACAGCTAAGTAACCTACTCTGCAATTGATGACAACAAAAGGCCTAACTTTACAACACCGCAGCAGAAGGTTGATATGGTTTGCCTTCTTATCCTGTTGCATCGGAATTTTATACTTGCCTAAAAATAGTGATAGTAAATTTTAAGAATTTCTAACCCAACAGCATTATCCCACGTTGGAGAACTTTAACAAAGATTGTATTCAAATAGAACTCTCCAATGTCTTTGCAATCCGAGAACCTAACTTTTCTATTTGTTGTAAAGAAAAGCTTAGTGGACCACTTTATCATCCAATTAGACCTCATCACTATACTTATCTTTTCCAATGATACCTGCACGCAACTGTTCTAATTTCACCATTCAGAAGATATAAAACGCGTTCAAAGGCGACTGTTCTAACTTGAATCCTTCAACTGGACTTTTTTCCTTTTTTTTTCTGATTATGAAACACTCAACATCATCATCCAGAACTTAACCCACATCTATTACTCACTTGAAGAGGACTCTTGATCAAGCTTACCACTATTTCTGCATGGCCCTTCGGTGCATGGTGGACCTTCCTCCATAATAGGAGAGAGGGAATGCGATAATAACTGGTGGCTTTGCACAGCTACTGTCGAAGAACAAAGATGTGTAACCATGGCTGATACAAGTGAAGTACCTTAAACGTAATCGAGGTGCTAGAGGTGACTTTTTTTAAGGAAGAACCTTAAGTTCCTTTCTATCCAATTCCGACACATTGCTCCTGCTAGTTGATCCCATGCTTTTCTAATATTAGGTCTAATATCAACCCTTTGCTCAGTCTACCATAAGTCTTGAAAATTAGTCAGCTATCTTCTAAAATTCATATTATCCATAATTAGGAGCCATACTCTCCTCATAAAGGGGCATTTCACCAACAAATGATTGATGCCATGCATCCTATTTTAAACACAAATGACTGTAATGCAATTAGAAAATAAAAAATAATTTATTAGATGCCAAACAAAGGTGCAATATAGATGAGGGATAGCCATCCCTATTTAAGATGGGACATTTGAGTGTTATCTAAATATGCACGACATCCTGCGGTATAAAGTTGTTATCATAGAGGACTGCATTCCTAGGTTCTCCCTCAAGAAAAAAGGGAATGATATTGTCTAAACCTCTCTTTCATCCTATTATGCCACTCCAATCACTGATTCTTAACTTTATGCATCGAGATGTCAATGCCAGTCAACGTTTTCCCTGCGCATCATATCGAACATTTCCATTTTGGCTCTCTCTCAACCAACCCGGTCTATGCCCATTCATCCCTGCCATGTCTGGCTTCATATGAGACCTAAATCCAAGCTGACCTGAGCTAGGCTCCAGCCAACAATGTCTGGGTTTGAATGTTGTTGGATAAATGCATATGGCACTTGCCTATGGTAATATAATATCATCAAAAATTTTATATTTTTAATAACCTTACCCTTGATAATCAGATCCTCATGAACGAAAAATTATCATATTTAGTTTATAATAATAAAATACTGTAATTAGTTTATTATAATTTTTAATTTTATTTAAATTTTTTTATAATTTTTTTATCTTTTAAATAGCTTTCTCTTTTTTTTGCTAGAATATAAAATATTTTGATAAAAATTAAGATTTTTTTGTAAACTAATTTTAAAAATATTATATATTTAGATATTATAAATATTTAATATATATTATATATAGTATAATATATATATTACAAAATCATTAAATATCTCATTATATAATATATATTAATATATAATATATAAATATGCAAAAAGGTAATAGATATTAATAATTTAAAATTTAATGTTTACATATAATTATATAAATATATAATAATGTTTAAAATATTAAATATTATATTAATATTAAATTTTTATTAGTATAAATATTATATTATATATTTAATATAAAATATAAATATAATATTACATATTTAAATATTTTTTATGTGTAAATTAAATATATAATTAAATTAAGTATTATTAAATATTTATATGAAAGTCAAAAATGTAATTTAAGATTACTAGAATTTGGTAATTTCATATACCATCTTTGAGATAGAAATCGAATTACTATGATTCATGGTAATCTTAAATTATTAGAAATCAAATATTATTGCTTAAATTATCATATTTAATTGTCAAATATGGTAATGCATGTGGTAATCTCAAAATACTAAGGTAGATTATTATAAACCAAATGGTGCTTTTACATTAAATAAAATACATATCATAGATAAGATATAGATTATTTAGGATTTTTTTTTAATTTTTGAGAACATGAATAGAGAAAATTCTTTTAAAAATAGAGAATATGAATAGAGAAGGGAAAAAAAGGGAAAAGAACCACACAGCAAAAGCAAAAGAAGCGGAAAAGGAAGTAGAAGAGTTAGATATTTTTGTAGCGGGACGTGACAATTCATCAATTCTGGCTATATATTAATTAAATTAAAGAAATGCTAACCCAAATTCAACTCATTTATTAAAGAAGTTAGAAATCCAAATCTGAATACAATTCTCTTATATTAGACCAGCAATCCAACATGATCCGCATCACATGTATGATAAACAAGTTAAATCAAAATAAATAGATTGAATGAATATATATAGCACTTTTAAATAGATTAAATATCAAGATAAATAGATTGGATTCATGATCCAATCTAACTGTTAAACGAGTCAAAATGAATTATATAGGTCCAAACCTAAACTTTTAAACTCAACTAGTTTAATAAACAAATTAGATCGAGTTAGCTAGTTTTAGCATTCTTCTTGTTTAAAGCAACCATGGTTACAGCTTGCTATAATGGTAGCGACATCGGCTCCATCATTATACAGGTTATTATTCTTCTTTCATCAGATAGCTCAATTAAAAATAGCAGTGAGATAAATTTAGAATAGAAGGTATATTTTTCATCCTCATCTCTCATCCCACCCCTCATTTTCACCTCGATTCTCGATGGAAAATGATTTTTCTCCTCATCCCTACCCCCATGGCTCTCTATTTCTCATAGAGAATCTTCAATCTTTCTTTTTTCTAAAAAAAGTAATGACTGCCAACTTTGAGCCTAATTTTATTATTAAAAAAAAATCTATTATAAATCAATAGAAACTTAAAATACATTAAAAAGCTCAAATTTAAGAGTTAAAGCTCAACATTTAGAGCATTAGAAAGTTTAAATTTGCATAATTACATGTATTATCATCTTTATTTGGGAAACATCTATTTAAAAAAAATATAAAGATAATTTTATATTTAAAAAAATAACTAAGCTTTAGGAGGGATGGAGAACCTCGTCTTTGTCATACTAGTCGATTTCAAAAAATTCTCCTTCTCCTTACATTTGTCCATATTTAATCCTTTTAAACCCATTTCATTAGGATAGTTTCTCTACAAATATTAGATTTTTTCATCCTTATTACCATTCCTAAGCCCAATATAGGGTCGCTACACTACAATCCTAATCTAACTATTTCTATAAGTGTTCGCTTAGTATTTTTTTTAAAAAAAAAATTCTAGAAAAAATTTTCACAAAAGTGGGGAACGAAACTCTATTTAAAGGATGCTTGCCATGTTATCCTGCATCTAAAAAAGTCCAAGCTTTATCCTGAATTCGTTTATATTCAATATTAGCATAATTATTCTAATAGAGTTCCGCTTGCAAGTTATTAACATAATACATGGTTATCTTTTCTTGAATGTCTATACTGTTTACTTTCATGTGCCCACTATTACTTACAGACTTTCTATTTATTTTAGCTTGCAATATCATTGCCTGATTGCACTCATGAATGCAAAATGATGTTGTTCGCTTGAATAAGTTCTGGCACAAAGCGCCGGATGCAAATTAGTTTGTTATATCTAATCAAAATTCTGTTGTTCTTACTCTTTTACCGTCCATAGAAAGAGAAACGTCAATTACTACTCTCCTCCCGGCCTCTTTCTTCTCATTGGTCTAAATTGATAGAAAGATTCTGTCGTGGCTCTTCTTGTGTAGTTATTCTCCACTGGGTGATCCTTGAAACTTTGCACCCTAAGCTTCGTGTAAACTATAATTGGGGCTGCCATGTAATCTAAATCCTGACATCTTCATTAAATTATGCCATATTGGTTGGATTTATTTTTTGTATTTAAGATAAATGCGTTTTTTATTGTTATTTCATGTTTAGGTTCTGCACACTTGGTATATTATATTTAGTCCTTGCATATGGTAAGGCTTCTATTTTGCATAAAATTAGACCTTTCATATATACAATTATTTTTTATAAAGTCGTTGTCAAAATATAAACTAGTCGTTGTCAAAAAGCATATGCAAAATAAAAGCCGCCCTGATTTTTAAGCGAACTTTAAAATAGTGACAGTCAGCTCTTTAAATGGATCGTTGTACCCTGAAACCTCGACTTTGAGAGAGTCGAGTCGTCTGCCGAGTCTTCATCTCTCTCTCTCTCTCTCTCTCTGAGAGAGTCGAGTCGTCTGCCGAGTCTTCATCTCTCTCTCTCTCTCTCTCTCTCTCTGTTTCCTTTTGTCCACCAAATGGTGCCAGGCTGCCAGCCAAGACTATTGGCACCCTTCCCAACCACCCTTCCAGGACAAATCAGACAAACGACTAGATTTAAAATCTCCACATTTCAAATCGAGGATTAGGATTCTGTTCAAAAATTTGAATCAAATTCTCTCTCTCCTTATAATGGTGTACGCAAGAGGCCATCACGGAGATAGATATGGAATACATTCCACTAAAGACAGCGTAAATGACTTTCAGATGGGACCGACCCCTTGAAATATCTGTGAGAGGTATAGAAGGTTAAACCTGATAAGAGTCGGGCACCACCACTCTTCTGTTCTGGATAAGATTTTGAGGCCTGTGCGAACATTCTGAGGCATGGAATTGGAACCACAAGCCACATAAAGTGGCAGCAAAGGCTAGAGCCAGCCTTTAGGAAAGCCATGGAAACTGTCCTTCATCAGCTGGCACTTCCGCTCACCACAAGAGCCTCTACATGGATGAACAGAAGCGCAATTCCCATCCACCCCGCAAGTCCTCTCCATATTCTACCCTCAAATAAAAGAGCTAAACAGCTGCAAGCCCAAGGCAGGGGATTCGGAATAACAGTCTCGGATAAGAAGGCCAGGCCAGAAGAAGATGACAACATCTACCGTACCGACGACAACACGCAGAGCGATCGGGATGATGAGATGCCCTCAGAAGTGTTCGATAGGATGATACGTCGTATGCTGTTCTCTGTCGGGATTCCAATGGCATCGGGCATTGGCTTGTTATACGTGCTAAGTTGGCTCAAGAAGGGCAACGTATGGGAGGTGCCTGGATGGCTGCCATTCCTGACCATACTACTCTCTTTCGGGACGTCAGCGATGGGTATTGCCTATGCTACTCTGACTACTAGCTGGGATCCCAACAAGGAGGGTTCCCTTCTAGGATGGGAGGAAGCCCAGAAGAACTGGCCTGAGCTGTGGAGGGATGACGATGACAAGAGATGATTTTTAATGTAAAATAATGTGATTTCAACTTCATGTTTGTAGTGCAAAAGGTTCTTCATTATGTTTACTCTTGTTGTTTTTGACACAGCTTTCAGGTTAAATGGAAATGGACCAAGGGTTAAAAAGAAACCCAAAATATCTAATCTCCACAAGTTTTTGTGATCCCAATTGGCTGCAGAGACGAAATCTTTTGGTATTGATCAGTATGATGAACCATATTCTTCTATAGGACTAGCTTAACTTTCGTCACTCAGTCAAAATTGAACTACTCTATAGTCGACGATGGTGCTCAAAAGAAACCACCAGTGTTACTCCATCCAATTAGCACCTTATTCCTCCTAAGGTTTTGGTAAGATAGGAGACCTCGAGACGAAGCATTTTTGATGGGAGGACTAATTGTCCAAACCTAGTAGGTTGGTGATCGCAATGTGCATGTACCGAATATGGGTTAGCCAGACAGCATGACAAGTGCCCACAAACTAACCGCCTCGCCTTTTGGAGCAAGGCTGTGGAAGACTGCAATGTGGGCTTTCTTTTACCCATTACGATACAACACCAGTAATTGCCTAATGCCTCATGTCACCACATGGCACACAATCCCATAAAAAAAAAAAGAGTGTCACACCCAAGGAAGCTACGGGCCCTGCTCGGTTCCCCATCCCATCTGGCAGCAAGTACTCGTGCAATACACGGGCAGGCGTGTGAAAGTTGACATGGTTACTGGGTGCCATCTCAGAGTGCAGAATGGAATGCTGTGCCCGACTGTAAGATGACGACCATCAAGACCTGTTAAAAAAGGCCGCTCTAGGTCCAATCTTTACGTACCTAGGAACTTAATGATGCTATTAGTCATTTGTACCACAATATAAATCCCGCAAATCCTCTATAAATTGAATGATGATGGAGGACAAATGCACCATCAAATGCAGCATCAAGATGAGTCATGGTCATTGATAAGCCTTTTGTTATGGCATCAACAAGTAAGAAACATTTTTGCGTCAAAAAATCAATAGGAAATAATGATCTAAAATATAAAACGTGCGTGCAAAGATCGCAACACAGTAGTCTGACTAGTATGAGAAATTAAAGGCAGTACTATTTCAATGTTTGCGGCAGGCCTAACAATAACAGTAAAAATATTGGCAAAGAACGGAAGCCAAACTTTAGAAAGTTCAGATTGAAGTTAGTTGCAAAAACTGGGAAATTGCATAATTCGTATATGAAAGGACATGGATTCCCGCACAAACATATCCAAAATTGAATGCTTCAGGATGTAATCATTGGGAAAACAAACCAAAAACAAAGAGCAGTTGGTTCACTTTAAGCAGTTCTCGCAAGTAACATATAAACCCTTTTTGAATATAAAGTTGCAGATAAATTAGTCAAGCCATCGAGCAACTCCATCTTCACTCACAGCCGCAAGAATCTCAATGCGTACATCCAAGACAGCCTGCGCTCAAACAAAATGAGCATAAAGTTAATCAAGAAACAGAGGTGAAGCCCACACAGCAAGAATGAGCTCAACGAAGGCATAATGTGAATAACAATGTCATTCCTTCTCAGCTATCTTGATGGAGACGCATGATGTGGCCAGCATCAGGGCTGACAGCCGTCCTGACCCTGACTTCGCTTCTTCCATGCCCCCCTTTTATTTCAACAAAGTTTAGGAATATTCTACGTAGTCAATGTCGTGTTTCTGCACCAATTTAGAGACTGGGCATTTTACTTCTTCTTAAACACCTAAAGATATTGCTCTAATACCAACTGCACTTTGCCCTCAGAAGATGTCCACTTCTAGCCAAAAAGATTATCTATCAGAAGCAAGGGACCTCCGTAGTCAACAGATGTCCAGCCAGGGAAATGATGAATTCCACAGGCAGGGATCACTTCAGCAGGTTGATCACTCACAAAGCCAAGACCAGGACGGTTTAAGATTTAGAATGACAATTTCTAAGGCAGGCCTTCATCATACTTAGTTCCTCCGACATTGGGAATAATGGGCTGTTGGAATTTCTTACCATTGTATATTATTCTTAACAGCATTGGAGGAGACCCCATGTATATCTCAGCAATCAACTTATGCTAAGATCCTATACACTTATCAGCATAAATCCAACAATAATTGAGCTTCTATGGGTTATCAAGCCTCTTCCACTAAAGCAAAGAATTGTAACCTCCTGTGTCATGATGACAACATGCTTATCTGTTCAGTCTCAGATAGTATATTTGTTCATGTCTAACCAAAATAAACCTTAGAAAACGTACACTGGCAAAAGATACCACCACAAGCAACCAAAAATAATTAGAGTACCGTAAAATTGGTCCCATCCAACCAGATTGACATTGGATCCATTTTCCTTATGGGTCCTCCTCACAAAAATATGCAATCAACATCTGAAGTTGTTGCCATGCATTAAGGGTAGAAAACCAAATCTCTCCTGCATGATAAAAGAATTTCTCAGAGTTGTTATTGCAGTGACATTAAGCTCATACCATCCAATGAATCAAGAAATTGATCCTCACTGTCTATGTTGAGACATTGTATCCTTATTCCAAGATGATGAATTTGCTAATTTGGGGATTCCATGGAATACAAACAAGAACTATCCAGACCAAGTCAGTTTTTTTTTTTAAAAAAAATTAATTACTAATACAGAGAAATGATTCAAAATACTATTTTCCCCCTATCTGTCTTAGCAGCAAAAACAATGCTGCCGAATCTTCCAAAGCACACAAGTCTTGAGTATAATCTTGAAACAATGTTTCCCACAGGTTGGTTCATCAATGAAAGAAGTTAATCCTTAGAAAAGCTCACCCATATATACATCAAAATGGATCCATCAGTTAGTTTCCAGCAATACTGGATCTTAATCGATCAAGCTCTGAAAACAAGGCTGATTTTATAGATTGGTTTCCAATAAAATGATTCAACTGAAACATAAAATCATGCTAAAAAGCTTCAAAAGAAACTGTATCCAAAATCTAACTTCTTGAGAAAACATTGAACCAACAGCCCACTTGATGATTTCCAGAATTGTTGCAATCACTAAGTCAACTCTTTATACGCCACTTTTTTCAGACCATGGCAAAGAAAGGAACTTAATCAGATATCAAATTAATGACGAGATCCAGTGAATCATACTATTTTCTAGCGTAAAAGAAGACAACAACCATGCCACTACATTCAGAATACTGCACCTGCTGGAAATAAATTTTCCTTTTCTATAAGCAAAATCCCGTTTTTTATTGGAAATGGAATCACAGTTGTGAAAAAATAACCCTTTTGGTTAGAACATTCTTTTAGCATTACGAACCCAAAAATGTCTTGATAACATTCCATTCTTTCTTGTGACCATCAATATTGTCTTTTTTTATGGGAAATATGCTGCTTTTTATGGTAGATCATCATAGTCAATGATGTTCAGGATTTCTCTTGATTCCTTTAAAACTCACATATGCAATAATGTTCCCATACTAGTTTCCTGTTCATCTTGATCAAGATAAACTAATGAGCTCTGAAGATGGATATCAGGCTTCTGCCCATAATACAGGTAATAGCTAATCTAGTGTTCAAAATGGCAATAATATTGTATTTATTTCCTTTCTTTTTTTATGACAGATAATGTAAATCCTATTAGTGGTGGTGGTGGACTATAGTTTGATCATCCTTTATATCAATTTAAGTTGTTCAAATATTTTTCAAATTTACAACAAAACCTTCTTTATCTTCATCATGGCAAACTGAATAATAAAATGCTCTTCAAAGTCTAGAGTAGTTTGTTTATCATTCACCAACTATCGTGAGAATTTTTTTAAAAAAAAAATAATTTCTTATACTTCTTCATACAGTCAGCATGTTTCTTATGGTTTCTTTTCATCTTCATGATTTTTCCATGTGTATGGACAACAAATCTCTCCTTATGAATCAACTCAAAATTCAAACTTTAGCACATGAAAAGCACATGATCTGTTGTTTATCATTGATCTCCTGGTGCTTCATTAAGTTACAAACTCAATAACAAGTTACAAACCCAGTAACTTTTAAGAAAAAATAGTGGCAATGCAAATATATTGACCCCTATAGATCGTAATTTGTTGCAATTTACATACACAATATTATGACCTTTTGATGCATAGACAGATTAAGCATTACCACTGAACATGCTGGTCAATAGTCTTGCCATAAATTAGAAGCCACAAGATTCCAAGTTTCAAATGTTGTGCACGTGACAGTCAGTGATGAACATGATACACATTTTCAGTCATACTATGTTGATGCTTGGCATGCAGTGGCATAAGAAGATAAGCAATCCAGAAAATGCACACTCCAATGCAGAATTTTATGGACAGCCTAATAATAAAAGTCCACAACGCAAATTACAAATTTTGCTTGATACAAACACATCATACACTTACATATATCTCTGTTATGCACCAGTGTTAAGAAGAAAACACATATTGCACCACTTTGATCATAAAACAACAGATTAGCATCAATACAAAACTTTTCAGAGAAGAAAAACATTCATGAGTGTCACAGTCAAGTTAGCGTTCCCTGCATTGATAGGTATCACAAATATTGTTCTGCCTTGAATGCACCAGTCAATACATTATCAGAAGGGAAGAAACTGATAAATACCACATCAATGTATATCTCTTAGATATGGAGTATTTTACTGACTCTACAGCATACAAATTATTTTACTATACAATATAATATAAAATGAAAATTGCCAGAACAATACATGCAACAAACAAGTTCAAGATTTAGTTTCCACAGCTAAAACCATACTATACAAGTAAATGGCTTAAACTATATCACTTCGAGCGATAGAGAAGATACATACCAATGGATTTCTGCAATTCACAAATCTACATTCTTCCAACACAGAACCTTCTAGCATCCAACTCTCCCAGACATCAAAACTATGGCTTGCAAATACAAATTCCATTCTTCTATTAATCTGGTACCAGATAAGATAAAAATTAGATCTAGAAATAAATAAGATCATGATTACAGTAAAAAGATTACATTAATTGTAATATATCATTCTAATGAGTTACTTCACAAAAGCTTTCATCAAGTCATCATATGGTTTCCAGTAAAAATATTGATAGAGCAACTTCATAAAAGCAATGAACCAAGCGAATGCCATAAAGTTTTTAACAAACAGCATTCTGGGGATGAACATTCAACTAAATCCAAGTTTCTTTTACAAGGCCAAAGGCCAAGAACTACCCAAAAAATGGCCAAGTTGATGTTACATCTGAGTTTTCATTACAAGGGATGCAAAAAGCAAACTGACTTCCACGCAAAAAGTGACTATTGCAGCTTTTTTCTAGCCAAAAGGCTATTGTTGTTAACTTAAAAGAAGTTTTTAAGGTGGGCAAAGCTTAGTCTTGCACTCACTTCAGAATCTCTCAGGAGATTCACTCTTGATCCTGCTTCCTGATAAGTGTTTCTTATTCTAGATATTTTCAGACCTCTACTTTCAAGCACCAGTTGGAAAGGATATTGGTGTTATCGTTGAGCCCACAGCAATAAACTATTGATTAACCACAACAAGGATGCAATACCATCCCAATTAAGCACTAACATGCAAACCATCCGAAGAATGAAGACAAGGCACTGAATGCTAGAAGGAATGTTGCCAATGAATAAAAGATTAACTACAACAAGGATGCAATACCGTCCCAATTAAGCACTAACATGCAAACCATCCAAAGAATGAAGACAAGGCACTGAATGCTAGAAGGAATGTTGCCAATGAATAAAAGATTGAGATGGACCCTACTGGATTCCCATGAAACTTTCAAGTAATTTAAAACTGCATGTCTCCACAAACAAACAAATCAAATAAAGCTGATATAATTTTCTAGTGGCAACTGTAGTTGTACAAGGAGGCTAGTAGATTAGCCTATTACTTATTCTTTGTTTTTTTTTTTTCCCTCTCACGGTTAAAAATCTGTCTTCAAAATTACTTGGACTCTTGCATCTGCATCAAAGAATCCACGTTACATACTTGCAAGTCAAAAATGCATGGGACACTTAGATACATATCAAATTCCTTACTTGCAACTTTAGATATTGTTGGAAGATTGGCCCTTCTAGCAACAGGTTCCACCCACAAGAATGACGTTGAAAGTAGGATTTGATTGTTTTTCAAGCTACACAAGGCATTAAAATAACTTTGTGAAATGTGATTTTCATTTTATCCTTGAGCTAATTTCGGAGTTTCAATATTGAAACATTTCAAAAAGGAAGTAGTTTTCAATGGTTTTAATTAAACAATATTCAAAATTCATGGAGAATATCCAATTTAGTTAAAATCTTTGCATCCATGTCCATGCAACCAGATAAACATTATGAAATTGAGATTGACTTTATCAATCCTTCATCATTTTCTTATACTATCGAGTTAAAGAGTTTGTAATACCAACTTTTCAGTATCCAATCTAACACCATCCAACAATATTATTTGTTACATATTTAACCAACACTGTATAGTATTTCTTCAAAAAATAGAGGCTAAATAACCTGACCTGCAAAAGTTTACCGCCAGCAGCAAAAGATCGCAGTCCTAGTGTATCCTGAAGCAACATGAGGTAAACTAACACTATAGGTCAGTAAGCAGGACAGTAATACTAACTATAGTGCATACTTGAGCAGGGAGAAAGGAGAAACATAAATCAGAAGAAAGTTTCAAAACAAACCTTGCTTCTAAAGGCAACAAGGAATTGAGCAGCTGGATCCCTTTTTGTTACATTAGACATTATGTCAAGGAACCACCCACCACCAGAAACTCTTCGCCTAGATACATGGAACCCTGGACGGTCTCTTGCACGTAATGCTATAACGAAACCATCTCTCAGAAGCTCACCAGGTTTTCTGCTAAGTCCTGTACTTATTTTCATTTGTTTTTCTGGAGTTGATTCCATTGCTGATTCCACAAGGCAAATCTGTTTATTTCTAGAATCCTCAGGAGAAGCAAACCGAGAACTTATAGCAGTATCATCATCCCGACGCAAGAGGTAATTACTATCACTTTCAACTGCTGAAAAATCATCCGACTTCTGCTGGGATCTACGGCGAGCAGGTCTCTTTCTACCCTTCTTACCAGATCTGCTATGCCTTCCCTCAGATCTAGAGCCAACGTTTTGAGATAGACCTGAAGCCTGAGACTCCTTCAATTGACGGATATCATTTTTCTTATAATACTCCAAGCTTACATGGCTTTCGTCTGTCTGCTGCTCACCATCAGAAACCCTTTCCATCACTTGTTTCTCTGACAGGTCCTCTTCATACTCAGTTTCACTTTTTTCTCCATCTTCATCAGAAACAGAATTGTTTGGAGTAACTCCATCAAAGAAAAATGATTGCAATATAGTGATTGCTTTCTCCCTTATTTCCATCCATACTTCTTCACTGTAATCTGCACTCCGAGGAAGAATTAGCACATTGGGCATCTCTCTTACCTGAAGTCACCAAAGTATGAATCTTAGATCAAAAAAAATTAATCACGACAATAAAATCCCCGAATTTGCAATGACAAAGGATATCATAAACAAATATGTAACAGATAAATGGCGCAACCTGCTCAAGCAATAAGAAATACCTAACTAGAAACTAAAAGTATATTAATTGCGAGAAGCTTTTAAGAAATGAAAAGTAAGATGACCATAGAGGGATGTAAAAATAAGACAAATCCCGCCCCCCCCACTTCCTCGAAATGCTAACCTAATCAAGCATTATTATCCAAGTAATATATACTTTATAGATAGCACACAATTATTTGGGACATTGAGATATAACATAGTACTTGTTTATCAGAACCAATTCATCATAGGCTAGACCTCGGCACATGTGATGAACATGAGAGGAATCATGGATGGGTCTGATCCATTTATCCCACTAAATATTTCTTTCTCTACTTTTAAAAGTCAGGATTTATTAAGAGAAGAAGATATGGTCTGTGCAGCTGCCTATACTTTTCGAGACTTATGAATAGGAAGTTGAGAGTTCAGTTCCCTAGAAAGTGCATTAAAGTGTGATTCTTTTTTGTCCTTTTCTTTCCCTTGTCTGATTGGTTGCTTCTCACGTGATCACAGGTGAGGAGGCATCCAATGATGGACATAAAGTATGCTGTAGGGAATTTCCTTTACCCCCAAAAGACTCCAACCTGCCCAAGTTTTTACCCAAATGATATGCAATTTATGAGAAGAATATAATTATCTAGAATTTTTTTTTATTAACTAGATTTTACAATCCAAAAAATTTTGGCCAAGAAAAAATTCCTCCATTACATCAAATTCATTCAGTATATGGTGCATTCTTGAGAATCTTCCCACCTAATTTTGCAGGCTCAACACCTAAACTACTACTTTTCAATCATGCTCAATTTTTGACTGTTGAGCTATCAAGGTTCACACAACCGGTAATAGAAACCATACTAGTACATTACCGATTCAGTTTGATGAGATTGGAGTGGATGTAACATGTATCAAGCCATGCTCCCAATACTTTTTGCTCATTCCTAGTCATGATACCACTCGAAACTAAGCAATACAGGTTGGCATCATGTGATATGGCGCAGTTTCACTTGTTTCAGACTAGTAAGGGTCAATTTAACTTATATACCAAATTGAGCCTTCATATTGCACAAGTTTCTTGCCAGTATTATATGGTATGAAGCAATATGACAGACCTTGTGAGCTATCTTCCTTGTGTTTGAATTCCTCCATTCATTCAAACAAATCTATTGCTTATTGCATGGCCAATCGAGATTTTTGGTGACAAATATAGCCTATTATAGCATATCCATGTACAATATTCAAGATTAGTTGCTACCAAGAGGGACACTAACACACATTGATAAAAACATGAACACCAATGAGGTTCCCCATCAATTTGTTGTTGCAATTGCAAGTCAAACTAATTTAGATGCACCTTTCTCACCTCATCCTACTATACCATATCAAACTCAGATTGTTTGAAGTCAGAGGGGTTAAATTCTCATGATAATCCTTTATTCCTGAGGAAAAAAAAAAAAGATGCATAGGAAAATGTAGAGTAATCTGAAATACCTACCTTTGGAATGAAATGCAACATTCAATGGAAAATAATTTTCACACGTTTGGTAATAACAACGCAAAAATATAGGAATATTAACACCTGACAATGAAACTTGTGTAATGACCCTGTGGTGGTAGATAAGTTTACTTAACTAAAATTTTACTAAATATATTTATCACTATCAAAATTGATTCATCAATACCCAAACACATGGCAGCCATGGAGTGCAAAAAATAACAAAAAAAATGTGAAAAAAGGTCAAATACACAATTTTTCACTAATTACAATGACATATCGATGACAGGGTGTTGCTCAGCAATTTTCCAGCAAGATTCTTTGGCTGAAAATAGTTAGATGGGCATTGGAAGGGTGGTGGCTCTTCTTCTCTTCTGTTTCCTTTTTGCTTTGTTAGATGACAATGCACTAGAATTTTTTATATCAAGACAAATAAGTGGATTGATAATTTTGTAATTTTTGATGCCACTTGATCTGTTTCTGTCTAAAATATTAAAAAGTGAAGGGCACTTCAGGCAAAAATATATATATATATATATTTTCATATCATAGGAATCAAAGATTAACACCCTTCCCCTTGTAAGTCTTATATTCCCAAAATTGGGTAAAAATGAGATTCCTTAGAAAAATTTATCCCTACATTTTTCACACATCAAACATAGTAATTTCATATGTCGGCCAATTTACTTAGGCATTTGTATAGAAATGCTCACTTCAAACAGCCCCTTATGCTTATCCGCACATATTCCATAGACAAAGATGCATGAAAAAGTTTGATTACTTTTTATCTGAGCAAAAGGTCAATCACCCCTAGATAGTTCACTTTTGCTCCCCAAATGGTTTCTTCCATCAATCAAGGTTCCTTTTCAACAATCATAGACACTTAACCACAAAAGAAAGGGAGTTGGAGGTGCATGAGAATGGGAAAAAAACATGATTACTCATGAAGCTTTATTTAAAGATAGTCTTCCAACAAACATCATAAACATCACATGGACAAGTACTCATTTAGTTGTTCCTCCAAGAAGGTAACACAGTCAAGCAATAAATAAATAGAACAATTTGTCCAACAATATCCAAAGGCACCTGTGGTTTATAATAAAGAAATTTTCATAATTAGAGAGTATAAATACCAAGGAATGGAAGTAGACACTACAACATATTGAGAAGAATTTGAGCTCTATTTTATAACTAACAAATATATACTCATGAAATGCGTCCATGTATCATAGGTGAAATCAAGCCCAAAGCTACAAGATTAGGAAAGCAAATAGAACCCTTTTGTAGTTAGCACAAATTATAGAAGAACTAAAGGAAGGACATTCAACATCTTTCAAAAGATGTTTTGTCACTCAAGACCGCCACCAAAGAGTTGTTTGAAGTTTAAACTAGGTGGTAATTGGGACACCCAACTGCTACACTTAATTATAAGGTACAGCAGATATATTACTGGGAGACAACATTGATTGAGCATGCATGAAAACTTACATCTGTATGTGAAAAATGAAAGGTGTTTTTCATTGAAAATATGCCTTTGTAAATGATAGCTTATTGGTATTATTACTCAGACCAAAATGACCACATGTAATAAGAAAATAATTCATACCCTAAGACTAATGCTCATACCCATGCTTCCATCCACTGTGGCCCTTCAGCGCCATCCAATGCACAACCAGCTACAGTTCCATCAATCAAAAGCTGCTTTAGTGCACAATCGTCTATTAGCTGACTGCTACTTGTATTAACTATAAATGCCCCTGTGGAAAAACCAGTTCATCATAAGTCAAAATTGATGGATTATTGCTACAACAGCAGCCAAACCATTCAGAATATAAATATGAAGAAAGAGAATGTTGAGGGTTTGGAAGTCAGCAATTAATAATAAAAAAGGAACCATGACCACAGAAAGTGCAATTAGATTTACCAGGCTTTACATGCTGCAAGCATTCTGCATTAAGAATGTGCATTGTATCATTGGATAGCGAACAATGAAGAGAAACAAGATCACTTGCTGCCAATAGATCATTAAGTGTGTCCATTCTTCGAGCAGCAGGAGGAAATGCAATAGAAGGCCTTCTAGATTTTCTTTTGCCCTGCCCAAAATTGCATTATGGCAAAGTCAGAACTGAGATGGATGATTAAGTACATTGGGGCTCCATGAAATCAATCTACTTCAAAATCATAAAAACATGGATTTCTTAAAGACAATTTCATGAAAATTTCACAAGCAACTTAGACCATAAACCTTACCGTTAGCAGCACTAGTTAATTAGTGCACATTCTACCTACGTAATAATCAAAGTTTGCCATACTAGCATGCAAGGATGGCCGAACCATTCTGAAACCAGAACAGTTTAGTGATTCAGTTTGGTACAAGGGCCGAATCATCCCATACCGATCCCGAACTATACCAAACCATTTCATACCAAACAAAGCCACCTGGTTTAGCTCAATATGGTACATTTCATGGATTGAAACCATTCGGTATATCTAACCGGTATTCCATTGATTCAGTATGGTACATCCCACATCGAATTTTACCAGTCTGGTATTGAAGTGGTATTAGTTTCTATTACGAAGAACCTTGCTAGCATGTACCAACCCATACCAACCATATCATACCATGCCTATACCATGTTGAGACTTAGTACAAAGGTAAACTGAGTCTTGATATGCTTTGTATCGAGTGCACTAATGCGGTACCAATATGATACTGATACAAAATCTGATATTAAGATTGTGACCTTGAACCATCACTTCATCTTTCACTCACCATCTATGCTGGCATCTCCATCTTCCTTTGCTATCTCCTAATCCAAATAGGGTAACCAAGGGGTTGACAGCAAGCTTGTAGGGAACAGAGGAAGGATGACGAGAGTGGGGTCATTAGTCATTCATTGAAACTAGCCCTAAAGAGTGAGAGGGTTTAACTATGGGTTAGAGGTTAGGTAAAAGAGAGATGAGGAGGAGGAGGTGCACTTTATGTTTGGCCATTTGGAGATGGATGGGAGGGGAAGTGAGAGGTTATGTGATTAGAGGGCGGATTATATCGAAGGTGATGGAGAGAAGGATGAGATAGGTGGCTGGGAATTAGCTTTTAAATTTTGGTTACATCTTTGGTGTTCATTTTTTTAAATAATTTTCTATACTTTAATCATCCTTTCAATAATATTATTGAGCTTAAAAAATTATTACTTCAAGTATTTTCTTTGACAAATCAAAAAGTGGGACAAGACAACCAGTGGGCATGTTTTCAAACGTTTCATCTTCTAGCCAATTTTGCCCTTTTTTTTTTTTTTGGTTGATTATATTTTCTGCATGACTTCTTTTGTGTTCTATTGGATACTTATTTTTTTGTTCCAAAATCATCCAGCTAACCTTTATTTGCTAATAAGGATCTTATGCAAGATTCCCTTTTTTAACTCAAGCCTTGCAAAACTCACAAAATATATTCACATTCGGTTCCCAATTACTTCTGAACCCTTTTGAGAAAGCAGCAGGATTAGCTGCTCCAAAGGCTGCCGCATGATCCTGAGCTACAGATACTCGTTTACAAGAAATATGACAACTCAGTCCCCAACTTGGATAGTTTTTGTGCTGCATTACGGCATTACCACTGTTCTTTTAGGACAACGAACTATCTTCTTTTTTCCAGAAAAGCGATAAGACAGCTCAAATTTAGGATATAGAACGGGTGTCCAAGATAACCACATACGTTGGATTAGACTACGAATTATAGATCACGAAAATTTAGAAAAGAAATTGGTGTGATACCTCATGGCGGAGATCGAAGTAGAGGACGCTCATCTTGAAGGCGAGGCTCCTGGTGGCGAGGCAGCGGGCGGACGCGGACATCCCGATGATCCCGACCACGAGGCCGCGGCAGCGGCGCATCCCGCGGCAGAGGGGCTGGACGGCGCCGAGCCAGCCGGAGGCGGCGGAAGAGGAAGACGAGTGGCGGGAGAGGAGGTGGGTCCGGCGGAGGAGGCCGAGGAAGAGAGCCATGACAGTGTCGGCGATCTCCTCGGCGCGGCCGGTGTCGACGTGAACGAGGCGGAGGCCGAGGTCGGCGGCGAGGGCAGAGTCGACGGTCCGGTCGGTCGATCCCAGGCACAGGACAAGCTGCCAGGGGCGGAGACGACGCTGGGCGGCGCGGGGGAGGAAGGCGAGCGAGTGGATGAGGACGACGGCGGCGGACTCGATCCGGCCGTCGGCCAGGCGGGAGAGGCCGACGTGCTCGACGGTGGCGACGCCGGCGAGGCCCTCCTGCTCCAGGGACGGGTCCTCGAGGCAGTTGAGGGAGAGCACCAGGGGGAGGTCCGCCGCCATCCGATTCGGATCCGACGGCGAGCGGCCCGCGCTGCTGTGGTACCGCTGCAGTCTATTCTCGTCTCTCCTTTTTGAGATCTCCCTTTCTCGACTACTTTCTGCTCTCAGCGTTCTCCTGGGATGTAGCTAATGGATCCTCCCCTGAGTTTTTCTTGTTTTTTCCTTCCTTTATTACTATTACTAATGGATGTAACTGATTTTTCTCGCTCACTCTTTCGTCTGCTTCCTTCGTTCCCGTGCCTGGGGAAAAGGAGAAGAGCGATGGGAGGAAAGGGACTGATGGGGTCACCGGTCCTAGGGAGGTAGGAAAATGGGACGAGAAATGTGTTTCCATTTTCGTTATTTCCGTCTGAGTCCTCGGGTTAGGTGGTGTCCAATAGGCCGGGCCAACATCTTTGTACATTGCTGGATTGCTAAGCAGGCTGGGCCTGGGCAGGGCCGAAGCCTACGAGACCGCTCGCCATCATGTCATTTACCAGTAGGCATCGGCCATGGAGCTGGGGGTTGATGTATGCCCTATCAAACAAGTTACATGAGTACGATTATTACACTTAACAGGTGACACGGATTTGTTGGAAAAATAATGACAAACATCGTCGTACATGTATCATTAAACATGGCAAACACTCATGAGGTGGACCTAAGTTTCGTCCCCTAAATAGTAATTCTCTTCGGATTTGAGGGATTGATTCTCGGTTTCTATCTTATACTAATTGAGAGCTGATATCAACGTCCGTGGATCTGACCTTGTAAAATGTGTATGTTAACCATGGTTCATTTATTTCACAATCAAATCCGTTTCGACTGATATTTTCGTTCTAGTTTACGTCACTGATGATGTAAAAATGGTCACACAAGGAAGCTCAGGGATCCACTTTTTTAGTCTCCTCCCATAGGTCAAAGATGGCCGGTAACTTGCGTTCACCTCGGTTCTATTGTGTTTCGTTTTGTTTTCGTTTCGTTTGTTTTATGCCACATTGATGCCCAAGGCTAAAGGTGTGGTGTATTAAGAAGAGATCCTGGATTAGTCCAAATGACGATGCTTTCTGGCTAGCCTTTTTCAAATCCTAAGTTATAATGAAGAAGCTGTCTGCCTGTGTGAAAGATTGCCTCTTATATTGTAGCATTTTATTGGAGGATTACTTGATCAAGAGGAAGAGACTAATTAGACTGCGGGTAGCAGAAGGGTTTATTGGAGGTAGCAGAGGATTGCCTTTATGAACTAATTCAGCGTCGTATGCTTCAAGTTGTAGAGGTGAACGAATTTGGAAGGATAAAATCATGTCGACTGCACTATATTTTTAGAGAATTGGTCTTACCAGTTGCCAGAAAGGAGAATTTTTGTAGTCTAATACTGTAATTGGCAATGCAGAAGCAAGCTTAGAGAGAATGGCTCCTCGTTTATCAGTTCATAATGGTCAGAATGCTTTTCAATTCAGAAAGGGTGTTGAGTCCCATCTTCGCTCGTTTGTGATGTTCAACACTGAGATGTTCTCAGCTGATTCATTTTGTTCAGTATCATCTAGCTTTAGGTTATTAAAGGCGTTAGAACTACAGGGTGCACCAATTGAGAGTGTACCTGGGAAACTACTGACTTCGTTCAATCTACGTTACCTGGGTCTAAGCCTCTAAGGAATACTAGAATTAAGAAGATCCCAAATTCATTGGGAAGTTTCCACAGCCTACAGACTTTAGACCTCTACAATAGCAATGTAGAGAAGCTGCCCGCTGGAATACCGAAGGAGTTGCAACACAGCTTTGTTGAGGTTATTCATGACTCAACTTCAAGGAGTTTTAATTCTCGCAGTGCTGTGAAAGTGCAAAGAGGAATGTGGGAGTTGGAGAAGTCGCAGAGTCTGCAACCTGTGGAATCAAACAAGGAGTTGGTTAGACAAATAGGTAATTTGATGAATCTCCGAAGCCTTGGGATCAGTAAAGTGTTTAGCTATCATTGTGCACAGCTGTGCACTTCAATAGCAAAGATGAATCACCTTCTTAGATTGGATATTATGGCAAAAGATGAACAAGAACCACTGCGGTTGGAAGCTTTGAGTTCTCCCCCACCTCTTCTCAGAAGCTCTCTCTAATAGGACTACTGGAGAAGGGTGTGCTGCCATGCTGTTTTCATTCCCTCACAAATGTGGCACATTTGAGATTGTATGGATCTCACTTTAGCGAAGATCGACTTCCTTTGCTCCAAAAGTTGACTAGTTTGGTGTATCTTAATCTTTACAAGGCATATAGCGGGCGAAAGTTGAGCTTCCAGTCAGGATGGTTCCCAAGCTCAGGAAATTATATTTCCATTCCATGGAACAACTCAGTTGGGTAGGAATAGGGAGAGGGGCTATGCTGAGCCTGTGCGAGCTAGAGCTGATTCACTGTGGAGAGCTGAAGGACTTGCCTCCAGGTATTGTGTACCTCACTCCAGTGCTGATTTTAACCGAGATGCCTGAGGAGCTCATAGAGAAGCTACGGAGAGGAGAAGAAACAGATACTGACCATCTAAAGATTTGGCACATACCCACAATTACCCCTTTTTGTTCTCAGAAAGAAGGCAGGTGGCATAGAGAAAGCCTTTAGTACTAGCTTTTACCATTATGTTTTTGCTGGACGCAGGAGGTGCCGTAAATTATAAAAATTTTAAAAATATAATGCATTGAATAAAGATAAAAAATGTTGAATGCTGGTTTTGATTAGATGGGATTGAAATTGATTTTCTAAAAAATTCTTTAAAAAAAAGTTGTTGATACACAGTACAAACATGGAAAACAGTTTATTGTTTAGATATATCTTAGGAATGGCTTGATTTTCTTTTTCCTTGCATGAACACCGACTCTAACTCCTAGCCTGCTAAATTGTTAGTTGGACAACTTAATGTTTGCTTCCCATTTCAAAAAGTTAAATGTTGTTGTGGGCCATGCAAACATATTTGTAAATTTCGTTCGAAAAGATTAAACATTGACCATCTCGAGTTTGACTAATTTATACAGTATCAAAAAAAAAAAAAAAAAATTATCATAAGATATTGGCATGTAATAATTATATGATAATAATTTTTTAAGGTGATACCAAGATTATCCTTCAAATTTGATTTTAAAGTTTAAATGAAAGTAAAACTCTTATGATTTTATAAGAATAATTTTAATTTTTTATTAAGTAATTTAATAGTGCTAAAGGGTAGATAAACGGAATGGATCTTTATATATTAAAATAAAAGTTTTGAGATTTTTTTTAAAAAAAAATTGAGATTGTTACATAAATTGGTTAAATTTGAGAAGGGCTTATTGCAATATTCTTCTAAAATATATTACTGCCAATCCTGGGCCATAGGGACATTCTAAGAGCTCGGGCGGCCCGGCCCGACTCTTGCTGGGTGCATCCTGCTATTAAATACAAGGCTCATTCCCCGTCGATGCGCAAGCTCGCAGTCGAGCGGCCGACCGTGATGATTTCCTCTGCGCTGTACCTTTCTCGTAGCTCCCCTTTCCTCCCTTCTCTTTCTTCCGCTGTAAGCTACCGAACCCACTTCACCGCTTCCTTCCATCGCCCCATTTTACAGCGGAAGTGGAAGAATGACTTCGGGAAGAAGAAGTCCGTCTCTCTCCGCTGCAGCGCTCAGCTTGTCGCCGACGTCGCCCCTGCCACCGCCGCGGCCTTCGGCACCCTTCTTCTCGGTGGAGGCCTCTTTGCTTGTAATCCTTTTACTCCTTCCCCTTCTATTCTCCACAGAAATGGATCTTCTCTTTTCTATCGGGTAATTGAAGACTCCATCTCTCTCTCTCTCTCTCTCTCTTTTCAGATGCGAGATCCAGAAGTAAGGGCTCCATTCTTGGAGGACTATCCGGCGCTGCACTCATGACCGCTGTAAGTAACCAGAATCCAGCGTTTGTTCTTCTCTTTTTCTTTTGAAGAATTTGGTAACTAGCTGATAAGTCTATGCCTGGTTCTTTGAATTGATCGGAACTTGTGTAATATTGCTACCTATCTTGGTCTGGTTAAAAATTCATGCCGTTAATTCTCAAAAGGCACCAAATAAATAAATTCTGTTTGAGGCCCCAAACAAATTGCCTAACCTCAAGAATAATGGAAACGGCAGGTCCTCTCGGATTGTGCTATACTGTATTCCCTAGGATACAGTACCCTAGGGGCCTAGTTACAGAAGATTAATGAGTTTAATGGACATAGCTACATAACTCTCAGCACCTCTTGAAAGCAAACCTCCCCATGACAACAAGCATAGAGTGTTATTTATTTAATTTTTTAGAGAAAAAGAAAAACCCTAGTGTTTTGCACTCTCCAAACCAACCAAAAACAGTGAAAACAAGCTGATCCCAGGGCTTCCTATAAAGCTGCCGCATTCTTTTCTTCCTCCACTTATAGCCAAGGGCAGTAAGGTAGATGAGGGCTTGCTACACTATCATTTTCACTAGAAGTTATTTTCCCTTCATCTTTCTGGGGTGGGCTTATAAGTTCATTTCAGTCATGCAACGCAAAAGATAGGTTTGTTGAAGCTTGGGAATACTCAGAATAGTGCCATAGATATTATTATCATTCTATTTTTAAACATAGAATACAGTTTAGCAGGATTCACATTATTCATCTGCATTGCTGGGAAATATCTTTTGAAAACCCGTATGATGCTTCTTGCTATTCTCTTTCTGACAACATGAGACAGTATTGCTCTTTTTTTAGGCCATGGTGCCGGTGATTTTCATTAGTGAGAAAAATTTTCATTCTTTTGTTGACATACATTTGGTGGCTCTGCTGTGCATTGAGGGCCTTACATAAATGTGTATCATTTTAGTCATACATCCTGCAGGGTCATCCTCCTCCATCTCCTTGGTGTGATCTTTTATTGTGATATTGCTAGTGTTTTTCTTCATGCTGCAAGTAATGCTTATGTCAGTTTGGTGATGTTCGTTGGTGTAGGCATATTATCTCATGCAATCACCTGAGACAAAGGAAGTAGGTGATGCGATTGGATTCGGGTCTGCTTTCCTTTTTGCTGCTGTATTTGGTATGTGCTTTTTTTTCCCTCATTTATGTTTTATCAACAACCAGCGCCACTTATTGTGGAGGCCTCTTAGTGTTTTGGCTGTCCAGTCTCAGTCTAGGTTTGACTCATTGGTTGTATTTTCAGGTATACGGTTGGCCGCCACTCGAAAATTTATCCCTTCTGGATTATTGTTGGGCCTTTCTGCTGGTGCCTTGGCAGTATTTTTTTCTGCTTATATGCAAGATAAGTTTTAAATCATGCAGGACTTGTAACCTTAAGTCTTTCATGGGAAATACCAGCTTGATTTGGATCTGTAATAGGAGCTGTACAACATGTAGGATGGTTCTTCTGCAGGAATATTATTTACAGGCAGTGATGTTGTAGTAATTTTACCTTGTTGCATTGTCTAGATATCTGATGCTACTGTATTACAAGAAATAAAGATTTGGATGAGTGTGATCCAGTGCAACTACCAATAGGAATCAGGAATAGGAGCATTCAAAAAATTTAAGAGTTTGAAACAGTTTGAGGTAAAATGGCATTTGCCTTTTCAAGTGTGGCACAAAATGCACTTATTTGGGGTATTTGTGTACTCACTTGAAGTTGGCATCGATCTCCCTTAAGGAAGTTTTACCCGGTTTAGTCACGCTAAGATGACTGATGAATATTCAGAAATGAGATTTTACTAGGAGATTTAACTCATGGCTTAATATATCCATAGTGCTCTTGGTTTATATAAGAGTGCGATTTGGTACCTTGTCATGGGACTTCTTTCAGAAGCAGTACTGAAAAACTTCAAGGATGGCAGCAGCCACAGAATCGAAGTTCCTCTTTATGGTGGAATTTTCTTCATGTTTATGCTCACATCTATATCAATGGCATAATATTTGCATTTTTTGTACCATTGAATGTAGTTACTGTTGGTTCTTTTTATCAATTTTATCATTGATCTGTCACATTAACTGGAAGAAGAATCTAAAGTTGATGGTACCGGAGCAACCAGTTATTTTGACATTGTGTAGAATGGAAACTTAAGTTACAAAATGGAAGTGGTCATGCTAAGTCTACTTCAGCAGCTAAAGCGGTAATGAGTCATGAAAGGTTCCTTTGGATAATGTAATGGATTCTCCAGCTAATTTAGTAAGTTTTCACTGATAAAGTTCCTGTGAAGTTCAAGCAAGCAAAGTCTCCAGTGAATTCCTTATAAATGTTACTCTCATGAATGATCACCCTGATGAGGTAATACCATCAGCTTCCTCCTTTTTAAGTTTTCAACTATAATTAATAGAAGATTATGAGATTCATGAGACAAATAAGATCAGGCTCCAGAATTTTTATTCTGCAGGTAATAGCGCAAAGGTCAAATTCAGTTAGATTTGCTTTGCTGTCAGATTGATTTTGTGGTTCTATAACGTTTTAGTGCCTCGATTGATTAGTTATTGAGCACTTAGCTAATAGGACATTCGTAGGCTGTCGTCGCTCTACTCTGTTCTTTTGGGAAGGTGCAGACTCAAATCCAGATGCTGGCAATCCCACAATTTTTCGCAATAAAAAGAAAGAAAGAAAGAGGAAGTTTGTAGAGTTGCTTTAGTGGCTTGCAATGTCATTCTACATTTATATCATTACTTTTATGAAATCAGTCAACAAACCCTTGTTATGAAAAAAAGAAAGGCATCTATCAGCAAATCTAGTTTACTCCAGTTGGTCTTCCTGAAAATCTTGAATGACTTTGTCTCCATGTATGTTTGTCTTGGGCTCAAAATATTGTTCCCATTTGTTTCACTATATACTGCTTTGGAACGCACAATATCCTGCAATCAAATGAGGGAAAACAAATGCAAGAATAAGAACTACTGCAGGAAAAGGAAGCTCAGAACAACGGCATGCAGATTTCACCCTAGTCAGAATCGAACCAATGACTTGTTTGAACTTTTATCCAACTGAAGCCCAGATGGTTTGAATGATGAAGGACAACAGGACAGCTATCACGTTCACAGCATTTGCAATAGGAAACTCTCCAGCCGAGTTTGAGACGGTGGGGTTTTTCTTGCTTAAACCTGCAAATCAAACGAGTTTACTTTCTTCATATTTATCATCATAAGCTGTGCAACATAAGTACTCTTTGGTTCTCTCTACCAAATCAAATTGTTCCATCCTGTACATCAAATTGTTTGTCAAAAAGAGAAGGGATTCTTTATCACGTATCTATAAGAGTGCTGTGATTGAGAAGGCGGGGTGCTTACTCTTGCAGAAGCCAGCATTAACTTTTTCTCCACACCTTGCAGGGAGTAGCTGGGCCTGTGTCATATTGACCCCCGCCTGCCGTGTCGCAGAGTTGCCACCCAGCATGCTGCAGAGGCATTGAGGGTCCGACTTTATCAGTGACTTCAAAGGGTTGCAGCAGCTGATTGAGGGGGTCTTATTGGAGTTGATGTACTCCAAGCAAGGGACAAGTTGGTTCAGACAAGCCGAATCCTGCGCCCGTGACACTGACGCCAATGTGCAGAGAGCTAGCAAATAATACAACGCCAGAACTCTCTTCATGCTCATATATTTGCTTCCTTGATATCTGAGCAATTATCTCTAAAACTGACTTGCCAGAACTCTCTTCATGCTCATATATTTGCTTCCTTTATATCTGAGCAACTATCTCGAAAACTGACTTCCTTGTAGCATGAAGCTTGTTAACTGTAGGTTGGGACCCTGGCACATTTATAACACTTGCAATTGGTTTCTTACAGCCTGGTGGTTGTAATGTGGGTTTAGGTTGGCGGCCGGAAAAGAGGGTGGGGTTTGCCAGATTACCTACGTTCAAGTTGAATGCGTGTGACATTTGAATTGGTTGATTTATTGGTGCAACTTACTAACTAATACCAGGATGTTTAACCACGAGCCTGATCTTAATTACTTGTGAAAAGGAAAATTAAAGATTCTTCCTCTTATCTTGAGACTGCCGTCGTATGATCATTGTAGCTGAATAGTTCTGATGACCCTATAAGAAACCTCTCATTTCCACCAAACAGAAATAGATCCAAACCCTCTGATTTTAATCACCACCATCAATGAGTCAACCTTAAACTATATTTGACGTTGCGTGAGGAAAAATTCAAGAGGAAAACAACAACAGATGGAGGCTTGTTTTTGTTGGGAAGTCCTTTTCAGGAAAAATTGACACGCAATGTTACCTTCACTATTCTACCAGCTTCCCAAGGGATCCTAAAGCTGAGTATTTTGTCTGGCTGGTACATTTTGGACCTTCAATAATCATATAGCACCTGAAAAATACGGCGTGATGATGTGCACCGGCATAAACAACAACCTGGTTTTTTGCATCTTTTTCTGTAAGTAGGATTGGTGATGTTTTGTGTACCTTATTATTAATTTTTGAAGAAGTTTATTTTCAAAACTTAAGTAACAGCAGCAAATAGTAGACTTGCAGTGATGGCTGATAGGTGATTAGGGTAACTCTTAGATTAATATTCACTTTCCTAATCGGTGATTGAGGGTGGGAAACCTTTTCGCCATCATCTTCTCTGGTTTCATTGAAAAAGTGGGATTATGCGTGAAGCCCGTACGCTTTTTCCCTCAACACTTTTTTTTTTTAATTTCTATATCATGTCCATCTAATTTTTATGTAATTTTTATTCTAAAATATTATAATCATCTTTATATTTTTTATACAAAAATAACCTTAATTAAATATAAAAAAAATATTTTTAAAACTATTTTTTTTTGACATACTTCCTGTTTTTCAACAAAGGTATCAAACGAATTGGTCCGTAGGTCAGCATATTGTGCCAGCCTGCATGGCTCTTGTAGCAAGCCATGCTTGCACACTCCGTTACACTTGAGGATCAACTCGGCATAACCCAGAGGTCCGACCAATGTGCCATCTCATTTATTTTTTAATATTATTTTAAAAAAATAAATTATATACATACCTTTGTTTATAAGTGGGGAAGTGACTTGTCGTCGCGTTTGCATCATCTCATTCCTTTTTTTATTCGATCCTCTTCTTTATCTTGTAGCCATTTGAAGAAAAGTCTTCAATTTTCATCTTTGTCTATTGTTTGATAGCTCAGATCAAATGACTAAATTTTTCGAAAGTGTCGTAGTTGTAATCTTTTCTATAAATTTTACAAATTGCACGAGGCTCTTTACCGATGATTTTCTTAATGTTGAAGTATAACCAGACTTAAGAAGTCCTGAGTTTAGCTCTAGACAGCTGGACCTAGTGGTTGATGTAGCACTGATGGTAGCAATGGGTTCGAGGGTGTTGGATTCAATCTGTAATTAATGTGCCCCATGCTTTACCATGTTGACATCGAACTTAAACTCTTAGCTATGGAGTAAGCAAGAGCTACCAACACATGATATTATCAATTGTAAAAAAAGGCAGTAAGAGTAGAGACCAGAGAAAGATTAGGATAATTAATTAAAACTAGAAAGAAATTAAGATAGCTTTTAAAAGGATTAAAAGGGCTTGTAGAAAGATGAGAAGAGCTTAAGAGAGCTTTAAAGAGCTTTTGGCTTGGTGTAGGGTAAGGAAGAAGGGTTGAAGTTTATTTATAAAGTTGGGGGGCTTCCAAATAATCTAAATAACCTTAAAAACTTAGCTATTATGGCCGTTGGGAATGGCAAATAGGTATTCTTATCTAAAAAACCAAAATAACCATTAAAACTAGCCATTTATGGTCGTTGGAAAGAAGTATTTTGAAAATTAGATGAAAATACCTACCAAACTAATCATTTTTAACCATTTTGAGGGGGTATTTTCTGAAAATACCCATCAGGCCTAGGTGTGCCAAGCGAGCCATCTCATTAATGCCGATCGTGCCCGTATCGAGCTAGTATGCTGGGCCTGGTGTGCCTCACAAGCGGTGCCGCGAACTAATCCGTTAGTGCTGGCTATGCCTAAACACGAGCCGTGTTGTGCTAGGCTGTGGTGGGCCATCGTATCAGCATGGCCCGCAGGCCTCACGGGGCAGCCCAACATAGCCCGTAAGATGGGCCATGCCAAATATGGTACGACTACTGTAGTAATCATGTTTTAGAGGATCTGGGCTGATGCAATTCATTTGACAACCCTATCAATGAAATGTAATAAAATTTATTTCTTCGTGTAAAACTTTTCCTCAGTAAATTTTTTTAAGAAAATGCCCAACATACCATTAAAGTGCATGAACATTATTTCAACCTCATTCCAGTAAATTAACAATATTGTGAGTTAGTATCGTTCACGCTGCAAATGAGATGGCCGACATGTAACTAAATGCTTTGAAAGTTCAATGAATTAACAAAATGTTTACTTTAACCGATTTCTCCTAACAGTTAATAATAATATATTTTAAATTTATAACCATTGTTGCCTCCACTATCTCAACAATAACAACTATATTGCACCACAATTTTTGATAGAATATATCTGAAAATAGTTTATTAAACAAAAGATATGCAAGGAGAAAAATAGAAAAGGAGAATATTAAAGAGGAAGAAATTTACCTTATTGTTATATTTGAATAATATTTTAAGAAGTTTAAGTAAAACTCACAGTAAATGTTATCATGGCATAACAGATAGATTGAATCATATTATCCGGCTTTCAAATTCATTGGCAAAGAAATATCACCTAAGAGAGCTATATGCAAGGTGTTGGATCATTAATCCAACGTTGAGCTTATATGTGAATAATTATGTATTACGGGCTGTCAAATAAATTTAAGCTCAATTAAAAATGATCGATTAAGTATTCAATAATTTGGGCTTTAATGTATCTGATAGGGTATGGACCTTTAATGTGCAGAGACTCAAGAAATTATTTTTATTTTATGATGGGCTAAAATAAAAATAAAATTAGGTTATCTATATATATAGTGGTCATGATCCCCATATCGCACGAACAAAGACATTCTTTCGACATCCCATCATCAGAGAGAAAATATTGAGAGAAACTAAAGGACTCTCTTTAAAATGGATGTGTTGATCTGAAAGGCCAACCGCTCGACTCTATAGGGTAATCAATCGATATGAACTCAAGTACGCTTTCGCTTATATATTTAATTTTTATCTTGGTGATCCAATATGAATGATCCTATTATTTTGGGTGATGATTTTCACCAAAGGGAATTCCATAAATTCTAACAAGTGGTATCAGAGCCCCTTCATATTGAATCATCGAGATTGAATTACAGAATAAATTATTATTATTATTATTATTATTATTATTAAAGAATAAACGAAAAGAAGGAATTCAAAATATTCCTTCTTCTTTTCATTTGGGTTTCAGACTCTTGCCGACGATTTTCGCCATCACTGGCATCAAGTTTTTTTTTTGGTCTTTTCCAAAAAAAAAAGGGAGTTTTTTTTTTTTAAGGGACCGGGTCAGGGGTTGGTGTAGGACCAAGGTTGGCTCATCCGATCAGTCTTGATCCGGTCACAGGTTGATCGATGCATCAACGGGTTTAAAGATAATTTTTGGTGCAACTTTAAATTCAAATATTGGTATGTTTATATATATATTGAGATCGATTAATTAAAACAATATGTTACCAAAGTGACCTCTCTTGTAGAAATTAATTTTATTTCAAAATATAAAAGGTTATGTGCATGTAGTTTATGTAAATATCCATCGGCCCAAAGGAAGATCAATATTTAATATAATTGCATGTGCACTTATGGTAATAAATGCGTGATAGTTATTCAGTTTTATATGTGAATAATAAATCAGCCCAAAGGTAGATTCATTATTCGATATGTTTTTATCATCAGTGTTTGATTACTACCAATATCACTCATAAGTTACTATTTTGTCCAAAGATAAAATATTAATGAGTGTCTGATATTTTGGAATGGGATTTACCTTTATTTGAATTTATTTTTACTTTAAGACTAATATGAGTTTGTTTTGTTGTTCTCTGTCCAGCTTAGAGTCCTGCTAACATTACTGCCAACATCAATTCAATTCCTATGCTGAATGGCTCAAACTTCAAGTCCTAAAAAGAAAATCTCTTGATAGTTCTTGGAGTCATAAATCTCGACCTTGCGTTAAGGACTGAATCTCCTTCACCTCTTACGGATAAGAGTATCTCAGATGATAAGAGGGACATAGAAAGGTGAGAGAAATCAAATCACATGTGTATGATGATCATGAAGAAGGCCATTCCAGAAGCATTAAGGGGCACAATGTCTGAAACAATAACTACTGCTAAGGTTTTCCTTGAGGATATTGAAAAAAGATTTGTCAAGAACGAAAAGGCTGAAATTGGTATGCTCTTGATAAGTCTAATTTCAATAAGGTATAAGGGGAAAGGCAATATCAGGGAGTACATCTTGGAGATGTCTCATCTTGCTTCCAAGCTGAAAGCACTTAAGCTTGAACTCTCTGAAGACTTGCTAGTGCATCTGGTTTTGATATCCCTTCTGGCACAGTTTAACCAGTTTAAAGTGAGCTATAATTGTTAGAAAGAGACTTGGTCTCTGAATGAGCTCATCTCACACTATGTTTAGGAAGAGGAAAGGCTTAAGCGAGATAAGACAAAGAGTTCTCACTTGGCCTCAACCTCTAAGGACAAAGGAAAGAAAAGAAAGAAGGATAAGGCTGCGGATACGTTACCTCAAAAGAAACAACAAAAGAAACCGAATGATTCGGAAGGCACTAGTTGTTTCTTCTATGAAGCTGAAGGACATAAGAAGAAGCAGTGCACTAACTATCACGCATGGCGTGCTAAGAAGGGTATGCTTCTTAATTTGGTTTGTTCTGAGGTTAATTTAACTTCGGTACCTAGACATACATGGTGGATAGATTCTGGTGCAACAACTCACATCAGTGTGTCTATGCAGGGTTGCCTGAGTTGCCGAAAGCCAAATGATGCTGAAAGATACATCTATGTGGGCGATGGCAACACGGTTCCAGTTGAGGCAATAGGGAAATTTAGATTATTGTTAAAGACTGGATTTTATTTGGATCTTGATGAAACTTTTATTGTACCGTCTTTTAGACAGAATTTGATTTTTATTTCTGTTTTGGACAAATTTGGTTATTTTTGTTCATTTGGAAATGAAAAATTTAGTTTGTTTCATGATTCAAATTTGGTTGGTTCCGATTTTTTGTCAGGTTACGATAATCTTTATTCAATTGATATAATTGCTTCATTTAATGAATTCCTGCATTTAAGTACATGAGGTACTAAGAGAAAATTAACCAATGAGAATTCGGCTGTATTATGGCACAAGAGATTAGGTCATATTTCCAGACGGAGAATAGAGAGGCTTGTGTCAGATAAAATTCTCGATTCCTTAGATTTCACAGACCTTGATGTTTGTGTTAATTGTATAAAGGGAAAACAAACCAATAAAAGGAGATTTGAAGTCAACAGGACTCTGGACATCTTAGAACTTATACATACGGATATTTGTAGTCCATTTCTTACAATTGCTTGGAATGGTTAACAATACTTTATAACGTTTATAGACGATTTTTCCAGATATGGCTACATATATTTCATTCATGAAAAGTCAGAGTCGCTGGACGTGCTCAAAAATTATAAGGCTGAAGTTGAAAACCAACTCAGTAAAAGGATCAAAAGTATCAGATCTGACTGTGGTGGAAAGTACTATGGCAGATATGATGGTTCAGGTGAACAACGTCCAGAACCATTTGCTAAGTTCCTAGAGGAATGCGGTATCGTCCCACAGTACACCATGCCAGGTTCGCCCACTATGAATGGTGTTGCTTAAAGACGAAACATAACGCTTAAGGATATGGTAAGAACTATGATTAGTCATTCTAACTTACCAGAATCACTCTACGGAGAAGCACTTAAGACTGTAGCATATATCCTTAAAAGAGTTCAAACTAAAGCAACTACCAAAACCCCTTATGAACTCTGGACGGGCAAGAAGCCTAGTCTAAAGCACTTGCATGTTTGAGGATGTCCAGCTGAGGCAAGGCCTTATAGGCCTAATGAAAAGAAACTGGACTCAAGGACGGTGAGCTACTATTTCATTGGATACTCTTAAAGATCTAGAGGGTACAAGTTTTATGATCCCATAAGTAAGTCGATTTTCGAATCAGGAAATGCACGGTTCTTTGAGGATGTTGAGCTTGCAAGGGGAGATACAGTTAAGGACTTTGTCTTTGAGGAGGAATATGTTGATATTCCCATAGAAGTCATTAGCATTGATCAGGATCCTATTCCTGACCTTGTTCAAGACATAATAGATCAAGACACTATCAAAAAACCTCCTATTCAAGAAATTGTTTCAGAAGAACAAGCTCCAACATCTCAAGAACCTATGCTATTAAGGAGATCCACTAGAGAGAGAAGAAATGCAATACCAAATAACTACATTATATTTCTCCAAGAGCATGAGGTAGACATTGGAATAATGGAAGATGATCCAATCAACTTCCGTCAAGGCATGGAAAGTTCTAACTCTCACAAGTGGATTGATGCCATGAATGAGGAGATTAAGTCCATGAAGGATAATGACGTCTGGGATCTTGTCCCATTACCTAAAGGTGCGAAACCCATTGGTTGCAAATAGATATTTAAGACCAAGAGGGATTCAAAAGGTGATGTGAAAAGGTACAAGGCTCGTCTTGTCGCAAAGGACTTTACTCAGAGAGAAGGCATTGACTATAAAGAGACTTTCTCTCCAATTTTTCGAAAAACTCTTTTAGGATTATAATGGCATGGTGGCGTATTTCAATCTTGAGTTATATCAGATGGATGTGAAGACGGTGTTTCTCAATGGTAACATTGATGAGACGATCTATATGGTGCAGCCAGAAAACTTTGTGTCGGGAGACCCAAAGAATATGGTTTGCAAACTTAAGAAATCCATCTATGGACTCAAACAAGCATCTCGACAATGGTATTTCAAGTTTCATCAAGTGATTATCTCATTCGGTTTTGAGATGAATTTGGTCGATGACTGTATATACCATAAGTTCTATGGGAGCAAACATATTTTTCTGGTTTTATATGTCGATGACATCTTGCTTGCCAGCAATGATATAGGCTTATTGCATGAAACCAAGAGATTTCTATCTAAGAATTTTGAGATGAAAGATCTTGGTGATGGCTCTTTTGTGTTTGGCATACAAATACATCGAGATCGCTCTCGAGGTATTCTCGGATTATCACAAAAGAGCTATATCGAAAAGGTTCTCAAAAGATATGGCATGCAGGATTGCAAACCAGGTAATACCCCTGTGGCTAAGGGAGACAAGTTTAGTCTCAATCAATGCCCTAAGAATGATTTTGAAAAGAAGAAAATGCAGAAGATTCCCTATGCCTCAGCAATAGGGAGTCTAATGTATACTCAAGTTTGTACGCGTCCGGATATTATGTACGTTACTGAAATGTTGAGCAGATATTTAAGCAATCCAGGAATAGACCATTGAAAAGCAGCTAAACGGGTCTTGCGGTACTTATAGAGAACAAAAGGTTACATGCTCACGTATCAGAGGTTGGATAAGCTTGAGATCATTGGGTATACTGACTTCGATTTTGCTAGATATCAAGATAATATGAAATCTACATCGGGCTATATCTATCTATTGGCTGGAAGTGCAGTCTCCTGAAAGAGTGCTAAATAGTCACTTATAGCATCTTCCACCATGGCAGTAGAATTTATAACATGTTATGAGGCGTCCAATCACGAAATATGGCTGCGAAATTTTGTCACAGGGCTGCACATAGTGGATGATGTTAAAAGACCACTTAAATTATTTTGTGACAATAAGTCAGCAATTCTATATTCCAACAACAACAAGAGCTCAACGAAGTCAAAGCATATCGACATCAAGTTCCTAATTGTTAAAGAAAGAGTTCAGAGTGGACAATTGTCTATAGAGCACATCGGAACAAACTCCATGATTGCGGATCCGCTTACTAAGGGATTGCCACCCAAAATGTTTCATGAGCATACTGCTCGTATGGGTGTCATGTCACTTGAAGATATTCAGTTTTAGTGGGAGTTTGTAATTTTAGATGCTTGTATAGACATTTTTTCAGTTTATGAATATTTTGAGGTTATTTTTACAGAAAATAAAGTTTTTTTGGTTTGTTTACACTCTGATTTTAGTATAATCTGATCTCACTAAGGTTTAAGGGAGGACCATGATCCGCAATCATGGAGTTTGTTAAGATCACATTGCATGAAATTTTCATGCTATACATCCACACCATAATCCATGTCATTCAATTGTATCAGCATATGTGACCATTGATGGGTTGAGTTACGATAAATGTAATGAAGACCACTTTGATCCTATGTTGGTGTGATTGATGGATCGGGTTGGTTGCAGATACATTTCGGTAATGACAACAAATTTGAGCTCATTCAGTTATATCTGGCAAAGCATAATTATAAGGTTACACATATAGCCCAAGTGGAAGATTGTTGGATCATTAATCCAACGTTGAGCTTATATGTGAATAATTATGTATTGCGGGCTATCAAATAAATTTAAGCCCAATTAAAAGTGATCGATTAAGTATTCAGTAATTTGGGCTTTAATGTATCTGATAGGGTATGGGCCTTTAATGTGTAGAGACTCAAGAAATTATTTCTATTTTATGATGGGCTAAAATAGAAATAAAATTAGGTTATCTATATAGATAGTGGTTATGGTCTCCAGATCACTCGAACAGAGACATTCTTTTGACATCCCATCATCAGGGAGAACATTGAGAGAAACTAAAGGACTCTCTCTAAAGTGGACGTATTGATCTGAAAGGCCAACCACTCGACTCTAGAGGGTAATCAATCGATATGGACTTAGGTACGCTTCCGCTTATATATTTAATTTTTATCTTGGTGATCCAACATAAATGATCCTGTTATTTTGGGTGATGGTTTTCACCAAAGGGAATTCCATAAATTCTAACACAAAGATCTCTAGAAAAATTTAATGGTAGAGAACTATCATGATATAATACCTCATTCCAAAAAATTAGTCAAAAAATATTATTTAGACTTCTTAATCCTATATAAATATTTAAGATTTTTTTAAGACATAACTGATGTAGAACTAAACACTCACTAGCATAAACTCTCACGTACTTCTCTTATTTAAATTCTGATATTTTTGCCAAGCTAAGGGTCCAAATTCTAATCTAATCAATCTAATTGTAATCACAAAAAACAAGAGTTTGTATACGATCAACCCTAAAAAAGTTATAGTGTCTCCTAGTCCACATAAACCATAGGATTGGTCTTGCTCTGATACTATTTATAACAACCTAAGTTCTTATCCAAAAATACTTGTTAGAATATATTATTTGGACTCGTTAATTCTGTATGACTACCTAGTATTATTCAATATATAACTAATATGGGACATATTCGTCAACATAAGCTCTTTTATACTTTCTCTGTTCAAATCTTAACATCCTTACTAGACTAAGAGTACAAATCTAAATCCAATCAAATTCAATCATAAATATATAGAGTTTATTTGCAATGTCTCCTAAGCCACATAGGCTATGGATTGAGTTCACTCAGATACCATTTGTAATAATTCGAGAACTCATTCAAAAATACTAGTCAAAAGGTATTATTTAAGCTTTTTGATTTTATATAAGTACTTAGGATTTTCTTGTACATAATTAACATGAAACTAAATACTTATCAGTATAAATTCTTACAAAAACATGATAAATCGCTAATGGTAAAAGATTAGGTTGGTTAGTGTACGTGACCTACACGATGGCAAGATATTGAAACGGTGGACAACGGGTTGTAGAAGACCGGAATGGGTCTCAAAACTATGCCAAGATGGTAGGAACGCGTCCAAGAGGGATGGCTCCGGCCAAGAAGGTCTGGTAACATTTCCCTGGACCTTCTCTCTCAAAATAATTAGAGAGAGACTTCCCTAGTTTATGCTTACCATCGTTCATGCTACTGAGATGAGGCTGAGGTCACAGCCAAATGTGACAGAGATTGAAGAATTAACAAACAAAAAAAAAAAAAGCTGCTAGCAGCACCGTATTACAATAATTATGGTGGAAATATCCTAGCAACTACTTGTAATACATTTAAATTTGTAATCTTGGTAAATAATAATAAGTAAAAAATGATGGCTAATAATATTGAAAAAGGAAAAAAAATGTACATTATTGTTAATTTTTTAAAGAATTATCATTTATAATGACAACCAGTAGACTTACAGAGAATGAATATCGACTAATGGATGATGGGCATATCGGATCTTGTTATGTGCTTCTCAAATGCAGCAACAAGTTTCTTAGATTGTAAACCATACCTCCAAAATCGTGTTAGCGGATCATATGACCAAGAATTTATCGGCATATGACCAAGAATTTATCGACACTACAAAGGAAATACTCAACTTCCATTCAAATGCCACAGAGGCCGGGGAATGGAAAACAATACAACTCTAGCAACCTTGTATTATATGAATTATTATGACTTATCCTAACAATCTCTGCCTCCAATATCCCAAATAATAATAATAATAATAATGTACCAAATTTTTGATAAAATATATTAAAAATGATTTGGCTAACAAAAATAGACAAAAATATAATATCTTAGAATATTGAAAGGAAGAAAATGTTTATTATTTCAAAAGTTCAAATAATAGCGACAGCTAGTAGACTTACAGTGAACAATATCAACTGTTGAATGGGGTAGATCAGATCCTTTTATGTGCTTTTGAATTGCATGTATACCTCCAAAGCCATGTCAGTTAAGTCACCGGGAGCTTTTACGAAGAAAATACTCGCAGCCAAATGCAACGACAACATGCAGAATTGACTAAAAGATTATTCCAGTGACCGTATCATAAGAATTATTATGGACCCTTCCTAACTATTACTTGTAATTCATTTTAAATCTATAACTTTGATGGTCTCTAATATTTCAAGAAATAATAATTATTATGTACTTAAATTTGGACAAAATATATTAAAAATCACTTGATAAACAAAAACTTACGGTAACTAATAAGCTTGTAGTAATTGGCATTGTTTATTAGGTGATTTGTACAAAATATAGAGGTGCCAAATGGATCAAGTCAGATCATGCTATCGGCCTGCAAACCTTGCCGACACAATGGCACTTTGTGTCGCTACTAATGAGCAAGGCATGACACAGCCTATGGGTTGGCACAGCATGGCATAAGCGGGCCCAACACGATATAACATGAATGGAGCTGGTACAATAAGCACGAATGGGCCAAGTACGATACAGCTCACAGACCAGTAAGGGTGTGCAAAAAAAATTAATAAAACCATAAAACCAATCTGAAACATGTTTTCGTTCGGTTTAAATTAATTTGTTTAATCTCTCGATTTAGTTTCACTTAAAAAAAATTTTGAATAAAACAAAATTGAACCATATTCAATTTGATTTGGATTTCTTAAAAACTGATATAAACTGAACTGAACCATGTATACATATTATATGGCATTTCATTTGCACCATAATTAAAATTGAGGTATTGTAGGCATGTGTAAATAAATGGGCTATATGAAAACTATATTTTTTTCCATTGTGAATAATTGGACTGGCATTTGATTAAATACTAATCTCATGATCATTTAGAGTAAGTACAAGTAAACTGATAAATCGAATTGAAATCAAACCAAATTTCTTGGTTCGATTCAGCTCGGTTTACTAGAACGGTTGGTTCGATTTTGGTTTCAATTTTAAGAAATCGATTTAAATTAGTTTGGTTCCAAATATATCTCTAAATCAACCCAATCCAGATCATGCACACCCCTACGGGCTAGCACAGCATGGCATGAGCGAGCCCGGCACGACACTAGGATTAGAGTTTTACTTCTTTTCAACCTAAATCCAAATTGATCCAAAAATTTTAGGATTGAGTCGGGTCGAGTTATAAGCAATCCGAAATGATCCAAAAAATGGTATTTGCTAGAAAATGCATAAGAATTGACTGTTTGAATATGAGAGTAAAATATATTTTTAAATTTTATTTATTTTAAATTTTAAAATTTTATCTTCCTCAAAAAATTTAAAATTTAATTTAGATGGCATTATATAATTTTATGAATTACAAATTAGATTGTTTAAATGACTAATTTTTTAATATTTTATATTTTTTGATATATAATATAGTTGATGCTAATGTAGCTTAATAAATGATAGGATTAGAAGTGCACTTTTGCAGGTTGAGTATTATTGAAAAATTAACATCAACAACTTCAAACAACCTTGAAGAGGGGATGCAAGAGTTGAATTAGCCATAACTTTGCTCTTTTTTAATTTATAAGATTAAGCACATTTCTAAATTTATTTTGTAATCTTATTAATAATTTGATATTAATATTTATTTAGTCTTAAAAGTATATTTTTGCATGCTATTGCTTAATTAAATTATATTATTTTAATATTTTATGAGTTTATAATTATAATTTTTATTAGTGTCAAATCATGCTATAATTTTATGCCTGCCTGCTTTAGCAATTAGGATAACAAATAAGTAAAAAAAGAAAAGAAATGATTGAATTGGTCATTGATATTACTTAAAAAGAACAAGAAAAAGTGTGTATTGTATTCTTACAAAAAAATAAACAAATATGAAATGACCTATAGGTTAATCTTAATTCGATCATTTAGGGTTAATGTTTAGCTTCAATGATCCAAACTCGAAAGTAACCTAAACCTAAAAATGACCAATCCTAAAATGATTTGACCCAATCCAGTTGCCACCTCTACATGGCATGACATGATCGAGCTAGACACAATAGGCACGAATGGGCCTGGCATGGCATAGCCCATGGTGGACAACCCGTGACATAGCCTAATACACAAAAGGTTGCCTGTGGCTTATCATCGTGCATTTTTACCATTTTGCTTCTTTTTCAACAGCCAAAAATGGATAATTTCAGAAGTACTTTTTTCTTAAAATTTTTTTTTATCCTTCTCAATCATCAAAAATGGCAAATTTTTAAAGATATTCTTATTTATTGCTTAAAAAGGCCTATTTTTCCTTTCAAATAGCAAAAAATAACTAGTTTATAGGGTTATTTTAGATATTTAAAGGCTCTCTAACTCTATAAAAATACCCCTCAACCTCTCTCTATCACCTCATATCAAATTCTAAGCTCTTTTATGTTCTCCTAAGCTCTCCTAATTTTGTGACAAGCTCTTCTAATCTCCTTATAACTATTTCTAATTTTTTTATAAGCTTTCATAATCTCTTCACAAAACCTTTCTTGTCCCTACAAATACTAGTAGCTCTAACTTTCATGCATTCTTTGAACTCGATTTGAAGGAGATTAAACATGTTTGGACCGATCTTAACACACTATAATCACATACTAGAACCAATGTCTTCAACTCTATTGTATTGTCTTAAGTTTTAGGTTTAAGACCCAAGCTAGGACCTTCGATGTATGAAAGTACTCCTATATCGAGGGGATCGTGGGCTAGAGATTTCAAATTATATGCCACATTTGCAAGAAAGATTATAATTATGCTATTTCAGAAGGAACTGATCACTTGACTTACGTTAAAAGATCACCTGACTTACACTAAAAGAAGAAGATCGAGTAATATAATGGTGAGATAGTGTGACCATAATGACAAGCTACCTACTCACCTACGAACAAAGATATATATATTTAATTTATTTAACTTAATTTTTATAAAATTAATTAAATCAAAAAAAATTATTCGATAATATCAAAAAATATTTTTTTAAAAAATAGTTATGTTGATAGGCCATGCTAGTGGGCCAGCACGACGAACCTATACGGTGGGCTAGCTCACGAGCCGTGCCAAACATGGCACATAGGTCAAGCAAGGCGCAACCCAACCTGCTGGGCCTTCCACAGCATGGCCCATTTGACATCAATCTTATTATATAGTTTTTAAATAAAAATACTTACTTTTAACTAGATGCAATAAAAAATGAGAGAGACCTGCACCATGGGAACTGTTACCCTAATGGGTACTTAACTACTTATAATATAATTTAGATTTATAACCCTGATTTCCTTTAATATCCCAAAAAATAATAATTACAATGTACCATATTTTTTATAAAATATATTTTAAAATTATTTAATAAACAAACATATGAAAAACAACGAAGAACATATATTACTTTGAATTTTGAACAAGTATCATTTGGAAGCTTAATCAATGATAATAACCAACAGATTTGCAGTGAATAATGTCAACTAATAGGTGACTGGGATAGATTGGATCTCATTACGTGTTTTTCTAATGCACTGAGAACTAAATTAGAGCATACAGTGAAGTGTACATCCAAAGATATCAGTAAGTAGATAATATTGGCAAGACTATTCGATGGTGCAAAAAAATGCTTAGTAGCTAAACGACACAAGAGATTCGAGAATATATGACACATTTTAAATTTATGACCTTGGTTCCTCTGATATCCCATGAAATAATTACTATAACATACCAGTTTTTTGTTAAAATAGTATGTGTGCATGCGTGTGGACAAAGGGTATTTTTTGTTTCTTGCCTCTTTGACCATCCGCTATCTAGGTGGTGGGAGGGCAGGTTCGGTGCTCCCATATAGCAGGAAGCAATTACTCGTTGTAACATACCAATTTCAAGCTAAATTCGATACAATAAAAGAATTTACGGAAAATTAGCAAAATAATAGCCTCCTTTTACAAAGTAATAATGTGATGACAAAAAAGCGCACTTGAGCTACCAAAGAACACTCATCATAATGTTGATTTTGATACATACTGTGTGTTAAATTATTTCTAGTGAAGAAGATTTCTGATTCTTTCACTCCATACATGATCTGAAGAATCTTGTTGGCTGCACTTGTTCTAACATATGGGCTGACAAAATAAAGTCTGTGAATCACGTCGTAGTGAATCAGGCAGACCCTAGCATCTTGATGAGGGGTACAAAATGTTACCACCTTCCACAAGTGCAGATCTAGCTGCTCCAGGACGTTAGCACTTGATAAAAATATCTACACTCCAGATGATTTTGGATTTTTGAGTATTAGTAGATAAATATGCCAAAAAAAACATAATAAGATCTGAAACACCTTTGTGCTTGACTAAGAAAGTGCAATTTTTCCCTGCAAGGCAAGGTTTTAGAATAAGAAACAAAGCCATCCCAGCGAGCGACTATGAGATGAAATGAGATCTCAGTTTACCTCAGCCAAGATGGGAGGGAAAAATAAGGATTTCAACCTACATATCAGAACCAAGATATCAAAATCTCAGCCAAGATAATAAATCTGAGTTTCATCAGTGGTTTTTAGACATTAATTTTTAATATTTTATCAATTCAAATATACATTTTAAAATAACAAAAGAAAACTTAAAAATTCTCAGCTGATAATATTGGCATCATATCAGCTGAAACCTCAGGATAAATCGGTTTATATCAGCCATGATGAAAATATGTATGGAGAAAGTGAAATGAAATATGGCTTGCAGTCTACTCTCTGAAGCCCAGATGCATTCTGAGTATAGCTGCATGGTTAAAGTTCGCTGCTGGAGGATCTAGGAAATAGCATACTTCTGAAGTGAAGAAGATTGGCAATCCGAGAATGGGAGCATTTATGCAGGAAAATCACCATCAAGCAAATTCACAAGGTCTCCAATGTTTAATGTTCAAGCTCAATGGGCTGGGCAGGGCAGCTGACCAAGCATCCAGGTCTGGTGGTGGACCTGTGAGTGCAAGATAATTATCACTATCATTTTCTGCCGTTCTCTTCCTGCTTAGCTGTAACAACAAACCAGTGGTCAGAAGTGCCTGGCATGACATGCCTCACGTGCATAAATGCACAAACATCATCAGAAGGGACAACTTTAGAAACAACAAACAACATGTACAATTTACAAGCAATAGACATTCATATCCAGCTCACCTCACTAGATAAATCTAATAGTGTGTTACCAAACTCATTTTCAGTCAAAAACAAGGAACTAACATGAAACTTAAATTAAGAGACATGAGAACCATAACCAAGACTACTTCTAAAAGAAAAACTAGTGGGAGATCGTGTTGGTGGGTGGATATGCCAATGATCAGAAGGGATTGATTGGATTGTTGTGATAGGTAGTAAATTGCAAGATCAATAGAGTAGTTTGATAACATCAGTCTTTTTGGTTTCAAAGTTACCCGTTCAACATTTTCCTACGCTATGACTCTTTTATACAAATTAAATACCTTGATTCTATTTGTTTGGTGCTTTGTTAGAACAAACTGTTCAATTCATTTAAGGGTTTACATAACCCCTATCTGCCAGTATTACAAAGTTAGGATGCGTTCAGGTAGAATGGAGATATAAACAGATCTGCCATCTGGATGGAGCAACTGGCTCATTCTTTTGTGCCAAATATCAAGAGGGATGAGAAAGGTGGTACTGCATCATAATCATTCAAGACATCAAAAACAAACCAGTCTAAGCCCCACCAAACATCTGAGCAAATTGAAGCAATGCAATGCCCCTCAAAATTTCATGATTTTTGTGATGCCATTTGGATCATCAATTTGCTAACTTCCTAATCATATAAAAGCAAAATCATAGTGATTCTACTTTATCCACATAATTGAACAGTATGCATACCTAATTAATGAATATCATAATTTGTTTGAGGAATTCAAGAAGATACCTTGTCATTCTCTTCTGCAAGATACCTTGTCATTCTTTTCTGCCCTTTCTAAATAGTTAAACCAAAATCATATGCACTGTCATGTGACAGTTTATCCTTTTATTTCTTCATGACTAACTTTTGAGGAGGATATCTATTTGTTTATAGGACATTTTATCCTTCATTCATCTTGCAAGAATAATTTGAACATAACTTGTGAGGACCTATATTGGTGTATGTTTAATCCCACATTGATTTTGCATTGGGAAGATTTTAAGTACTTATATAGGACCATGTAAATCAAGTGATACTTTTTAGCTAGCCTTTTTGGATAGAGTCCTAGGTTGATGCAAATGGTATTAGAATGGACATAGTCCATGACCCATGTGGTCTAGCAGACATTGTAGCATGGGACCATTTGAGGTTGACTATTGATCGATCCTAGTGTTTGTGAATGAATATGATTGGATTTGTAATTAGACTTGGACCCCTAGCCTAGCTAGGATGCTAAGGCTTCAATAGGAAAAGCATATGAAGACTTGTGCTAGCATGCATTTAATCCAACCTTAGTTATGCACGAGGAGCTCTTAAGTAATTATATAGGGCCAAGAAACCCAAATAATACTTTTGGGCTAGCCTTTTTGAGTAAGGTCCTGGCTCATTACGCAACTCATTTCCCATTATTGATTCTCATACAAGCTACTCTTGAAAATATTGCCTATAATTTGTTTGTTCCAACATTTAATAATAAAATCTTATGCCATATGTCATATACCCATAAGGATACTTCTGTCCCTCATTTTGGATTCTAAATGTGAAGTTAGCGAACTAGTCAACCATTTGAAACATCAAGAAAAAGACAAATGATACCGTCATAGTTTCTTATATGGGTCCTTACAAGCGGCTGGCTTCAACATAATGTTACTTTTATTTACCATAACTCAGAGAAACATGCTGTCATAAATCAAAACTAAAGAACAGATGCAACAATATCATTTAACAATATAATAATAATCAATATCGACTATCACATTTAGAATTTTGGAATGAACAGTGAGGTTAAAATTGTTTACAGTAGTTCCCTGAATATCTTAAAAGGGGCGTATGACATCAGATATCTTGTGGTATGACCAAAAGCAAACTAGGCAGTAAGTGCAAGATTCACAATGTCTGGGGGGTTATAGAATTACATTTTGGAATGGTTGTACCTGGTCCTTAGTGGTGTTCGTATGCTATTTCTCAATAATAGGATTCCTTAAAAAATGTTTTAGCCAATCATCATGCATTGCTGGAAAAAAATGTAGCCTTATAGCCACTTTACAACAAAGTATTTGTGCATCCTGAATGCCAGTAAGTTTTCCATCTCTAAATACTGATAAGAACGAGATATCAACATATTAAAGTGCAAGAACCAAAATTTATTCCTTCTGCCACTACATGATTTTATACAGAATCATGACATATAAGTCAAACAAAGTAAAGAATTGAAGCACCAATGCATACCTTCCATATCTATGATACTCGTACTAACAAATTATTGGTATGGTCTGAAGATGTTTAACTTTGTATATCATGTACCATTCATTATCCATGTTTATCATTTCATTAACATCTTTATGGGCTGGCAGTACAGGTTTGTGCCCTGCCTCTTCATTTTAAACATGTACCAAACCATCTTGAATAGCCTTTATTTATACTGTACTCTTCCCCATTTTCTTTTATTTACTGTGATTGGAAGGTCCATCATAAATTAATCTTAACCATAGCGATAACTATTTAGCCCTTTCCCAACTATTAAGGGTTAGTTTTACAGATCCACATTTGCAGAAATATTCATATTTAGGGCCACCTCTAAGGTTATCCCCCCTCACAACCTCCATTCATGTTATTTTATATCTTCTGCTCTTTTTCTAAAACTTCAAAAAAAAACAAAGTACCTCTCCTTGCTAGAACCTCCTTTGAATTATATTATACATATACATGCTATCTCAAACAATTTTTCATCCATTTGTCCTTAATTTATGCAGCATCTACACTCCTCTAATATATTCATTTCTTATTTTATCTTTTCTTGCTATATCCATTTTGTTTTAGTATATTTTTTTACTGCCCAGCACTCGAGCCATATAACATGGTAGGCCTTACTATTGTTACATAATTTTTTTTTGTAAGTTCCAAGATATGTGTACCATGTAATATTCCAAATGCACCACAAACCAAATTATGATATTCAATGATATTGCTAGAATATAACAAAATTATGGTGCAAAAGGTTGTGGATCAACAATTGTGCAAAGAATACATAGGCCCATTAAAAATTATCTTGTTATCAGACAAAATGGTTTTTAAAATATTTGATAATTTAGTGTTTAAGAAAACTCTCATGAATTATTTATATAATAACTACATATCATAGAATAGGGTTATGTGAAATATAATCTATGAAACTATCTGATTTAAGAATGGGAATCTATAATTTATATAAATACATTTACCATAAATCAATATTTTCTCGTAAATGGCCTAAAAGAATGGAGGAAAAAATAGGTGCATCTACAAAAGACAATATGCAACCGTTCCCATTTTTCTTAGGAGGAACCAAAATTTCACAAAGGAACTCAATTGCATAATATTCAAATAAAGATGTGGACCAGGAAAGATCAACTAATTCAGCTAGCTAAATAACAAAATAATTGACAGTAATTGTAATATTGTCAGAATCAGCACTAAAGTACTGCAGTTATTCTAGATGAAAGTTGCCTTGAAATTGTTGCTGTTCTTCTGACTCCTAAAAGGTGCTTGTCACCCTTTTAGGCAATCATACAGAGCTAAACGGGGAACATAGTATAATTATACAATCAGCTGAGATATAGAGAATTATACAATCAGCTGAGATATAGAGAAAGGTTGTAATATACATTTCCTGGAAATGCCTTGCATAGTGCCTTGCTTGTAGAATTTCGCACCCAGGAATCAATTGATGAAACCTTGATTTCTACTGTTTTATCTCCGCTGCCAGATACTTCAGCATGAGCCCCATCGCAATTCACCATAACACGATAAAAGGACATAAGAGGGATTGAAAGTGCTTCAATTAAGATGCTATTAACATGCTTTGCCACATATTCTTATAATGTTTTTATACAAAACCTAACAATGTGAACATTTGCATCAAATATAGTCACACTAACTTATTTTTACACAGAGGGATGACTCGGATCATTGAGTTAGCATATGAAATCACCCTTTTCTTTTCCATTTTTCTGGTCCAGGGGGTTTAGAACTCATCAATTGCTCTTCCTCACCAATTCAAGAATGTGCCATATCTAATTTAATGAAATACAAAACACACACCCGCGCGCATACACTAACTATCACAACACAAAATATTCAACTATCACAACACAAAATATTCAAGAATACCCATTTCTTGGCGTCCCTACAATATCCCCAAGATATCACCTATCTGGAATCGGGTAAAGAAGCATGTTCTTGTCAATCTACTAGAGATTTCTTTCAATTAACGCGAGAGCATATTCACCTTATATCCGAGCAATTTAAAAGAAGATAACAAATCATGTCGCCAAATTTAGCGCACAAGGAATGGAAGAACGCAGGAGCAGGGAATTTCTTACGGGAGGAGTCGAGAAGAAGAAACTTCAACTTGGGAGTGTCCACAACCACGATATTGTTGTGCTGGCTCGTCACACAAGTGAGGACCGAGTAGGACGAGTCGTCCTCCTCCGGCGTGCGGCTTTTCCGTCTCCGCCGGCTCCGCCTGAGCGTTGCGGTCGCCGTGGAGGGATCTGGGAGGGCGAGAAAGGGAAGGGAGCGAGAATCGCATCGCCGGCTGGGATTTCCGCCGCATGGCTTCGATTCCATGGAACCGGCGATGAAATTTATTGAGCCCTCGAGGCTCGAGGCCGGGAGAATACAAAGGCCTGACTGGCACCGCCGTCGTCGTTGCCATTCTCGTTGTTTCAAGAACTGCTGCGTTATCTTAATATCTTCTCGGTTTGCTCTTTTGGCCGTCGGATAGCTAGCTGGGAGGGTGTTGATCATTGATAACGCCTTTAATAATTCTAAAATCATTATCAGAAAAGGTTTAATATTTATAATATTTCTAAAATATAACTTTTAGATTATGATGATGGAGGATAATAGTAGCTTCAACTAGCTTAAGCCGCTAAAAGTAATTATTTTGTAGTTTTCTTCTAAAAACTCATTGAACAATGCTAAATTATTGTACTGCTTAAAAATGCATAAAATAAGATGTCATTATAATGGTAAGAAAACGAATAGATTGTATTGTTTAATAAAATTATTAGAATGATATAATTAGTGCAGTATCAAATAATTTTATATTATTATTTCGATGTAAATTTTGTTACATTTGAATGTAGTTAAGCTCAGGATGCAGTTATCTTTCCATCCTTAAATCCACATGCATCTTGAGCCTTTTCATATTTTTTATTTTTTTTATTTTTAAAATTGATGAACTATACACGAATTTAAGAATGAAGAAAGTAAGTGGATTCAAACTTAACTATATTAAAAGATAGCCAAATCTACTTCTTATTATTATATCATAAACTAATATATAAAGCACCCATCTCATGTAGCACTTGGTGTTACCATACATGGAGTCCTCAAATAATCACACATTGAAAACCATTTGTTCATTTAAAAAAAGATGTTCAAATGTCAAGATTTGGATACTACAATAAGAAACTTCACAAATAAAATGCAAGAGAGTTTTGATTGTATGTTATAGTAGATAATATTATAACAACTGGTATCTAATCAAATTTTTTTATTATATTTTAGTTGTATTTTGATTATCACTCTTTTGGATAACATAATAATAAAGTAAACGTATATTATAGATATTTTATAATGTTGATTAAAAATGTATTTAAAATGATGAATGACAGTGATGGTGGATAAAATGATGATGATGATGGCCCTTGTTTAGTAAACTTTATGATCCTTTCCAAAAAAAAAACTTTATGATAAAATCTTCAAATAAAAAAAATTCCAAACAATAATAGTTGCTACCACCTTCCCTTATTAAAAAAATTAAAAAATAAAACTCTTATTATTATGATTAATACTAATGGTCACTATAAGTATGGAAATTTTTATTTCTAATATAAAATATATGCCTTAAACATCATTAAAATGTTAACAACATACTACAATGGTTGTGATAATATAATAAAGATCATCATTTAATAAACTGATAGCTAGCTTGTTACTTGCAATATAAAATTATCCTTTAATGTTCTTGAAAACTAATTTAATGCAATTCAAATCTTGATATCCAACATCTTTTGTGTCTATTCTAAATAAATTTGTCCATCAATTGAATGGAACTTTGTCTAATCATTTGATTCATACAAGTTTAAGGTTGGATAGATGTCATCATGTACAATTAATTAATTTCCATGTATGAAAGGATTTAAGTCATATTATCACTATCTTTTTGTAATGATTCACTCCATTAAATTGTAATATTGTGTCATATTAAATATAATTTTAATTAATTAATAGTTGAATAATTAGCACACATAAAATGATAAATTTTGATATTGGGAATAAGAAAACTCAAGTTCATCAATAAGTGAAGTGGTTTGATAATGTTTATACCTATGAAATCTTATGTAAATTTTAAGTGTCCTATAGTTAATGCTTTAAAAGGAATATATGATGCAAAATTGATCAAGATCATGAAATCATTTATTAATTTGATCACATACATTGGCTAATAATAGAGTAATATAGGCTTTGCTACTGTTCTCTAAATACTTTCTTTATTTTTTTATAATTTTTTCTAACTATTGAATTTACTTTTAGTGCATCAGATTAAGTGATCAGATAACCAATTCAATTAATAGTATGTGTAGCTAATAGGTGTAATTAAAATAAAATGAGAACTATTGCTCAATGCCCCTCCATGATGGATAAATTAAGATTATCGATATAAAGCAAGGCATTATTGAATATCTCATTCTGCATCAGTGATGGTAGTATTTGTGGCAAAAAAGACTGAGCAGAGACAGCCAAGCAAGAGGGAATCAGGTTTGCTATTACCATCAAAGAGGAAAAGAAGAAGCCTTTACTCAATGAGGAAATGGAATCTTCAATTGATGAAGAAGTAAAGACCTCGCTAGAGCTAGGGTTTATCTTTTTCTTAGGATTTTAATTAAAAAATCTTGAAAAGATAATGATTCTCCTTTTTTTTTTATCCTCTTCCTTCTATTTGCTCTATTTTGAACCGACCATCTTGGCAACGACCAAAAAGCAGTTGAGCTAAAATTTCTTAAGGGGAAAGAAGGAAGGGGTCGAGATTAAGGCTCAAGATTTTGAGAAGTGCTAAAATTAAGACTTGAAAGAAACTTGAAAAGGGACAGCATGTAAGATCATCGAGCATTCATTGGAAAAAAAAAATTAATTGATTAATTGATATCATCGATTTATCTAATAAAATATCAAAAGTAATCCTACTTTAAGGAGCAATCTAAATGACTTTAAAAATGATGAAAGAGCACCGTAGCAAACCTCGAGTAATATTTCTTTACTAGCTATACCTCTCATTCATCTTTTATGATGAAAATTTTGAATTATAATGAAATTTTTCTTGAATAATTTGAAAGATTTGACTTCCATACATCTCTATCTTACCTTGTCTACATCTAATTAAGTCACTTTAAAATTGAATTATCAAGGATTTTATGCTTATAATTTAAAGAAAATACTTAACAAGTGAATGCAATTACAAAACAAACTTAATAAAAGAAGGAAGAGCCATAATATTCCTTGGAATATCCTTTCACGTAGAAAAAGAGTGTGATTTCACTATATTATATCTATTATTTCTGTCTAATTATGCTTTTACCACTAAAGTTCTGCCAACAGGACCTAACTGTTCCAACATTCATATTTCAACAGCGTTTTCAAAGAAAAAAAAAAAAAAAGTATATCAATTTCCATTTAAAAAGAAATATAAATAGGCTTTTACTGTTTTTTTTCATGTCCTTTGACAATATGTCTAATATAGATATATTTTGCATACTCCCTATGAAATATTAATTGGTAAATATTTATAAAGATAGCATTTACCAAAACTATGATTAGTTGAGACTACTTTTCCTAGAGATGTATTTATTGCTGGCTTCAAACTTATGTCCAGTTTGAATCCTTGATTTTGTGAAATTCTAATGATTTGCTAACCAATATGTTTCCCATGACATATAAGCATTTTGTTTGGTAAAAACATCATCAAAATTTATATATTCCCGACCACTTTATGGTTTGTTGTACTTCATAAAGTCAAGAAATTTTTGGTTAAAGACATAATAGAAAAACTATACCATAGGTATTTCGAATGTTTAGTCTTGGAAAAAACTGGACCATCACCATTAAAGATTGTTCGGTAGTGTGAAGATTTAAAGCTAATTAACTTTTTTATTTGAGAAACATAGTAAATATATGCCAGTATTAAGATTTGACCAAAATCTCTTCCAAGAAGAAGTTTTCAGGAAAGGCATGCCAAGCGTGAGACTTAAGTCCTGTTGGTTGATGCTATTTAACGTAATAATAAAAAAAAAAATCCATATCCTAAATTTTTAGCAAAAATCTTAATATAGTTTTTTTTAAGCAAAAAATTTATCTAAATTTTCCATGCTGGCATTGCACTGATGCCGCTTGTTATAACTCAGCCACCAACTCGTCAACGCGCTAACTCAGATCCTTGTTCATGTTGTGGTGTCGAACTCAACGGGATGTGGCTGGTGCGCTGTATATATCATGACTTTTCCAAAAGCAGCGGAAAAGTTTAACGGCTGCGTGCACCAACCACCGATCAAAATATTTCTCAACCCCGCGGCAACAGCAAGGCACCATCTAAGTGCACGTTACCATTGACTACCATCGCCTTTTCGCTTAACAAGTAGGAAACATAATGTTAACCTTCCTGAAGATAAACAATTTAGTACTGAGAATTGTTTATCATGCTTAGCCTGTTATCATGGTTTACTTTTTCATCTAACCTTCCACTGAAATGATTCATCCGTAGATGCCTCTTCTCTATGGCAAATCAGACCAGATTAGTACACCTTGACAAATGGATCAGAGACGCCAAAAAAATAAAAAAAATAAAAAAAAACCTGTACAGATCTGCAATAATAAAATATCTGAATATTTATGAATATTTATATTTTGAAGATATGATCGTTTTTCGTACCAAGTTGCAAATTTCTTTTATCTCCAAATCAAGGAATAAGATCCTATGGACCTAAACGACAGCGAAATGTGCACTTCAGCGTTTGTTGAGAACTGATGAGGCCGCATGGCCTGGCGGTGGCAGTAGATGAGGCCCTGCAACATCGTTCCAGGCATCGGAAAATGGACTCAATGAGATAAAAACAAACGACAACAGCTAATGAGCAAGGGCACCGTGCATTTAATTCTGTCACACAGGAGCCAGCGGCCACAATGATTACCCAACTTGCAAATCGTCGGAGCACCCTCTTCCTTTTCCACTCCACGAGCGCCACAGTACTGCACCACCCCCCTCCCACCTCAACCACCCATGCGATCACCGCGAAAGTGCTTCAGAATTCCTGCTTTTGCCATCAAAATTTCGAGGACGCCGTCGCCTCACGTTCCCAAATACTACACATCCGTGTTCTTCGCAATTTGGCCTCGGAACAGACAATTAAAAAAAAAAAAAAAGGAAAAAGATCAAAACCAAAATCATGGCATGGACGGCGACTTGAACCTATGAATTCATTTATGGATGGAACGATACAGAGGAAGAAAAGTAACGGAGAATGATTATTGGAAGTGTGGAGGTTGGGTGAAGACGGAGTAGGTGCGGCGGAGGAGATCGGGGGTTTTCTCGTAGCCGGAGAAGACCTCCTCCCAGATCTCGGCGAAGGCCCGGAGGATGAGGTCGTGGTGGCAGGGAGAATTGAGCGAGAGGAAGCGGTGGAGGAGCTCCCGCAGCTCCTCCCCGTCGACGATCTCCTTCTCGACGATCATTTGCAGCATTGACCTCCTGAAATCCCCCAGTGGGTCCGCCGACTCCTTCACCACCACCACGCTCTCCTCGATTCTCCTTCCTCCTTCGCTGCTGCTCCTTCGATGATGATGATGATAACGACGAGGCCTTCGGCAGTTCTCCTCTTCTCGGCGAGGGGGAGGGGGAGGAGGAGGAGGTGGGGGGTTCCTCCCCCAGGCCATGACGTTCTGCTCCAGCTCGTTGAGCTGGCGCAGGAGCCCGGAGAAGCGCGGCGTGCTCGCCGAGCTATCGGGCTTCTCCCCCGCCTCCTCCCAGCAGGAGGAGGAGGTGGTGGGGGAGGGGGAGGTCAGGGTGAGGGTGTCCGCCGAGGACGGATCTCTGACCCGGCGAGCCGTCACGGTGGGCTTGTCGGAGGTGTCGGCCGCCGACACTGATTTGGAGTCCTTGCAGCCGCATCCGAGGCCGAAGAGGGAGCTGCCTCTCCTCCTCGCCATACCAGGAGACATTTTTCTCTCTCGGACCGCCGTATTAAGATGAATGCGCTCAATTATAGCGCAAGCTTGGACCAAATGGCCTGCTCTCTAATTAGTGGTTCTAATCATGTTGCGTATATTCCCGACCCTCGTAGGGCGCGATGGTCCCTTCTCCTCCGGCTGTGATGTTTCCCATCGATGGTGGGTCTCCGTGGTTCCGATGGGGTAGCTTACGCTTGGGATTGTATCTTTTTATACGGTTTTTTTTTTTTTTTTTTTTTTTTTTTTTTTTGGGGTTAACTAAGTTTTGGTGGGGATAAATTATATACAAGTTGGAGAGGGGACGGTTCCATGGATCGTGAGCACGTATTTCCAAATATACCTTCTTGTTTCGGAATTACGGTCAGCATCGCAGGCTCCTATTGTTCGATTTACTGTTTGGTTTTATATGTTTATTTCGCAGCGCGGAGAGTAGTTTAATAAGACATGAAAGTCCGAGGTTGCAAAGGACAAAAGCTTGCAGAGATGTGCAATGTTCATCGACAGCTAAGCCGTATGATTTTTTATTTTCTATTCGGATGTGATGTCCCAACTCCCTTACTCTCCGCTTTCTAAGAAAGGAAAAATCAATAAAACAAAGGATGGCATTCTTGTGAAACTGAATTGGGAAATCTGGTAGGGGAGTAAGAGGATATGTTGTTTATCACATCCTCGATTTTAGTGCTTCTGGATGTAAGAAATTTGACTAGCCTTGACCAATTCCAAGGGGAACTTTATCATCATATTCCTCAAAAAGATAGACTCAGATGAATGGATGAGTCATCCATTCATCTCAATGATTATAAGAATACGAAACTGCAGTTTGTCAAACCTGCCTTTTATTCAAAGCATATAGGCTGAGACTACTGAACAACTAAAACCTCTATTATCTAATTTAAAAGGAAAAAAATAAACTTAATGCTAGCATTCGATTCCAGATTCCGATGATTATGAAATGGAGCAATGCTTATCTAAAATGACCCTATAGTTTATAGATGTCAAAGTATAATAGAAAATTCAAAAAACATCATTGGAAGGTAGAAATATGCATTCTATTTAAGAATTATTATTTTTCTTTGCATTCAAATATATGTGTTTTTTGGTGCTAGATGATCTCACTTAAGCTCAAACTATCACATATATTTTTCAGAATATATCAAAACATGTCATGTATCATAATATGCCTACAGAGCTGCTGCTAGTCCTGTCTAATTTGAGAACACATTCCTTTTCCAATCAATTTTGTGCTCTGCATTTATAGCTCTCAGACAAAAATTAGATGTCATCTGTTGTGCTCTCGCAAAAAAAAAAGAACTAGGCATGTTCAAACTTTAAAGTGCGGTGCCCTCTCTACGACACCATCCGGCCGCAACGCATCCATACGTGGAGGCCCACCCGAGGCTCTGCTTTATTACTCGGATGGACTTTCGGCCAACCTTCTTCTTCAAATGATCCAGAGCAATTGACACCAAGTGAATGCCTCCGAGATTCCAATGGAAGCCATTGCAAACTTTTAGTCCAGCAGAACCATAGCAACTGGACCAACATTGCGGCGGCAATTGGTCAAAGTGCCCGCAGGCCGGCCGGCACGCGGCCGACGTTGATTGATAGACGAGAGAAGAAAGACGGAATCCATCATAAACTTAAGACCGGGCTGGTAAACAGGGTGTTTGGTCAGTAGTTTTGCCAACTTATGGTGTCGCCGTGGGACCCCATTAGGTGAGGCCGGCAGGCAAACCGTACCATGACGCATGAGCGGCGGATGGCCTGGTGTTCCCCGTGCTCAACCTCCACCTTATTATACTTGTGATAAATTAATCCGTCTTCATTAAACCGAGTTAGTTTAATTTTAAGCTTAATAATTTAAAATTAAACCAACCAAATTAAGCTAAACAAAACTACTATTTTAATCAAAATAAATTTAATGTAAGATAGAAATGAGTTTAATTTTATCTTTATTTTAATTTCAGTACACTAATCCTTTTCTTTTATTTCTAGTAAACTTTAGAAATAACAAACTTTTTAAGAATCTCTAACAAATTCCCTAACTAACTAAGAAATTCTGTAACTAATTAACAAACTTCAACAACCTTGAAACTCTCTTATTGTCTACCTATAAATATTTAAAGCATTCTTTTGAATCATTTCATCACTCAGAACTAAACTAGCTCTCTTCTCTTTTTTCTCTTTTTCTTCCTTTTTTTTTCTTCTTTCTTTTCCATCTCATTTCATCTCTTACTCTGATTCTTGAAGCCTTATCGGACCTCACTAGAGATCGGAAGCTCATCGATGGCTGGGTGAAAGAAGAAGATTAGAGTTTGAAGGGCTTGTGTTGCCATTGATTGACGATGTTGGCAACAGGGTAACTGCCAGGTAATTCTTTCACTCTCTCTATTCTAGCTTCTATTTAGAGTATAAAAGTTTGAATTAAAAAAGAGTTGAGCCAATGCTCAACTCTTGGACCTCACCAAAGGTCTGGGCTTGAATGAAGGCTTACCACAAGTAAGATAGAAAATGAGAGGAGAGTGTCACCGATGAATGGCAAGCAATGGAAACCATCAATTGGACGATTTGGATGAGTTGAACCTCATTGATGGTTGAGTAAAAGCTCGACATTGATGAGGTAAGGGCCATCATCGGCTAGGCTCAACCGTTATCCAAGGTGGGCAATAGGGAGGAAGAGATCAGCCATGACTGATCAAGTGGACTATGGAAACGAAAGAGTTTCCATCGTACGATGAAATGCAGACGGTCGTGCATTTTTGATTTAACCCAGTCCATTTGAACTAAATTCTTCTGTTAATTTAATTAGTTTGAGTAGGCTTAGATTAAGATGAGGCATTTAAATCTGAACCGGCAAGACCCAAATCAATTGATCTTTATCTGATTAGGTTTAGTTTTGATTCTGCTGAACTAAATTAAACCATGTCAAACTAGCTTAATTAATTGAACCTTGATAAATTGGGAGAGCTCCATGAGTAACCCAAAATTTAGCCCAAGTTGTGAATTAGTTTCTAAAATTAATTTTTTATTATTAACCATAATGTTAATTATGCTGAATTAAAATGGGTTTAGGTAAATTGGTGATGAATTAGCCTAATTAAACTCTAGTTAAGGCTACTAGTGACCTAATTAATTCCCTAATGATCTAAGTAAGCAAAGGTAAGTTCAATACAACTTAATTTGTTGGCTAGAAACATTGATTAGCTATGGGTTTAGTTATGGGTAATTTCATTTGAATAATGATTGGTGAATATTATAAGGTGATTAAGCATGGGTTAGTAAGGGATAATTTTGTAATTAGCTAGTTTAATAATTTTTTGTGGAAAAAGTTAATTAGATAAATTACCAAATGCTTAGTAAGTTATAACGACCTAGTTAAGCATAGTTAAGAGGGGTAAAATGATAATTTTAAAATATAAGCTAGAAGGGCAAAATAGTATTTTTAAATTATAAATTTTAGTGAATTAATTATTTATTTATGTTAAATATAGGTGATTATTGATGTGATCTCACTAAAGAGACTATTAGAATTAGTGATCTGAGGTAGAAGTTCTACACTTATTATTATGCAATATGTTTTACGTCTTGCATGCTTGGATGCATCATGGTTTTATTGTTGGATTTCTCAACATGTTTTAATTAAGCACGATGGTTTATTGTAGAGTTGTTTATATGTGGTGGTATATTATTTTGGTTATAAATAGTTTTGGATTTGATTTGAGATTTATGAGTATGATATGTTAAGATATGTTATTTTGGATATGGTATGGTTTGGCTTTGTTGGATATGAGTTGTGATGTGGGCATGTGAATTAGTCATTGAGATGTGTATGATTTTTACTATTGATACATGGTACTAAGTATGGCAGTATTGATATGATTCCTTATTGGTCTACACTAATGACATTAAGGAAGAGTTTAAGAGTTGTGAGAGGTCAATGCAGAATCAGTCATGGTTTATGGATATGATGTGGCTGAGTTTATTATGCTAGATATTAGTATGGGAACCAATCTATGCGTGCGTATATTGCTAAGTTACTAGACATGAACTAGTGGCATAAGATTTGTTAGTATGCATCTTCAGTATGCAAAGTAACTTAGTCCAGTATTGAGGTTGGTTGAATTTGTAGATTTGATATTACTGTTAATACGTGGTATTAGTTCGGGCAGTAATTATATGATTCTGTAATGACCTAGACCAACAGTACCGGAGAAGAGATTAAGAGTCATGAGAGACCAATGTAGAATCAGTCATGGTATATGGATATGATGTGGCTGAGTTTATTATATTGTACACTAATATAGGAACTAACTTGTGTAAACGTATATCGTTAGGTTAAGTTGTTAGATGCGGATTATTGGCATAAGGTTTGTCAATATGTATCAATAGCATGCAGAAGATTGAGATATGGATATATGGTTATGTTGATGATTTAGGCATTTATTCTAGTTTATATTGGTATATGAGCATGGCTAGTTTAAAGGTTTTACAGTTGGTTTGTGGATATACTATGTTACTTTCTGTAAAATTATATTTTGATATATTATTCATTCTGGTTTTCTTGATATATTCATAATGGTATGTATAGAATTTTTACTAAGCTTTTAACTCATTATCTCCTACTTTGTTATAGAGAATGATGACAACGCTTAGCTACTGGGTCCATATCTAGAAATTCGGCATCAGATGTGAGAGTAGCATATAGTTTACTATATCATTTGACATTGTAGATATATTGATATTTATATTGAGGTTGATATAAATATACAGACATTTATATACTAGTTGAAGATTTAGGACAGTATTATAAGATATATGGATTTAATTTCCACTGTTATTATCTTGATTATTGTTACATTGTTCATGTTGAGGTTTAGAAGATCTTGTGCCCTCTTAGGGCTCGCTTTAAAAGTATGCAATCATGATGTCTCCGGATCGAAGATTGCAGCAATACTAGTGTAGCCAACAATTTGATTACCAAAAGGAAGACCAAAACCTCCTCCTTTCGTCCCTAATAAGATTTGAGAATGGAGGCTTTGTTTTATATATCATTCTCTTCTGAAAAAGGGAGACGAAATATCTATATGGAGCGTGACGAAATCTAATGCTAAAGATATTCAATATTCCAATTTCCAAGCTGCCATCTATGAGCTTTATGTCCTTCTACAGGGCAAGCATCAGGGAAACTTTGAGGGTGGTCGGAGGGCTGTTTGCAACGCCCCAAGCATTAGCAATTATTTTTAAGCTATACTCTAGATGGAGGAGTTGTAATGGACTAGGTTAAGCCAGATTAGCTTGGAATGGCGCGCGGATACAATTGTCAATTGTCAATCCAATTCTAACTTGTTTACTGTAATTTTCAAATATTAACTCCATTTTTTTTAACTTGTTTATTGTCACATCCAAATATTAACTCCATTTTTTTTATCACACGGATAACACAAACTGAAATGTATATTAGTTATTAATCTAGTAGGACACTAATAAACTAACCATCTCAAGCCGGATTAGTATTTGGTTGAGAGATTAGGTCATGGATTGTCAACTTTGCTCCTAAGACTTTAAATTTTTATGATCATTTGGTTTATGTTAATCTATCTTGATAATATAAGTTTGCCGTATAAATTGTCATATTGAGCAATTAGAGAAGATAACTTAAGTGATAACTTTGATTCCCAACAGTCAAAGATTATTGCAAATCATAGTAATCCAATTCTCATATGAAAGATGACTATATGAGATTACCAACGTCTGATTACCTTAAATTACATTCTTGATTTTCAAATATATTTAATAATATATAATCTAATTATATATTTAAATATTTAATATTATATTTAATATACAATATCTAATATAAATATTTTTTATATTAATAGTAAATTTAATATTAATATAGAACTTAATATTTTAAATACTATTATATATTTATATAATGATATATAGATATTAAATTTTAAATTATTAATATTTATGATATTTTTGTATATTAAATTATTATACAATATATTACTAAATATTTATATATATTATATATTTAGAGTTAGACTTGGTTACATCCGAATATAGCCAAAGATAGATTCGGTAGCCTTCCTCATCCTTAAATTTATATTTTTCATGGATCACAAAGATGAAAAAGATGGATGGCTTTGAAATCTATGTAAATTCAAAAATCAGAGAGATGACCAGATTTTGAACTTAGTTACATTCGAATATAGCCAAATTTAGCTCATATATTAATATATATTATATAACGAAATATTTAAATATATAATATTTTAAAATCAGTTTATAAAGAATCTTATTTTTTATTAAAAAATTTTATATTCTAGCAAAAAGAAGGAAGAGTCATTTAAAAAATAAAAAAGATTTATAATAAAGTTTAAATAAAATTTAAAAATATGATAAACTAAATATTCTATTTTGTTATTAAGAAAAATATGGTAATCTTTCATTTCTGAGAATCTTATTATTAAGATTATTAGAAATATAAGATTTTTTATAATATTATATTAATGTGAACAAAGCACCACTTTAATTTTTTCTTGGTATTTGTTAAAAAAATCTTATGCAATATTTTTTTTCTTGATGGAAAGGATCCACGGTAATGAGGTTAGGCAGTCGGATGGTTCTCTCCCAAATACTCTCCAAATCTTGGTCAGGGTGGGATTTAATCCTGCATTACTTAGTAGAGGTGCCAAAAATTTGCTAGCTCAATAAGCTGAGATCTTCTCTGTCTATTCCCAGGACCTTAAATGTCTTTTTATTTGTTGATCATATCTTATAGTCATGTCAACTTGATTGAATCTTTTAATACGTTGAAATCGGATTAAACATAAATATTTTTATGCCGAGTCCATACTACATCATCTCGTATTGGGTTTATGTGATGGGTTTGGATCCTATGCTTGCCACCCCAAATTGATGGCCAGTAATATGGGCCGCTGCCCATCAACCTTTGGGCCATGGGACCAGCTTTGTCCGGTGGGTACTGGATGATGGGATGAGAGATGTAACCGTAGCATTTGTTCTCTCTTGCCCAGGTTCAAAAGCTGTCGTCCGTCATTGAAACGGAGGTGATCTACCAAACCATTATCTTAAAAATATTCAAGGCCTGAGGCCCATAAAGCTGCCCATCCCAAATGCTTATGTGAAGGGCCAACAATAAATTTTGCTCTTGACTTTTATAAACCAAAATTTTAAAACATTTTCAATAATTTGATTCTTGTTTAGCTGTAATACAAATATTCTGATGCAGAACGTGGATGAGACACAAATGTAATGAAATAATTATATATATATATATATATATATATATATATATATATATATATTATGAAATGACTAATTATTCAGAAAGATCAAAAACTAGTTAAGCTATACTATGCAAGACAGATGGAAGCATACACTGGAACTAGAACTGTTAGAATATTAACGAAACCAAGAAAGTAAAGGTTAGGAAACCCTCGGTTAGGACATGTTCTCAACATTCACTAAATCAGAGAAAAAGAATTAGAGAAAGGATTTCATATACTAACAGTGATCACTCGAAGATTGAAACAAGAAGATCGCTCTGACAGGTAGAAAGTCCTGGATGAAGAAGCTGTCTACCGAAGAGGATCTTTGAAATATGGTTCAGAGGCAAAGACGACTTCCTCTTTGGCTCATGAATCTCTGAGAAAACAACAAACAACAAACCACAAATTTAAGATGGTGGAGAGAAGTAAACAAAGAAAATAGAGAGTAGAACTTGAGAAAAGAAGCCCTTTGGGGCTGATTTGATCCCGGCGGCTAGAACCCCTGAAAGGTGGACTTTCGGATCGAAGACTCGCTGATCGGGGTTGCTCTGGAGGGCGTGCAACAGCGAGGAGGAGGTTCGGTGGGCTGCAAAGTGTAGCAAGAGGAGATGGGGGCCTGTGGTTGGCGGCAGGGTTGTTTTAGGGTTTCTGAAGGGGGGGCGGCTAGGGTTTGGGTTTGAGAAAGGTTAGAAAAAATGAAAGGAAACACTAAAGGCTTCACACCCACTCCTTCCCGAAGTACCAAAGCCTTCATAGCAATGGAAAAAAAAACTTCAGAATTTTCTCATTAATGGTTTTTTTTCAATTTACAAGAGAAAGGTCTTTTTATAACCCCTTCATGTCAATACAAGTTAAATCATTCATTTTAAGTACATAGTTGACATGAATTGTAATGTATGGCATGTGATTCTTCTTGGGGAGGCAGGGATCTCTGCATGCTTCATCTGAGATGGCCAAAAAGAGAGTGGCTGCAATTTCCAAGCTTGTAGAGAAGGGGAACCACTCGAGAGAAGGAAAGAGTGGGCACCTTTGATTCCTCCTGCCATCTTTGACTGGGCGGCAACCTTCTTCCATCTGGGGTGCATGAAGATCTTTCAATTAGAGAAGGGCAGTCAATTTCTTCCATAGATGCTTGCCAGGGGACCACATGATAAGTATGGAAGTCAATGAGCGCCCAAAAGCTTCCATATAAGGATGGGTGGCATGAAGAAAAGAGGAAGGAGGGTGTTGGCGCCTAGATTCCTTCCTAAATTGATGTGGGCTGGCTCCTTGCTCTGCTCTGGTGATGCCATGTGTCCTGGAGTAGTCCAAGACATGGGTCATTGCATGGTTGATGGGTCTTCTGTTGGGTCTTCTCTTGGGTCTTCAAGGTGAACCTTCTCTTGATTTATTACAGGACTCAATGAAAGAAAATAACATTTGACACTTGACCAACTCCTAGATTCCAACAATGAACCAGGCTAACTAGCACAACTGGACTCGACAAGGACTCTAAGAATAAAGAAAAAGGACTCTCATAAATCAGAGATCCATAAGGAACCTTGAAACCTCTGTCTCAATCTGGTGCCTGCACTAATTCTTCCGGGCTGGGAGGAACTCGACCCCGTCGAGTAAGGGTCAGTTTGACTTTGGTACTTCTATAGGAGGTCTGGGTCTATGTGTTGCAGATCTTCTCGGATAATCCACGAGTCCTCTGATTCCGACCGACCTTGCCAACGAACCAAATATCTTTGGTAACCTTTATTGCGGGTCATGACAGCTTGGTCATCCAGAATCTGCTCAATCCTGCCTTTCCTCTCGGGCCAATTTGTGGGTGGACACTCAGGTGAGGGCTCACTCTCAAAGGAACGGTCAGGTCCAAAAACTCGCTGGGTACCACTGCTGGGTCCCTATATTCTACTAAGTCTGAGGTAGTGAAAATAGAGCTAATGCCTAACCATGGAAGTAACTTTAATACACATGGATTGGTTCCTACATTCTTTAACATTCTAAAAGGACCAGCTCCATGAGCATGTAACTTTCTAACATGACATAGTTTTCCCTTAACAAAATCCTTGACTTGATTCTGGGGATTAGCCAACTTATTATCAATATTTAAGTGAATGCTAATGTCATGATGCAGGTGTTGTGCAATTAACTCTGATACTCGTGTATGGTTGGACAAGTTGAATGGGCATGTGAACTCAGTAGAATGTGACAAAAGTCCTTATTACTAAGACTTGGATTGACACTTAACTGAAATGCAGACTTACTAAGGCATTCCTATGGAAAGAAATTTTATTAGACTCTCTAGACCTAAACCTAATAGACTACAGACTCTCTAGGTTTGATCCTGGATTGGTGGATGGCATGGATTCTTAAGAGGTTCCATAGGGTCTTCTGAAAGTAAGTGGCAAACCGAACTGGGACTAGATATAAGAGGTGTAAGATATCCCTAAGTAGTGGAATGTGACTAGATATTCTTTTTGAAAACACCTTATGAAATTCTCCTAAAATCTCCACTACTACCTCTTGGATGTGATCGTGAATTTTCCTAGTCTAAATTGATGACCCCTTACTGATGTCTTGTTCTAAACCCTCAGCAAAAATTATACAAATCTCTTGTTCTAAATCCTTCATGAATTCCACTATTTCTAAAGGTTGCTCTATAGGGCTTAGCTCTTAGACTTCAGCTTCCTCAAGTTGACCATTTTGCTCCTCCATAATCTCTTTAGCTACAAGCAATGGTTCATGTTCAACTAGGATGGTATCAATTTCTTTAGACTCAACCCTTAGATCAGACTCAGTTTTATAGACTTCTCTTTCTATCTCTCCAATAGGTGTAGTTTCTTTTTCCTCTAACATGTCACTAGGCTCAAGCTCAATCTCCTTTCCCTTAAATTCATCAATAGGCTTAGTGGCTTCTTCTCCTAATGGACTAATGGACTCACAAATTTCTACCTCTACATGACTAAGGGACTCGGGACTATCGACCTTTAAATGATTATTGGGCTCAACCTCTTCGTCCTTAAAGCCTTTAATGGGTTCTTCCTCATCCTCTTCGTATTCATCAACTAAACTTGTGTCAGCCTCATATACCTCCTCGATACAACCTATAAGGGGTTCTTGATCTCTCTCCTCATCACAGTCAATAAGTTCAGGGTTTTCTAGATTGTCAATTTGAGTAGGATCCTGAACAACTATGCCTAGGCTAGCCATGTCTAGCTTTTCCTCCCTGTGTTCAACTATGGTGGTAGGAATGGGTTGGGCAAACTGATAGATAGGAATGGGCCGGATAGTAGGAGTGGGTGGGGCAAGTGGGGGAATAGGAGTGGATCGACTCATGGGAATAAATGGGGTGGTAGGGAAGGGTGGACTCTGGTGAACACATGGGGCAATAGGGATGGACTGGCTAAATGAGTCTAGATTAGGGCTTGACTTATTTCCAGAAATATTAGTCCTATTAAGTGTGGCCTGATGGGTGATGGGCTCCTTATGCCTATAGGACATGGATAGGTATTTCTCCCTAAGTCTAATCTTCATGGCTCTCCATGTTCTAATGGGCATCTCCCTCTTTTGACGACATGCGTGCTCAACCTTTTCCCAATATATCTTAGCATGTCGGGTTAGTTTAAGCCTGACAAATTTTACCTTCCCTTCTTCTGACATTTCTTCCCGATCGAAATACTCATCCATCCTCCTTTTCCAATCAATGTAATCCTCTAGCTCTATATCACCACCAAAAGTGGGTGCATAAGGCCGGGTGCTCCTAATGGATCTTTCCTCTAAGTTTACTAAGTATGGATATGAGCTTCTAGGGTGATACTCAGGGGTAAAATCATAGTGATAGGCTCTCTTAGGGTCAGGATGTGGGGTAGGTAGACGAGGGTCTAACTTAGGCTTAGTCCTGGTCTTACGACTTTCTGATAGGGAGCTCACTTGATCATTCAATTGGGTCAATCGTTTAGTAATGGTCCTAAGCATAGCTCCAATGTCATTGTTCATGGGTGGGTCGGATGGGGACTGACTCTGACTGGATTGGTATGGGCTTCGGACCGAGTTGGCATGCAAGCAAGCACACAAAAAGAAAAAAAGAACGACTACTGGCTCCTAGACCTAGAGCTCAAATAAAGTGTGTCAACTAAATGCTAATCAATCACCAAGTACCCTGCAGCTGGTCAGGTAGCAAGTGGGAGGGGGGAAGGTTCTTCCTGCTTAATGCAAGGGCCTAATTAGAGTAACCCCGTCACTCCGCTTAAGTCGTTTGACATTTGACCTCCAGCCTTAGATACCACGTTTCAGTCGTAAATGGAGAAAGACTCACACCAGTTTTGACAAAATATGTAAACTCAACCGTGGGTATCCCTACTGCTTAATTATGTCTACTAGATTTTAAAATTGGGAGGTTTGAGCTCGTATGCAGGTTGATGGTTTTCTGAGCCTAGGAAGGATGATGAAATCCCCACCTGATCTGAGATAGCGGTGCCCTTAAGTAATTTAATGCAGAGATGATGGAACACTAAAGACTTGAGTTAATAAGTCGGGTCTCTAATCAAAAAGGATCACGTCCGGCCGTAGTTCATTACTCCCCTGGGACAAGAGTTATACTTGCGTATAACCGCTCAGGAGGCATGACACTTTAGGGTTAAAGGATGCAGCAATACAGAATTTTTTCTTTTTTTAGTTATGAAACTAATTAATAGCAGTAATTAAAATATTTTAATTAATTTTTTTTAAAAAAAAATTTTATATGCAAAGAAAATAAGTAAATACGGAAGGTGTGCAGAAATTTTAGCAAACTAAAATTTTCAGCACCTATGCAAAACTACTTTCTTAATATGATGCAAGAACAAGTCCTAATAACCTGCTCTGATACCAAAACTGATGCAGAACGTGGATGAGACACAAATGTAATGAAATAATATTATATATATATATATATATTATGAGATGACTAATTACCCAAAAAGATCAAAAACTAGTTAAGCTATACTGTGCAAGACAGGCAAAAGCATACACTGGAACAAAAACTGTTAGAATATTAACGAAGCCAGGAAAGTGAAGGTTAGGAAACCCTCGGTTAGGACATGCTCTCAACATTCACTAAATCAGAGAAAGGATTTTATATACCAACAGTGATCACTCGAAGATTGAAACAGGAAGAACGCTCTAACAGGTTGAAAGTCCTGGATGAAGAAGCTGTCTACCAGAGAGGATCTTTGAAATATGGTTCAGGAGCAAAGACGACTTTCTCTTCGGCTCGTGAATCCCTGAGAAAACAGCAAGCAACAAAACACAAACTTAAGATGGTGGAGAGAAGTAAACAAAGAACAAAGAGAGTAGAACTTGAGAAAAGAAGCCCTTTGGGGCTGATTTGATCCCGGCGACTGGAACCCCTGAAAGGTGGACTTTCGGATCGAAGACTCGCTAATCGAGATTGCTCTGAAGGGCGTGCAATAGCGAGGAGGAGGTTCGATGGGCAGCAAAGTGTAGCAAGAGGAGATGGGGGCCTGTGGTTGGCGGCAGGGTTGTTTTAGGGTTTCTGGACGGGGGAACGGCTAGGGTTTGGGTTTGAGGGAGGTTAGAGAAGATGAAAGGAAACACTAAGGGCTTCACACCCACTCCTTCTCGAAGTACCAGAGCCTTCATAGCAATGAAAAAAAACTTCAGAATTTTTTCATTAATGATTTTTTTTCAATTTACAAGAGAAAGGTCTTTTTATAACCCCTTCATGTCAATACAAGTTAAATCATTCATTTTAAGTACATAGTTGACATGGATTGTAATGTATGGCATGTGATTTTTCTTGGGAAGGCAGGGATCTCTGCATGCTTCATCTGGGATGGCCAAAAAGAGAGAGTGGCTGCAATTTTCAAGCTTGTAGAGGAAGTGGACCACTTGAGAGAGGGAAAGAGTGGGTGCCCCTTGATTCCTCCTGCCATCTTTGACTGAGCGGCAACCTTCTTCCATTTGGGGTGCATGAAGATCTTTCAATTAGAGAGGGACAGCCAATTTCTTCCATAGATGCTTGCCAGGGGACCACATGATAAGTGTGAAAATTAATGAGCGCCCAAAAGCTTCTATATAAGGGTGGGTGGCATGAAGAAAAGAGGAAGAAGGGTGTTGGCGCCTAGATTCCTTCCTAAATTGATGTGGGCCAGCTCCTTGCTCTGCTCTGATGATGCCATGTGTCCTGGAGTGGTCCAAGACATGGGTCATTGCATGGTTGATGGGTCTTCTCTTGGGTCTTCTCTTGGGTCTTCAAGGTGAACCTTCTCTTGATTTATTACAGGACTCAATGAAAGAAAATAATACTTGACACTTGACCAACTCCTGGATTCCAACAACGAACTAGGCTAACTAGCACAACTGAACTCAACAATGACTCTAAGAATAAAGAAAAAGGATTCTCATAAATCAGAGATTCATAAAGAACCCTGAAACATCTGTCTCAATCCGGTGCCTGCACCATATTCTCCATGCAATGTTATGTAGAATGTCTGTTGTAGTTTACATGAGTCAAATAGAGAATCAGTAAACAACATCTGAGTTTTGAGTTCTTGTATATTTCATCATTATATCATTTTTATGTAGTAAAAGTATAATGAAAATATGTTGATCAACTGGAGTCTATGTTGTCATGGGAGAGACAAAGGCATAGCTTTGTGGGGAAAAAAAATCAAAAGTAATTCGAGATCAAGAAGAAGAAGACGAGAAAAATAAGAGGTTTGTTACGAAGGTTGAGTGTTTTTTTTTTTTTTTGGGTGGTTGGGGGGTGGGATAGATAATAAAACGTCAAAGCCTAAAAACCCAATAATTTGAAGTTATAAGAGTTATCCTCGGGTTACCTTCAAAAGCTAGCTCAAAGGCCACTCTGTTTAATATTGAACAATCTTTTTAATATAAGGCTGCAAATGTGTAGGGTTGGATAAAATTATATTTAATTTTGTTCCTACCCAATTTTATATTGAGATATAATTTTGGATCTGAATCCAACTCATTTACTAATCAGATCAAATTCATAAAAAAAATATTAAATTCAATTAATTATTTAGATTTGTTCATATCAAATATGTTTCAGATCAAACCCAAAATATTATGGTTTGGAATAGAATTGAATAGAATTATGTTTGCATTTAAGTTCAGTATCTAACTATTATTTTATAGCTAAAATTTAGTAATTGATAACCAAATATAAATCTGTTAAAAAATTTAAATAAGTTTAAAAAGAGCTAACTTATAATTAAATGTCCATTCAAAAACTTTTAATTTGACTCAAATAAATGATTATCCTTAAGTTTATAAATTATAATTTTTAAAATATTTATCAATATACTTAAAGATATTATAAATAAGAATCTATCAAAAAAAATAATGAAATATGAATATTTAGCTATGATTAAGTAAAAATACATGAGAGGAATTCTAGTTATTAAAATAAAAAGGAGAATTAATTTAAATAAAGATTTATTTAATGAATTGGTAAAGATAATTGGAGTAGAGTGAAGAAATATAAAATTTACATAATTAAAGTTGATGGGTTGGACTGGATCAGGTTCAATTTAGATTGGATTGGGTTCATTTTCTTTTTCTTTGGGGTAATAATTGGGTTCATTTTTTGTCGATTGAAATTAGATCTGAATAATATATAGGTCGGGTCGAGTCAAGTCATGAGTCGGATTGAAATATACTCGAACTTTAACTCAAAATTTAAAACAAATCTAATTTTCGAACCTAACCCAACCCATGACTTTTTAAGTACGTATCAAATCGAATCTAATTAGACTGTAATTAGGTTGGATCATAGGTCAACCAAACTCATTTATTAGCTTATGTTTATGCGACAACGTTTCAAAGAGCAAAGCATGGCGTAGTGAATCCAATTAAAATGAAAGATTTTATTTATAAATTCCAACAAAAAGTTCTTAAAGGCTTCACTTTCTTTCTATATTAGTAACACCAAAGGAGGGAGAAAAAGATGCTAAAAATAGATAAATTATAAAGAATATGAATTTTTTTTTCTCATTTATTTTTTTCTCCTTTTGATTTACTTTATTATTTTCACTCATATTAATAGCATAAGACTTTTTCATTTAATCCTACTTAGCTAGCGTCAAGTTTGCTCCAATTAAAAATGACAATTTTATTCCAATGGAATAGGATCTATCTTCGTTTAGGAATGACGGGTTTAAATAAAAAATCAAAAATTTTATGATCAAAATTAGTATAGAACTTATAATTATACTCTCTATCATGAAACTCACTCCCAATATATATTTTAAAATATTTTAATTATTTTTTTAATTTTTTATTTGTAAAATATTTTTTAACTTTATTTTTTTAAGATAATTTTTTTTAAAAAAATAGAGTGCAATGGAATGGGATTGGGGATGGAAATTAAAATAGGATTGGGTAAGGAAAGATAGGACATAATCGGCGACCGGCCCTGGCCGGCCTCGTTGCAGTTCCTAGCTCTGTCAATCATGGCAGCCATTGAGTTGAGGACCACCGTACCATCCTGCCGTGCGACATCCATGGGCCCCATTATTCATGGAAATAAGTCCATGGCAGGCTCAACTTGGTCCAAAACTTCCAACCCCGGTTCCCCGTACAAGAATGCCCAGGACAAAATGGAGCAGGCCTGAGCTGGATCTCTACTGTCTCGAGACTACTTTTGTCTTGGTACTGGTGCGAACCCCTACTAAGATGCAGACCAGTGACAATTTCATAACCTTTTCTAAAGCCTTTATGGCTGATGCGATCCTGGCATTTGATTATGCCTAATCAATATGAGGTTTCGTGGTTTTTTATCATAAAAAACTTTGTTATTGCTCTCCTAAATATAATCAACAGTGCACAGAGCTTAGGTGTTTCTATCAACTTTTCAGGGTAGGCCAGCAGAATGGAGCATTTTTCAGCCTTGTTTCGGTGTTTACACATTGAAAAGAGGTGCAGCGGCAACATCAATCGTTTCGAAGATATAAAGAGTTGCTTAGATCAAGTCTTTGGGGAAGCATCTCCCAGGACTTGGACAGAGCCATCTCCAAATGGAGAAGAGTTACATGTGCAACGAGATGTGATTTTTAATTACTTCTGTTTAAAACTACATTTAAGTATTAGAAAAATTAAAATATTCAATTCTCTAGATTGTAAAAGGCTTAAAAAAAACCTCGGTTATGCAAGTTTAGTTAAGCTAAACAATGTAATCATAAATTAGGCTTTTACTTTTCATAAAAAATTTATTTTAAAAAAAAATCAAAAAGCCAAACAGGCTTTTAGCTCCAATTAGAACTCAAATTATTAAGTAATTAGTTGACAGTATCTATATATATATATATATATATATATATATATATATATATATATATATATATATATATATAATAAAAAAATAGATTTAGCTACATTAAAATGTAATTAAATTCATAATCATCTTTCTCATCTTTTAATCTATACGAATTCTATTTAGAATCTGATCATTTTCACTATTATTGAATTCATATGAATTCTGAAACCGTCTTATCTTTTTTTTTTCTTCTTTTTTATTTTTAAAATTCATGAAATATATAGATCAGAAAACAAAGAAGATGATTAAACATAAATTTTACTGTGTTCAAATGTTTTAAAACTAACCATCACCCTTATTACATATGTTTTAAAAAGTAAAATATATTATTTGAATATATCTTAAATATCTCCATTTGTAAGATACGTAGTCGCATATGACTTTCCCTCTGTTCTTTCGAAAGAAAAAAAATAATAATAATAAAGAAAAGAAGAAGAAGAAGAAGAGAGTCACGTAGATCAAACGGGATGCTCAACTCTACAAATATGACCTTATAGCCCTCAAAGAGTTGAATGGAGAACATGCCTTCTGTGATTCCTGTTACGCTTCAGTCATTTAACCGACCAGTAACTGGCCTGATCCGTGGAACAGCTACCGTTTAGCTGCGAGGCTTCAAAATCAACGTCATCAGTCATTTAACTGCCCCAGAACTACTTAAAATTGATCCTCTCTTGGCCTTTTCTACGACACGCTTGTTGCCAACGCAACCTACCGAACCCCTCCAAAAAAAAAACAAAAAAAATCTACATCTAGACGTGGAAACCATTAGAACGCTGGACATCACGCAAGGCTTGACAGCTCGGCCTGCTTTTCTTCCCCTTTTCTTTTCCTTCTATGATTAGCTAGCAATTTATTATGTAACATATAACTTTTAGGTAAAACATTCTTTTGATCCTCAAACTTCCCTCAAATTTCATTTTCATCATCAAATTTTCAGCTGTTACAATTCCATTCCTTATACTTTAAAAAATATTATATTTTTAACTATTTAAATTAAAATTAATTAAATAATCAATATGTGACACTAATGTAAATATGTGAAGATTTTTTTTCTACTTAATATGTTAGGTGTTGAGCTAATTTTAACTAATCTATGCAACATGAAATGTTATATTTCTTATTAACAATAAAAATTTTAAGGATCAAAATGATATTTGGGTGAAAATTTGCCTAACTTTTAAATAACTCGCTTGCCCGGAAAATAAAAGAAAAAGAAAGCCTGGTGCTTGGTGACGCCATGTATTTGGTGCCATTTCTCCGTCACGCCCCACCCAATCTTGTTTTGTTTTGTTTGGAACCGTCTGCAATGCTCCGCGAATCACGTGAAAATAGATTTAAATGATCTTGTCTTCCTGATTTATTTTTATAAACGTATTTGACCATAATTGGTCAAATACGAACTAATCGTCCTGCAGTAGGTGCCCCACCAAACCAAAACTGACCAAATCGAGAGCTTTTGGCGATCCAAAAATTCTGAAAATTAAGAAGTATATTGAATTCTCTCCGTGAGATGATTTCCAGCTTCTTTATTTTTTCAGGACTAAGTTTGTAGCGTCGAAAAAATTTCTCTCACCGACGCTCTCTCTTTTGCTGACCATCCAGGCTTCTATCATAATATATTTCATATGTATTGCTTACGGGGGCATCCAGACGGGGACCCTTCCATGGTGGTGATGTATTGTGTAAGTGGAAAAAGAGAGTGCTCTCTCCCTCTCCTTTTTTTTTTTTTTTTCTTTCCTTTTCCTCACGCACTAACACGAGATGATGGACGGACCCTTGAGATTCTGTGTTCAGAAAACGATGCCTCTCATTTGGGCTTCCCCTTGAATCTTACTTGCATCAATGTCTTTCTCAAATCTTAAAATCCTTGGACATTATGACCCACTCCAGTCGAAACTTTTTGTTTTTGCTTCAGCCAGCGTAGACTACATTGTTCAAATGCAATGCATCAGGAGCCTAGAGATTCATGCATGCTTGGTGGACGATCACTCTTATATAACCTGCTATTAGCTTTCATCATTTTATACAATACATCATGTATGGTTTCAATGGAAACTCTTTGTTTCCAGTGGGAAATGATTTCACTAAGGTAGATCGGAATGCAGGATGAACTTTAATTAGTATTCGTGATTTGCGCATGATGCAGGCTATTCTGCATCCACTCCAATTCGATCATCCATACGGCAACTGAAAATTTGTTGCACCACGTTATTTTTTAAGTGGAAATACTTGAACACATCTTTTAATTAATAAGAATAATTAACAGAAGTCGTTTAGATAAAGCCGAAAGATGCTTTCTTTTAATATGTTCTCTATCCCTCTTTTTTATATATTGTTTTGTCTCGGCCATCTTTTTTTTAAAAAATGATGTGGACTAAAGTTCTCGACTCGTGCTGATAACACCTCATGGGAGTCGACCATACCTCATATGTACTTAAAATAACCATACCTACTCAAAAAACTTGGCTAATTTGTTTAAATTATAATGTACATTTGCATGACCAGCTTTGTTAGATAATCCAAAACATGTTTGTTTACACGTTAAAAAAAAAATTAAAACAAACAGTATTTGAAATCTCAAGGTAAGGCTCCTGTGCATTGGTGACTTCCGGTGGGAATTGGAAAATAGTTTCATTTTTATCGTCTTAGTGTCACATCCCAATCCATGATTAAGATTGAGTGTATGGGACACTTATAATCAAAACTACAGTTAAATTATTTATATAACTTTGGTTTCATAAATCAAGCATATAAGTTCTGATTATAAATTCCTCACTATAATCCAAGACAGAAAGTGGGTCGAGTTGGGTCAGGTCACACCTCTGTCTGAACCCAGTCCGAATAGTTTTTTTGAATTTTGGGCTGGATCAAAAATTATTCTAGAACTCAGGTCTGCGCTCGATCCACAATCTATGAACCCAACTTGAGTTAGGCCATTGGGGACAAAACAATGGGCCGGCTTAGCCTAAGTTAGCTCAGGATTGGCGTCGATGGGCTTGCGATGGGTAGAGGTAATGAGGACGATTAGAAACTCTTTGGCTTTCAGCTTCCGCATCATTTTTATGATGAGATCCAGCTGCTTGTATCGATCGAGCCTTTGGCTGATAAAAGACGAACTCGAAGGTTCTTTTGCAGAATAACAGGTGGAGAAGATCACCGCTAGCGACAACCAACGGTGAGGCCTTTGTCTTGGAGGTGCCAACGATGTCGCGGATGATGGACAACCAAAAGTCCTTCGGGTTTCATCTTTTGCATCATTTTTATATTGAGATTTACTGGCCACTTGGATCGATCGAGCCTTTAGTCGGTAAAGACGAACTTGAAGGTGCTATTACGGAACTATAGGTGGAGGAGAAGGTCACTGCCAATGACAACCAACGGGAGGGCCTTTATCTTAGAGATGCTAAAGTTGTTAAGGATGCCTATCTCATTGAGGGTGAGGACCTCATGTATGATTGGGGCATCGACGTAAGGAACTTGGTCATCAGGGAGAGGAAGCCCTCCAGGAGGAGGTCCCGGAAGATGATGGAGTAATAGTCTACAGCCTTGCACCTCCTAAGTGGTCTTGGTCGAGAGGGCGGGGGTGGTGGTAATGGATTAGTTGGCAAAGTAGATAAAGGTGATGGAGCCAATAGAGATGCCGGTGGAAAGAATAAAAAAAGAAAAGGAAGGGTTTGATAGGTGTGGAGGTATGGTGCAGCCTTGGTAAGGAGATGAGGAGAGGGCGAGGAGCATAAAAGGAAGGGTTTGATGGGGCCAAGCTGAATCGAAGCACCAATAAGGAGATGAAGGAAGGGTGAGGAGCAAAAAAGGAATGGTTTGATAAGGTTGGAGGTATAATTCAGGCTTTCACTTCTCTCTAATCATTTCCACCCTCTCTCTCTCTCTCTCTCTAATCACTTCTCTCTAATCGTGCCTCATTCAAGCTTGGGTATAGGCCAAGCTCAGGTCAGGCCAATGCTCTACTTGAGCTTGACTCAAAATTGATATAAGTCTTAATTTTGAACCCAAGCTCAATCTAAAAATATAGAAACTCAGCCTATATATAGCCTAGCCCTGAGCCAGCCTAACCCGACGAGCCTCGGACTGGCCCAAACCCACTTCCAACCCTATTCCAACCCAACAAATATTGTTTCTAAGCATCTCTTGGCTCCATGAAAGGCAATGATCTAGTCATGTGATTTGCTTGCTATCACGAGATGAAGCATAACTAGATTTGATTAATATGATTATCATCACAAGCAAAAGCATGATTAGCCTTAGTTTCCATCATTGGATGAAATATTACTAGATTTGTTTAATCTAGTTGTTACTATAAATTGAAGCATGGTTAGACCTAGTTGCCATCATAGATTAATGTATGACTAGATTTGTTTGATTTGGTTGCCATTACGAGCTAAAGTATGACTAGATTTGATTGCCTACCATGAGTTGACCAATTTTATATGTCGTAAGTTTAAATAATATTGATAAATTTGCCTTAAAAGGAGTGTGTTATATTGGAAATACATTACTTGTTATATCAAGTTTAATATATCTCTTAACAAAGTTATTTGTTGATTTGTCATGATACATATTTTTATAGTTATAATCTATTTAATGCATATGTTTATGGCTCCTCTATTTAACTATGCATGTATTTGATTATATTGTTAGATATCATATATTTATTCATCTATGCATGTGAAAGCTATAATTTATTAATGATTTATAATAAAAGTACATGTCCATGATATTATGTGGAGGGGGTTCTTATTAAGTTGTAGGTTATATCATTTTATTTATTTTCAAAGGAGATGCTTAGAAATTGTATTGGATTGCGCTAGAGTGAGGAATATGTTGCATAACTTATGTGTTTGATTTCTAATACTAGACTTATGCAAATAATTGAACCTTAGTTTTAAATGTATTTGTATTACATCTTAAAGACTAATTTAGTTTAGTTGAATTTAATGTTCTTGATAAGTTAAGAATTTATTTATATTTAGGCATTGTATAACATTTTAGGATTACATGCAGAAGTTATCTGGTTGTCTTGTGCGTTCAATCCAAAAGATGGATTGAGGTATGACACTAAAATTTAGTGCAATTAAAGCACATAATTTTGTTACTCAAAAAATCTACTTAAACCCCATCATATTGAAACTATGACCTTGATCATTATGTCCTTATTGTGTTTGGAGTTTGGAGAGGCGAATGCTATACGAGACCTAATACCCTGATAGCCTACCATGCATTAGTCATCACAATATACAGGACATTTTCATGTCAAGTCTTGCTAGTGTCATGTTGATTTGTAGAGGTGTCAAATAGTAGCACCATGCTAGCACAGCTCATGCAAGGACCAACCTAAGAGGCCATCGCACCATGTTGACCCAGACAGCTTCTATTATGAGCCATGTTAGCATAGCTCATGATGGGGGGAGCCCTAACCCGTCAGCTTAGCTTGTTGTCCCATACGGGCCTCATGGATCAGACAGTTTTTTTTTATATTTTCAACTAATTTTATAGATATAAAATAAAATAAAATAAAAATATATATCTTTATTCATGATTTGTCATCATAGCCATATCATCTCAGCATTATGTTACCAGTCTTTATGTCCTTCACGATTACTTTTATTGTCTTCCGCCTCAGATCTTCTAATCATTCGTAAGATCCTTTATTTGACGTAGCATGGGCTTGATGATTTAGGTATTTTTTATTTTTTTTATTTTTTAAAATCATTTTTATATAATAAAATAAAATAAATATATGTATATTTTTTATGACTTATAAAATAATTTTACAAACTAATTGTTTTTGATTGTTAAAGGCTACTAGAAAAGATAAATAAGTTTGTTTAAGCAATAAACGAGAATATCTTTTTAAAAAAATTATTTTTATTATTTATTAAAAAAAATAAAAAATATATTTTCTAACAAAATGAATAAAAATATCTTTAAAGCTAATCCTTTATGGATATTATATGGGGGCAATATATATATAATATAAATGAGTAAGGGCTCTGCTGGGCAGGTCTACGGTAGATTGTGCTTGATCCAGCCCTTGATTTTACGGGAAAAAAAAAAAGAAAGAAAAACCTTCCATAAAATCTATTTCAGAGCGTCATAAATGAGTGTTGGTACCAACAGCGCCATTATCTCCATCCTTTGAAACGTGGCGCTCGGCATGCATGTCCGAGTGGAATTGTTGAACGACGTTTGATGTTGGGGAAGCTCGTTGCGTAACAAGCAACCAATAAGAGTCGCTTTGGAGAACAGCCGCTCCAGTGTTCGTCATCCTTACCATTTGCGAGAATTCCGTCGATAAACTTCCATCTGACACGGCTTTTGTTCGCCCAAATGGATGGAGGTTGATGTTATGGCCCTTTGGAAAGTGATATCGGTCTGTCGTGTATCGGAGCGAGATGTGAGAGTGGAGGTGGAAGCGGAATACGGTTTGGAGACGCTAGGCCTGGTCAAATTCTGTTGACTATATACGTAATACATCTCACAAACTAAAGCTGTGTTCTGATACATCTGCTGGAATCTGGTTAGATTTGTTTACTTTGGATTTAGTCAAAAGAAATCAAGATTCTGGTGTTGGTTTGTTTGTTCGTTTCACAAGATTTATTGTAAATATATCTCTTTCAAACTCAATGTCACGCCTCGGACCCAATTGATGGTGATATAGGGGTGACAGCCCGCCGCATGCCAGGCATGCAAGACATCAAGTACAGTATCATTTATAAACAAGAAGGGTTAACAACTATATAACATACAAAATTTAATCCTCCATAATACAAATTATGTAATGTTGGGCAACAAACCAAAGTTTCAAAATAAATCCAAATGGGGTTACATATAACAAAATATAATCAATTTACATCAAGAAGCTCCCAATTACTCATGTTGTTGCCCCTGATAATTTTGTGGCTCTGAAAAAACATTGTAAGATTTAATGAGTTTACACTCAGTAAGTAAGCCTACTATTATATGATATAGCCAAATAAGAATTTTATCAAGTCAAATATATATCATGCTTCCAAATTTAAAAACATTTCATCATATTATATAATTATACAAATCTCATGTTCAAATAAATTGGAAGCAATTATTATGAAATAATATTTCAAAATACCATTTCAATTCCAAATCACTGTAAATCTCATTTTATACTATTGTCCCACATCCACGTAATAAACATCCCAAGGATGTAACCTCCTGTACGACCCCAGTGAAGGAAGGGTGCCGGAGTCAATTAGCATATAATGCTATATCCTGTCACAGCACATCCCTAGGATGTGTGTTCTCCACATATTCTCCCTGTGGAGGTGGGTCCTGAAGTCATGTAACATGTAATGTAGACCGTAATGACATATAATAATATAATCACAAATAACATTTATTCGCATAACAGCAAACATATATCAATTTACTTTTCATATTTTACCAAATTTGGTAATTTCACATAACCATGTAATAATCAGTTGCATGTATAAAATACCAATTTAATTTACCAAAATTAACAATAATCAAGTCAAATAATTCATTTTCATAAATGTGATACCACCAATACAATTTTTCAAATAATACTATAAATCAATTTCATTATTTCAATAATGGCATAATTTAATAATAATTTTAAAAAAAATCATTATAACTGTCTTACTTACCTTACAACGCTAATCCCAAAGCGTAAATCAGCTGTATAGATCTCTGGGTACCTACAACATAATTTTTTAGATTTTTAAATTTTAATTTTAGGATGTCAAACTGACTCCTACACTTAACTCAATCTAATCCTAGGCTTAATTTGGAGCTTGAATATCTCCAAATATAGTAGCCCAAACGGGGAAATAAAAATTTTCTGACAAATTAGGATCCATGCTGATCACAACCATATTTTTCTTTTATTGGGCCGGACTCAATTTGGGACCCAAAAATTCAGCCCAAACAGGCTAACTGGACTGAGCCGTACCCGACCCAGTTCCTGTTTTTCCCTCTTTGTTTCACCCCTGGTCCAGGTGAACCAGGAGTGGCTGATGGCCGGTGGCCTAGGGCCGCCTCCGGCCCTCCCCGGGGGTCAGCTGGCTACCGACAGCCGGTCGCCACCGGTGGCCACCCCCCTCTCCTCTCTTTTCTTTCTCTTTTTCCTTCTTCCTCTTCTTCTTCTTCCCTTTACTGTGCCAGCGGCACGACCGGCCACCGCTGGCCGGCTGAACCACACCGGACGCCGCCCCAGCGCCGGTGGGGGCCGCCGGGCGGAGCCGGGCTCGGCGAGCCGACGGGCACGCCGTCGGGCTCGGACCAACGCGGGAGCCGGCTTGGCTCTCGCGACAAGGGGAGGGTCGTTCGGCCCTCTCCCTCTCTTCTCTCCCCTACCGGCGAGACGGCCGGCCACCACCGGCCGGCCGGACCCCGGCCCGGACGCGCCGCCGGCACCGGCGGGGGTCGCCGGCCAAAGCCCAGGCCCGGTGGGCCGGTGGGCACGCCGCCGGGCCAGAACCCACGGTAAGGGGAGGGCTGTTCCACGGCCCTCCCCCTCTTCCCTTGCCGGTGGCACGGCCGATCGAACCCCACCGGACGTCGCTCCGGCACCGGTGGGGGCTACCGCCTGGAGATCGGGCTCGGCGAGCCGGCGGGCACGCCGCCCGGCCCGAACCAAGCACAGGAGCCAACTTGGCTCCCGCGTCAGGGAAGGGCCCTCCTGCGGCCCTCTCCCTCTCTCTCTACATGCTCTCTCTCTCTTCACCGGTAAGAGGGGGTGTTACCTGCCGGTGGCGAGGCATCGGGGACGAGCGGAGGGCGACAACGGCGATGGGAGCGTGCGAAGAGGAGGGGGGTGAAAGAGACGGAGGGGACTGGCAGTCCCCTCTCTCTGCCATTTCTTCAGTGAGGGGAGGGCTGAGCCCTCCCCTGCGCCCATGTCCGCGTGCGTGGGCACGTGTGCTGGTGCGCTGCGTTGCATGCGTGTCGCGCACTCACGCCGCGTAACATATAAAAAATTTTTTCAGGTAGGGGGTTTACACTGCAACACAATGAATGAGAATCCTCATGCCTTTACTTTTTGGCCAAGCAAATTTTTACCCAAATATCTTTTTCATGTTTGAAGAAAAAGTCACTTTGACCTTATTTTTGATAGCAATTTTAGATTTTTAATTATTTATCAAAGAAGTACAATTAAAAAATATTAGTAGTTATTGATAAATTAGGCCAATCATAGAGCATACATTGATTGAGGCCATAATAATATGTAAATGGGATTATAAAAGCATGCTTTATGATTGATCTAATTTACTAGCTACATAATAGATTGAGTTTATCTAAAAATGACTCTAACTATAAGATAAAAGTTTGACAATAAATTCTTATAATTCTTAAAGTTGGACATTCTTGTCTATCAACCAACTTGTTAGGTCATGAGTGGTTATTATCTACTTAAAAAATTTGATAAGTTTGCAAGAAAGAAATAGAAGCTTTAAAGCTTTACCAAATTATTGTACCATTACCACATCAATCATGATAAATACTTTTACACTGAAGTATCAACCAAGGCTCTATTTCAAGCTGATCAATCAGCAGCTATTCGTGAACAACTATGTTGAATTGCCGTTGGATCAACTGCTACTCCCAAAAACGGAGCCTAAGGTTAGGTTTTTTCTTTTCTTTTCTTTTCTTTTTCGCATGAAAAGATTAATTGACTTTGATAATACTGGCTGCCAACTTTATTAGCCACGTAGCACTTGAAGGCCTTTTACTCTGCCTGATTCGCACGCACTCGCACGCACGCACAATAAGTTACATTTTTAATTATATTTATAATGACCTATCCATTATTATATCTACGACCAAGATACTGTGAATGCCTTCGTAACCACTCTAAAATAGATCTTCAGCTAGTTCTTCTGGATTAATTTTTATAACACCTATGGAATCGGAGGATGAAAGTTAGAAATCATGCTCTACCTGCACGACAAAAGCCTCAGAGCCTCATTGTCACTTGGACGCATTATATAATATTTTAATTCTATCAACACCAACAAAAAGTTTAAATATTATTTTCTTAATAAATATTTTTAAATATTTCTAGCGCATGAAATTTTTTCATAAAATAAAATTTCTCCTGGCTCATATTTACCGTATCATTATCTTATATTATAACAATTTAAAATTTTATTCAAAAATGTTAGTAAAAAAATACTATTTAAACTTCTTCATCGCATTTAAATTTAATTTTATTGGATCTAAAAAAATTAGTTAACAATATATTATTTAAACTCATTAATTTTATATAAATGTTAAAAATTTATTGAATACATATAGTTAAATTAAGATTAAATATATGCTAGAATGAATTTAAAAATTTGTTCATAAGATATATCAATAAGAACGTATGATTCATGCCAACGTAGATAATTAATCAGTGATGAGTTCGAATGATCAGATGGCCTCAACCGGGGAGGTCTTGGTCCCTATGTCTTGGTCCGCGATAAGGTCAAATCCATGCCACATGTGTCATAGCATCATGTGCAACGTACCGGTCCCATTGATCGCGGACCATCATGCAATAAATTTATGGTGGCCTTTTTGTTGTTTGGATGCTAGCCCTAAAATTCTAGCCAGAAGGTCTTCAACTCTGGAATCTTGATGAACGTTAGTTTTAAATCGTGCGATCGGGCCCTACTTCTGGCGCAAGTGTGAGAATTGAAGTAATTTTTATATTAAACGGCCTGGATTGCATCCAGCACCTACTAATCCACGGCCACGAAAGCCCACTGTACTCTGGAAGGCTCTGGAGTCTACCGAGGTAAGGATGCTTCCAGAAGTCATTTCTCTCTGCTGCCATCGGTGGTGAAACCGGTGAACTTTGACGCCGACCCGTCTCAACCACGGACGGATATCGACACGTTGCAATGAGCTACGGAACGCCTCTCTTTCGGCGCCATATGCGCACCCAACATTCCCTTGTATAGAAGAAGCCGGTCGCTGGACAGCGGTTCTTCGTCGTCGCTTCCGCTGACCGGCGGATCTGCCTTATTTGGCGGGCCGCATGGGGCCGCTGCTACAAGCGTTGCTGCCGGCATGATGGCTGTCTTCCCAATTAACACCACTGGCCCATCGACGGTACAAATTTTTTTAAAAAAAATTGCCATGACGTGATTCACATTGAAGAAGTACAATATATAAATATAAATATAAATATATATATATATAGCTTTGTATTAATCACTCGAAAACTTTCTTCTAGCTCCACTACTACACTTTCTCAGACTCTTTATGATATTTTATTTTCTAACTTTAAAATTATATCTGGACAATGTTGTCAGTGTTCACTGAAAAAACATATTCTAACAATTAATTTATCTAATAACATATAAGATTAGTTTTTAGGAGAAAAAGGGGGGAAAAAAGAGATGAGCTTCCTCCCACGGCCATCTAGATTTTGCTTTGGATTTGTGATTTAATGCTGGTAGATCTGATTTATTTCATATATAAAGCAGCATCAAGTTTCCAATAGCACTGTCTCTTGCCGTAGCAGCCCCTTGGATTAATGCTGTTGAATGTGATTGAGGAAATAATTGCTCTCCTGGATTTAGCCTGACCGGAATATAATGGCTTTCATTAACTATTGAAAAATAAAAAAGGTATTGCAAGAGATCTATTAATGTATGGCAGCTACAAACCATGAATGTATTATAAAGAAATCCTCCTTTTTAAAAGAACAATGGCAGAAGGAAGCCTCATTGAAATAGATTGTGACTTCAAGAACTCAATAAGTTGATGCTCTAATATTATATTGAAATCCAACTTTACATCTACAGCTGTTCCATCTTACATAATGTGGAATGACTATAACGTTATAAAGAACATTATTGGTCTTCTTGCTTCTTTCATAAAATTTATATATTTTTTTTATTCCTGAAACAATTTATCTCAAAATCTCTATTAAAAAAAAAAAAGCAAAAGTTTTAAGAGCTTGGTTAATTTTTTGCAGCCAAAAAAAGTTTTAGCAATTTTAACTCATGAGTCGCATAAAAGTTGGCATTTTCTATTTTAAATATAACCTTATATTAGTTATAATAATATGAATTTTTTCCACCAAAAAATGCTACTAAAATCTTGACAAACTTATCTTTTTTGGATTTTTTTTCTCATACCATAAAATTTCAATTAAGTGTGACTGTTAGTAAATTTATTAATTGGATAAAATTTATTTCAATATTTAATTAAACATGAGAACAAATTGAATTATGCAATTTAAAAATATAAATTAATTTTACAACTTGACATGGTTTTACTTTTGGCATTTGAAACGTGCATGCCTAAGCAGTAAAAAAGAAAATGTAATAGATTTAGGTTTGATTGAGCATAATTTTTATTAAGCTTGGTTTGCAACATAAAGTTGAGGTTGAACTTAATTTGTTCACTGTTATTTCAAGTTTTATTTCAAAATGATTCTATTATAAAATTAAGTTGTCTGATCAGCCTGAAAATCCAACATTGAGCAAAAGTTAAGCTAAGCTTAAACCAAGGTTTTTTTTTTTTTAATGTAAGATTGATGTAAATAAGGTCAATTCAGGTACAAGATTCAATTAAAAGCTTGATTAAGTTTGGTTCAAATTTGAGTTAATATTTAAATGGTTTTAAAATTAAATAAACAATTGAACTTTTTGAGATGATCTTAATAATATGGACTATTGAATCTATATATATATATATATATAATATTTCTGAGTCTAATCAAGTAGAGCTTAGTCTAATTTTGATGTAGTTTGAAATTAATTTCTTGTCTCAATTGCCAGTTCAAGTTTGATTTGTTTACTTTTAAAGGGAGGCCAAGCCAAGCATATTTTAGGTTGAGGCATGATGCAACCAGTGATAATCTACTAAAGTTTTGTTTTTCCAACTAAGCCACTAAGCTGCCACCATAAAAAATAAATTAAAAAAAAAGAATGAAAAATATATTAGAATAGTTATGCTAGCATAAAGTAGACAATTGCATGATGTGGAGCCTCCTAGGGTGGCATTCAGGAGCTTGAATTTCGTTTAAAATAGCTAAAATTCTAATTAAAAGATTAGATCACTTGCATGTCATTTGTGGCACATAACATCATGCCTTATGTTACAGTTTTGATCATGCATGATGCCAACATAAATATCTCTACCTCTAGAATCTCTCCAATGATCAACACCAAATTGAAGAGGAGCCAAACCTTTATGAAACATTATATACACAAATGAAATAAGAACTGAAATTCTCTCTTCACAGGTTAGGGTAAAAGAGGTTTCGATGGTGTTTGTTTTTTTAAAATATTTTTATATACTTTTTAATTTTTTTAAAAAATATTTTATATATAAAAATAAAAATATTTTTTAATTTTTTATTTTTATTATAAATTATGTTTTTTAAAAATATAGATAAAAAATATCATCCACTCTTATATGTTTAATTTCTATTTTATTAAAAAATAAAATAAAAATTTATTTATTTTTAGTTTTATGCTATTTTGAAGTTCTGTTTATAAAAAAAATATTTGTATTTTTAATCATCAAATATAAAAAAATTTAAAAAAATTCTCTCTAAAACTAAACGCTTCCTTAGCTTCTAGATCCATTCATATATTATATATTAATAACTGAGATTGTGCGGGCTCCGCACGATTATTGTGTGCCGCTTTATTCAATTATATTGGTAGTGCAATAACGTCGGGCTCCGGTTGGAAAGTTGGATCCCCATCTGAAACGAATCCGTACGATTGAACAAAATATTGTGCTCTTATAATCTTTGGCTAACTCCGTCGTATCTGACTGAAATGCGTTTATAATAATCTATACATAAAACAAACTTTTGAAAGCGAAAAGGGATTTGCCGGAGGGAAAGCTGCCAGAAGGCATCCACGGTGAAGATTTAAAAAGATGTAGGCCAAATCGGCACTGGTTGTCGGCGACCTTCCCCGGGAAAGAGGATGTCTTTTTTCCTCCAAGGTATGATTCGGAGTGGCGAATTCTTTGAGCTACTTCCAGTGCCAGCCCAAGCATGAGAACCCGATGGATAGAGGGGCTAGAGATTACCTCTGACTAACAAACACGGAGACCTTTTTCTTTATTTTTTTTGGCCTAATAGGCAACTAGTTCGTGTGAAGTAATCATTTGAAGTGTAACTTTCTAAAAAGTTGATGCCTAAAAAAATATTTTTTTTTTATGTATATATTCGGTTAGACATAGAAAAAAACTTAAAAAGTAATTTTTTTTTTGAACCAGTCATGTTTAACTAGCTTTTTTATTTCCTCTAAAATAAAAGGTTATTTTTAAATTTATCCTTAATTATACTATTAATTAAAATTATAAAAAATAAAAATACAAAGTCACTCTCTCTTTTGATTACCAAACTACGAGAAAAGCTTCTTCTCATTTCTAGAACAAAGCGGTCCCTAAGTTTAATAACAAAATATCTTAGGGAGTCTCGGAAGGGATGGCCATGTTCTCTTGACAGAGCAGGGACTCTAGATGCTCAAAGTAGTAAAGAAACTTGTGTAAAAATGTTTATTGCTCCGTCTGGAGGAACCAGATTAGTTGTGTCCACTTAGACGGGAGACAGCCCTTTGATAGCAATATACAAAGCTACGCCAACAATATGTTGATCTTAGATTAGTTGCCACTGGCCAATGCTATAATTAAGGCCCTCTTTAAATTAGCTGCATTTTAGTAGTTATTTTCTAGCAACCATATAAGATAGCTGAGAGCCAGCAGCTATCCAAAGCAGATCCTAAAAGTTTAACATATCAACTTCATATGAATAATGGATCTCATTAGCTGGAAAGTTATTTATGAATAGAGTAAGTATACTATCTGATTAGCTTGTAAATTAGGTCGACCAATGAGCGTACACAATTGTGACCCTTGCCTATATTTTTGGATATATGATTTTATTTTTATAAATGATTATTTGGCCTATAAGCTTTCGGGTACATTAGGTATAATTAAAATTAATTCTAGTTGAGACACGCTTCTACTTTTAGCATGATTGCAAAGCAAATAAATTAGTACAAATAGCTATTGGTTCAAACTTTAAAATAATGATTGTCACATGATTGTAATGATCATTTAAACAGTTTCAGAGACATTATGTGAATTATTCAACCTTATTTTTTTTGAAAAAAATCAACTATAAAATATTATCATTATTAATAGAAACGTGGACCAACCGTTCCGCAATGGAAACAGAAGAGAAGCAAGGGAAAGAACTGGGGAAGCTAAGAATACCAAAGATTAGATCTCCTAACAAAGACTAATGGCCAACCTCGATGGTTAACATACCTGGTTATATAAATTAGTCGCAGAAGGCGCCATTTAGGAACAGTGCCAAATAAGAGCGGTACGTACGGTGGAGGCGGGGGACAGGTCACGACTGCGCCGACGATAAGGGAAGGCCTGGGATAAAAATTAGAAGGAATAAATCCCACCCCACCCTCACCACCTCGCTCACCACCTTTGCCACGTGAGAAGAGACGGAGACCCGCCCTTTCTTCCCCACAACCAGCACGCCACCAGCCACCCATTTCTCACTCCCCCTCACATTCTCCCTCCTTTTTCCGAAGGAAGGCCCTCCCAATCAAACTCCCTTCAGCATCCTCCTACCGTTTTCCGTCTTTCCTTCAAACCCTCCTACCGATACTTCTTCCTTCATCTCTACACCAAACTCCTACCCCTCCTCCTTTACTGGCCTTTTATCTGGGTGCTTTCTGGAGAGTTTGGAGAGATGAAGGTTAGATATTTGTTACATTCAAATCTTTCTTTTTACGAAATGAGTTGCTATTCTTAAGGCATGGCCTCTTTTTATGGATTCTCTCTTCATCTTCATGCCTTTTCGAGATACATAACTTGAAAATGGGTCATCTTTACCATCTCGCACTTTTCATTAAAAAAAAAAAAAAATCTGAAGAATGATTCCTTAATTTCTTTTTTCTTTTTTCTTTTTTAAGGAATAGGAATGATTCCTTAGTTTCAAATGCTTTGATCTTACTTTTATTCAGAGTTTTTTTTTTTTTTTTGAATGTGATTATAGTTGCGTGAGGTTTTGTCTTTGTAAAGCCTTGCGTTTCAGAGAGCAAGTGTATTTTTTTTGCGAGCTGTTACCATAAATTTAACTAATAAGTATTGTCTTTGTTGTTTGTTCGAGCTTATTCATGTTTGTTATTTCCTTTTCTTCTTCCTTTACTCTGTTTTTATGGATCTGTAACTAGAAATCAGGGGATCTGTCTCTGTTTTTCTCACCTCCAATCGAGACCAAATCTTGTGATGATTATTGATTATTCTTGCATCAAAATTTTCTTCTGATATTTGGAGTTTCTTTACAGATAATTGTAGTGAAACTTGACTTGCAAGATGGCAAGGAGAAACAGAAGGCTTTCAAGGTGGTCTCTACCTTTCAAGGTACCATATGCAGTTCCTTTATTACTAATTTTTGTTATCGTATGTGCTCATTCATAGCTTTTGATTCACAATTACTGGAATATAAATATGAATTTCTAAACAACAAGTTAGAGAAAAGAAATTGAAAAAAAAAAGAAAAAAGAAGAAGTTAGACTGCATGTTACCCTGCATTTCATGTCACAGGAATCGATTCCATTGCAATGGACATGAAGGAGAGGAAACTGACGGTTGTCGGAGCCGTCGACCCCGTCGACGTTGTGAGCAAACTCAGGAAATTCTGGCCGACGGATATATTCTCAGTGGGCCCAGCGAAGGAGCCTGAGAAGGAGAAGAAGGAAGAGCAACAGAAGGAGGAAGCCAAGGAGGAGGAACCCAAGAAGGAAGAGACTAAGGAGGAGGAGGGCAAGGAGGACGAGAAGAAGAAAGACCCCCACGAGCAGATGATGACTGACCTCATGAATGCCTACAAAGCCTACTATCCTCACCTCACCACGCAATACTATGTCCAGAGTGCAGAGGAGAATCCAAATTCTTGTGCTATATGGTAAGCAATTACGTGGAAACATACAAGGTTATATGCAAGTCCTGAGAAGATGGTAGAATTAGGGAGGTGGCTTTGTACAGATGGTGGGTAGTTGCCTCAAGATCTTCGCCTAGAAGGTATGTTTAATGGTGGATGAATAAGTTTTATGGTTTGCTTGAGCTTTTGATTTCTAGGAATTATGTAGAATATGTTTAAATAAAATTTTGACCTCCTATCTTTTTCTTTCTTTTTTATATGTTCATAAGAAGAGGCTATGAGAAACTTTGATTTCTAATTCTACGTGGTATTCTCTTTCGGACTTTGATTTCTAATTCTACGTGGTATTCTCTTTCGGAATTATGTCTTTCGACGGTGGACTTCTTGGATACTCATGGAAAGTTATACGTAGTGGCTCTATATGATTGATTTATTTGCGGTTGGTACCTCCAACTATTTCTTCCAATAATGCTCATCTCAATTCTGTGGTTCGTCTTTTCTTTCGCAAATAGTGATGGCCCTGCAATCCTTGGCCATACCAAGCGTTTGGAGCAACGCAAGGATGCGTTTTGTGAGGCTTTCAATTGGTTTATACCAAAAAAAAATTATAGTTGGCTTCACTGCATTCCAATTTGAACGTTTGAAAATTGAGCGAGCCCCCACGAATTCACTCAAGACTTCCCAGACCAATTCATTAAAACGATTTGTTTAGTCTTCAGGACTTCTTTCTTCATTCTTGTTGTAAAAAGTAAGCAACGTGCAGGTAGCGTTAGTTATAAGCACAAATAGGACAGCAACGTCAAAGAATATCCGGAAGAAAAACCGAATGTCACTAGAAAGCTAGGTACCTGAAAATTTGTCCAACTAAACCGTACATAAGTTTTTTTTTTTTTTTTTTTACTCAATCCCAAAATAGAACGGAACTTAGGGGTGATTTTTAGGTATGGGAGCTCTTGTTTTTTTTCTATTCCTTTCCTACTTTTTTATAGCCAGACTTAAATAAATATTTAGATAGCAGTAAAAAAAAAAAAAAGAAAAAAATCAAAGTTTTTGTATTTAATAAATTATACCTAAATTCAGTCCCTTAATTTAACTTATCATTCTACTCAATAGGGATATAACATTTGACATCAAAAAGGGCCTTGAAATAATAATAATAAAGGTAAAAAATATTATCTACAAGGTTCTCATTACTTGTTGAAAGGCATGGCGATAAAAGCATGAAGTGTTGTCATGCATGCAATTGAATGGATCGTGGATTTATAGTAAATTAATTGGATGAGTCATATTATTATGATTTCATCATGTTATTTATTTATTTTTTGAGAAGGGCTTTCCTCTCCGCATCAACTTTTTTAATCCTAAGCTCTTGATGATACCCATATATTTTTATGAGGGTAAATATGTAATATGTGTCATTTATTTCTCTCTCCAATTTTTAGGGATAAAAAAGTAATTTATAATTTTTTTAAAAAAACTGAAATCCAGTCACTGTAGCGATCGAGCTGCTGAAACTTGTTAAGAAAATTTGTGAAAGCCGTTGTATTGAGATGCCGAGTGGAAATTTTAAATGAAAGGCAGGTAGATGTTTACAAGTTAAAATTTATTTAAAATAAAGTTTAAAGGTGATTTTATGTGGAAGTGGATATGCTCATTAAATCTTGACTTGAATTTCCTATTTGATAAAATAATTAGTTTCATATTTATATTTTTAACTCGTTTAATGAGTAGGTCTTTTTCGGATCAATAAATTTTTAATCTAACTTACATATAACCCAATCCATATTTAATCGAACCTAATTCAATTGCTGTCCGTAATTTTTCAAAGTATAAAATATAATAATTGTTGTCATCGAGGTGCAGTTGTCCAGGGGATTCTGAAAGTCGGCATATTCTTATCAGAACGGGTGGAAATGTAGAGCTTCTAAATGAAGGGCGGTTGGGCACTGAAAATTTGAAAGAATTTAAAATAGAGTTTAAAAATGGACCATAAGAAGTTATCACACTCGCTCATTCCAAGGCTGGTGTAAAGAATGGCGAGATATACCGAAGGATATCGGATAAGATTGACACCCCTCAGTTCATCCGCCGTCCTTTTGTGGACTTTTAGCCCTTCTTAACAAGAAATTAGTGTTGGCCACCAGTTTCCAGCGCATCAATGCATCCATATATAGATTTCTTGATCATCTATGCCAGTTGAATCTCACATCCATGGAACAACCAATGCATCTTGTGATTCACAACAATGGATCGTCCATGATGCAATATATTCAAGTATCTTCTAAGCCAGTTCATTCTACAAGCTTCTTAACCATGGAAGATTAATCTAGCCTTGTTACAAAAAAAATATATGAAAGATTGATCCGTAAGTATTGGCTGCTTGTTACGTGGATCTAACATAAAAACAATCAATCATTTATTTCTAAAATGCTCTTTCTTTAAGAATATTTGGCTTTCAATTAAGATTTTCTTAAATTTTTAACTCATAACTTTCAAAATTCATTGATCTCTTACATATTTGGAAGGGAAAAAAAAATATATTAAGGCATATTTCAAGACGGCTTAAGATTAATTAATTGGAGCTGTTTGCTGATAAATATGAAATAAAAGAAATGCAAGAAACTTTCTCTGTAAAAGACCCTCTTCTATCTCAATGCTGTACAAAACGCTCCATTCTTACCACTTGTGAGCTAACGTCTGCTTTTCAGTAGTTAATTTAACTAAGAAAATACTTTCTTTTGCTCGCTTAGGTTGTATGACCTAATCAGCGTACATCTTTTGCAACTTAAAATGCGCAAGATGAACCAAACAAGATGCTTGAAATGGTCCTCACATTACCATCTTTTTGACCACATCAATATCCTACTTCCACATCCACACTTGCTAAAATTGGTTATGTACAAGTGATATCAGTTTAACTCTGCTACCAAAGCAGCCTGAAAACCAAGCCTATTCTCTACCACTTGAAAATTGATATTGTAATGTAGAACCCTTGCAGACAAACCTAGATAAGTAGTGTTAGCCTGTTATCTCCTATCAAGCTTTAATAATATGCACCCAATTCAGTGGCCTCCATTAAGATCAAAGTACCTCTTTGACAACTTTAGCACTTCACTAAATTTATCAAGTGGTATTAACAAACGTTTGTTAATTGATGATAACCACTTGAAAAAATCGATCACACGGTGCTTGCAGGTTGAAATCTCACTCGTTATGTCAGCCATCAGCACTAAAATAAAAGGGAAGAGCATGGAATAGCAAGAGCGACACCATCCATTTCTTACCTAAACCTGCCCACTTGCGCGTATTAAACAGGAAGTCGTGGCCACAATGTGCAACGCCTGACGTATGGGGCAGTCCTGCCGTGGTACTCCCTGGCCAACTGATTGATGAGCGGTGCGAGTTCCTTTGCTTGAATTTGCATCCACTTGGGCAATCAAACAATTCTTTACGACTCTTCCAACAAGGCCATTGTCTGGAGCCAGGCCTTTGGTGGGGTGGCTTGGATGATTTGACGCCCAAAGCACAAACGTCCAAAGCTCTCCAACGTGGAAGAGATCATCTTCAACTACCTCACCTCTGCTTAATTAGAGTCCCAAGCGTACTCCACAGATGATAGCCTCAGAAGTCGCTCGATGCCTTTTTCATGGCCGGTGGAGATCTGTGTACTATTTCAAAGAATAATTTAAATGAAAGATGGGCCATGACCATAATGGCATTTCGCTGCTTAAGATATGCGGACCAAACTTTTAAATAGATCAAATGTACATGAAGCATTAGCAAGGAGTAATCAATGTCATTATCAATTAGAAAAGGTAAAATATACTTTGATCCTCAAACTTTCACTCAAAATTTATTTTGACCTTCAAACTTTTATTTATTACTCTTTAATCTTTCGATATTTAAAAAAATTATATTTTTAGCATTTTATTATATAAATTTAATTAAAATTAATAAAATAATTGATGTATCATCCATATTATTAACATATGAGTTATTTTAATAATTTTAATTGATTTATGCAATAAAATATTAGAAATATAATTTTTAAAATATAAAAAATTAAATTATAATAATTACAAGTTTGAGGATTAAAATAAATTTTGAGTAAAAGTTTAAGGAGTACAGTATATTTTTGACAATTCTACCAGAGGCGCCTTATTTCTTGCGGATCTTTACATTTAAGATTTTGTTGTGATGTTTTTTTCGCTAAACATGGAAGCAAGAATGGAGCTGCGATCTTAAGGGTAGATTTTGAAATGGAAGTTTCGGATTAAAGCTCTTTTTACTGGCATCAGTTTATCCTGTGTGTGATTGGTCCGGTAATTTTGCTTCAAGTCTAGAAGAAGAGTATGGGATTTTGTGGGGGTTGATTGAATGAGTTCCAACATTCGATCAATCGTAGTCCGCTCTTGCCTCCTCTGCTCTTCGCCCTTCGTCCTTCGTCCTTCGTCCTTGGCTCCTGTACAAGCTGGAGACAGAGCAGCAAAACTGGGGGGACATGAAGGGGCCGACCGGGGGATGAAGGAAGCCGATCGGCCGAGACGCGGACAAGGGATGAGCAAAGCGGTTAGGATTCCTGCCATCCATCAATTTCCAATGGGACCTAAAATTGAGGGGACTGGCATTAGCAATCGGCTTTGCCGGTTGTAAATATATGTCTATATAAAAAAGAAAGCAAGTATCAGTTTCGAAAAATAATATTCCTTACATTTATCAAAAGAAAAATGCCCTGTAATGATCTTTTTCTAACCACAATGATAATATATTGATCGCCACACATCGTTTCACCTTTTTTTTTTTTTTTTCCCTTTAAATAATGGTGGGAGAGCAAACAAACGAAATGTTTTGTAAAATTGATAAAAAGAAAAAAAAAAAAAATTAGGCGTGTCAAATACTGGAAAGAGATAGCTTTTATAACACGCAACACTACTCCTAGAATATTCGCGTGACAACATGTTGCCTGTGCCTTTGAAATTGTATGTTTCCATCTTTCTATACTTTGGAATAAACGATGTGACTGGCTGACTTCGATCCCCGAACGGTGCACGTCAAGAATCACAGGACCAAAGACTAGACGACGGTGGCAGTTTTGCTTGTTCTGCTGCCCCCCTGTTGGCCAATACGGTCGTATACTAATATTACGTCCTTTCTCGCGCACAGCGACAACATCTTAATTCTAGAGAACTATTCAAGATTTTTTTTTAAGTAACCAAGAATATACACTTAACGACGTAGCTTCCATACACTTTCTCCATCCAAGCTCCAACATCATTATCATACTCATAAATTATCATAAATATATAAAATTTATTTACAATATTCTTTAGTTTATATAGGACATAGAATAAGTTTGATTTGATATTATTTATGATAACTTAAAGTCTTATTAAAAAAAACTAGCTAAGAAGCTATTATTTATACTCTTTGATCTTATATAAATATTTAAAATTTTTTTAGCAAATAACTAATATGAGGACTAAACATTTGCTAGTATAAGCTTTAATATGCTCCTTCTATTGAGACGTGGATTTAGACAATGACCCATAGCTTGGTGAGATATTAGAGTTTGAAAGGAAAAAGTATATAAGAGCCCAAATTGATAAGTGTTTAGTTTCATATTGATTATGTACTGAAATAATTATGGATACTTATGTAGGATTAAAAAGTTCAAATAATAACTTCTTGATTAGTCCTTTAAAATAAGATTTTGAGTAATTACGCAAGTTCCAAATAAATTTTGATGAGACTAGCATCTTAGTAATTGTCATCTATCTTATGCTGTACAAGATTACTGCACTGATTGGGGCACATCAATGGACTAATTGCCAAAGATTGATGGAGATTGGAGCACACTGAAATGAAAATAATCTCAGGGCATTATGGATTAATTATAAAAGATTGAGCTCCATCAAATGCTTTTTCTAAGCTTTGCACCAATGAATAAGATTTATATAGATAAGATTTATTTCGTATGAATCTAGTAGTGCATATCGGCCGCTTGAAGAGCCACCACCTACATTTTTTTCTTAGTGACTTACACTCAAAGAAAAGAGTGATAGAGGCCTTAGAGTTTCATTCAAAAAAAAATCCTTCAATGCTTAAGTTAATGAGAAGATCAAAAATTTCTTAAAGTTTTTTAAGGAAGATGATAGGAGTTTAAAGCAAAAGAAGAAAAGAGAAGTAAGGGAGAGAGTTTGAGCTTAGATTTCAATCTTTCATCCCCTCTAATTGAGGATCTTGATTTGCTTTTACAGGCATCCGAAAATAGTTTATCATGGATTAAGTTTTTCATAAGAAATGACCCTCGATCAATCATTGATCTTGGAAGATATTTATCCTTACTTAATGTTAGTTAAGAATTTTATTGATTGTTGCTGGATTATTATTATGGAGCTATTCTGATCCCTTGGTTTATGCCAACAGAAATTTAGCCCGTAAGTTTGACTTTTCTACTAGCTTATCATGACTCATGTCATCATCATATTGACCCATCAAATCAAATAAATGTGCATTCCTAGCAATTAAATCGGAATGGGACATTGATTTGAGCAAGGCTACCAACCTCCTCAAATCATGGAAAAAAACATGGCTCCAAACCTTGATTATTGCTATCTTTCTTAAGCTCTCTTCCGTACTTAATGGAGCTACCCAACTTCCTCCCAATGTCGTAGTGATCAAATCACCGAAAAAGCCAACTCGTCGAGTTGGTAAGGCCTTTTTCAAGGAATTATTTTTAACTGACGCTAGTTTTTCTGTTTGCTTGCTTGCTTGGAGAACCCAGGTATCCAATTTAGAGCTTTATGAAACCATACTTGGTCCAAGTATACATTTCCGTATGACAGAGAGCGAACTCTTAACTGCGACTTTCCTTTCCACTCTCTTATAGAGAAAGTAACGGTTGGAAATTTATTAACTAATAAAAGTTCAACAATGCAATTTTTTTCATTTATTTCCAGTAGTATTAGGATCAATTTATTGTTTTCCACCTCTATGCTATTCAAATCCCATTACATGCTAACCGTCTACCGGTTCTATAGAAAAAAAAAAAAAAAAAAAACATGATGAACTATAACTTGAATCCTAAAATGCAAACCAACATGAACAATAAAGTATAATAGTAATATAATTAAAATAATATTATGCTGATATAATTGAGACAATATAACATTAACATGATCAAAACAATAAAACACTAATATAATCAGAGCAATATAATTAAATAAAATATGTATGCATTATAAAAATAAAATCATCTACAAAGCATTTCCCAATTTAGGCAACAACCACAAGTCCAGCTAAATATGATAGTTATATATCAGCATAAATTTTGGTTAATATATAACTCATCAAATTAGTATGGTCAAGCTTTGGATAAGCAACAATCATATACAACCTACCCATAGTGATGCTATCTTAATCCTACATATAACCTATATGTAGTGGAGCTATCTTAATACTATCTATAATTTGCCTATGGTAAGGCTATATCAAATACTATGGACAACCTATGCATAGTAGAACTATCCATAGTAGGGCTATCTCAAAATCATCTACAATTTACCAATGCAATTTATTTGTGGTGGGGTTATCGTACAACTTAACCATGGTGGGACAATCTCAATACTACATAAATCTATCCATAGTGAAATTATCTCAATGCCATATACAACTTGCTCATACTAGAGCTATCTCAATACCTCATATAACCTACCCATACTTGGGCTATCTCAATACCATGTACAGTCTACCTATGGTAGGGCTATCTTAATATCGAATATAATCTATATGCACTGAGGCTACCTCAATATATAGCTAGGCCAATAGTACATTTGTTATACATCAAAATAGTTCCACATTGGCTGGAAAAGAAAAGTTTGAAGAGCTTATAACTCAAGTTCACATGCTATCAATTAACTTGCACTCAAGATTTTAAACTCACATGATTTTGACCCGCTTACCCATTATATGGTGGTAGAGTCTTGCCATGATATGGAGCTACCCTTAAGCATGAGGAAAGGGCTATCTATTGGACGGTGGTAAAGTCCTGTCATGACATGGAGCCACTCTTGAAGTATCAATGATCCTAGATGGGATAGATTCTGGCTAGCTTGTAGTATGCGACGAGAATGTCACCTAATAAAGAGGGAAGCATGTAACATGTAATGAAAATCCTGCCTAATAAAGATGGAAGAATGTAATACCTCAAAATAGTCCCACATGAGATATAAAAGAAAAGTTTGAAGAGCTTATAACTCAAGTTCACCTGCTATCAATTAACTTGTACTCAAGTTTTAAGGTCACGTAGTTTCAGTCCACTAATAGATTAATTAGGTCAGCAAGTGAGCTTAGGATGTTACATCATTATTAAGTTCATAATTCATTTAAACTTAATTATGTTATGCTACACCATACTAGTCATGTATATAAATCTATAATTTCTTTAAAGCTTGTATTATGCTGTGCTACAACATGATGCTCATATATATATATATATATATATATATATATATATATATATATATATATATATATATATATATATATATATATATATATATATAACTATAAATCGTTTAAAGCTTGATTATGCCATGCTACAACATATAAATTGTATGTAATATGCCATGTAACATTGAATATAATGCATTCAATTTAAATTTCTCATGTAGATGTTATCGATAAGAAATATGTAAGAGTTCTTTATTTATTTAGAAGTGAAACCTCACTTTGCTAAATCAATTCTAACCCCTACTACCTAGCAATTATAGTAATTTAGTCCATAAAATAATTATAGTTTACATCCTCATCTAATAGTTGCTTCAATATCTAGGCAAGGTACTCTAACTTTAGCGCTAAATCTAATTTAACCTATACTTTAAATTTAAAAAAATAACTACCATCTTACCTCAAGCAATTGAAGGGGAAAGACTAGGTTTTATACTAGCTTTTTTTATTATTATTTTTTATTTAGCTTTGATGGCTATCCAACTACATCAATAATATTAGACCAAAATTAAACTAATGATTTTTAATTAAAAGAATAGGATAGGGGGCCCTCCTCATATGGGGTTTCTTCATGTTGGGAACCCAATTACAGTGTCAAGCCCATGACAATTTGACACTTATAGGATAGTTGAGGTCAAGGCACTCACTCGGGGTTAAAAAGACTAGCTATGGGGCTAAACTTCGGCACAGTTCAGCTGACCCAATCATCCAAACCATTGGAATAGGGGACAAGTGAGGGAGGGACACTGGCCTGCCTAGTGGTCGGCCAGTCCCTAACCCTTGCCCCGAAGTGGCTTGATGATGGCCTTTTAAAAAGACATCGCATGACCGTTTAAGGAGGGAAACAAGGGATGTGGTCGGCGGCTAAATGAGGAAGATGGGACGAGGAATCACAAGGTGGCGCTCGCATCATGACCAATCAACGGTCGATCATTGGCCAATCGTCAACCAATCAAAAGGATAATGGATGAACAGGGGGTAGAAGACATAATCAATCCTTTCCCACCATTATTAATTTTTAATCAATCAGACTTTTATTAATATGCTCGATTATTGATTTCAACCCGAATTAGGCACCCATGGGAGAGTATCCTATGTAAAAATTACTTAGATTAATTGCTTTTGGAGAAGTACCTCTCGAGATTTAAACCTACTGACAGAGTTAGGTCGTTTGTATAGAAGACTATCTTTTTCACATTCGCATAACCATCTGGTAATGTCTTAAGTTATGTGATCACACGTGATTGGGCATGAACATGCATGATCATTTCTCAAAGTGGCTTCATAGCATGATAGAAATTGGATGGTCTCAAATGCATGAAAGAGTTTATAGAAATTTTTGAGGAATGTATATGTAAAATTTAAAATACCAAATAGTAATAAAATTAAATTCTTTATCGTATTTGTTTGTTTATAATGCTGGAACACTTATCAGAAGTATAAAAGCATAAAGGAAACATAACCTATTTATAATGAAACCTTAATAGAGCCCACTCATCATGGGTCACTATCGATCTTCAAACCTATATCAACCATCAACCACAACATCTAATAGAGGTGTGTTCAAGTCCAAATTATATGAATTACAAATATATCAACAATAGGCTCATCCGGCTTGTATTATTGGACCAAATTTGTTTAACTAATTTTATAAAATTAAAAACACTAACAATTAATGATAACCCACGTATGAAAAATTTTTAATGGGGTTTACCTAAAAAAAAAAAAAAAACTTTTTTCTTTCTTTTTTATTTTATTTTATTTTTATTGGAGAGATATATTTTAGTTATCAATTGTATAGAGATTTCCGTGTTTGGTCCGGATCTTTTCTTTCCTAACGCAGAAATTATTTTCCGAATGTATTTTTATTTTTGCAGAAATTATATATATAAGCTGCTTCTAAATGGAGTACGTAAACCAACATACATTCTCAAGCGACGCTAAAAACTGGCGTCCAGATCCAGGCCCAAATCCGTGACAACTCCTTTCTTTTCTTGTCCATACGTAGGACATGACATTGAAAATTGTTCAACCACTCATTTAAATGTTCAATTACGAGTTGTGAAGCCAAATGAATAGATTTTTCAAATGGTGCCATCTAGACTATATAATTAATGTATTACCATATTATTTCTCCTAGTACTAATGGCTGGGTCTGCCTTTCTAAGAGTCTGGATAACATTAATATAGACAATTAAAATATGCATCCAAGATCACGCCTATCGATTAAAGATTCATTGTAGTCGCTGGAGAAACGAGCACCACACCACCATGCTGTAGTAGATAAGGATATGTACCGTTGTAAAAGCGATTGTCGAGTCCAAGTATTTAGACTGCGATACAAACATACAGCTTGCTCGACGATTTAAATCCAGTTCATGATTTCCCTTCCACCCCGTAAAATGGCAAATTCTAGCTACAAGTACAAGTTGATACATGTTGGGCCAAATAATGGGCTTGGCATTTCTATGGGCCTATCCTTCTACCGAGCCAGGACCGTGTCTTCTGATGTCAGGTGGCCTTCTCTTGTGGCAACTTGCCTGGGCCGAAGGACACCCACGGATCTCGACAATTGAATTGGTATTTTTGGATCTAGTCTGGTGGGTTGAGTCCAATTCAACCAAACCCAAGCCTAAGGTATCTGGACATTCGTTCTAGAGTCCAGTTCTGGGACTCATATCCAAACCATGGGATCAGATCTTGGGCACGGATTGGGTCCACATGAGGTCACTGATAGGTCGTTTTTGGATCTTTTCCACGCGAAAACTTTAGGCATTAAACGTTGCATATTATGATGACACGAATCGAGAAAGACTGTATGAAATGGCATTGCTAGGCTACTTAGCGCCCGGAAATTTAGCGTGCATCGCTGGAGGTGGCCATGGCTGTTTCCAAATGGTTTCGTTAATGAGAACATGTGGACCTCCAAGCTTCCAAGAAGGAGGCTATCCGTACAGGATAATTTGGACACTCATCGACATTGTTCCTCATTCGTTGTTCACCATCACCCAAGGAGGTGTTGCTTTCATTATTAAAGTCTGACTTCTTTCTAATAGAAATACGTGCTACCATTTTTCCAGGGAAAAAAATAAAGGGCAACAAGTGAATATATATATATATATATATATATATATACATATATATTAATTTGAAGATAAAGATTACATTATTTTATTTATTTATTTATTTTTTAAGTATGTGTAGTTTGATCCTGACAATGGATTCGAATAAAGTCCTAGTGATAAGGGTTGCTTTTTTGAAAATATTCAAAACTAAAACTTATAGTTTTTACACTTATTCGTGTTTAAATCTGTTGAGGAGGGAACTGAAGAATAATTTTAATTGGTTAGAGGGTAAGGAACAAATATAACTCTAAATTAAATTATCTGCACGCTGAAGTTAATATCACTCAGCTCTGGCGCGTTCACTGAAAAGGTCGCCGTGTGTGTGCCAACAAATCCAAAATTCTCTTAGTTGTAAATAAAATAATTACAAAATAGCACCTGTGATTCACACATATTTTTTTAATTAAAATAAAAAAATTAGAGATATAATGAGATTTATTTTTTATTTTTTAATAAAAATTATTTAAATAAAAATAATGATAGATGATAGAAGAAGAGCTTGAACTTTTGGTCTCATGGTTAGAAGAAAAATATTTATCTGATAATTGGAACTTGGAAATGCTATAATTACGTAGTAGAATAAATTACAATGAGTACGATATTACTTGTGAAATATAAAAAATGAAGAAATATACTATATATAATGGAGTGTTTATAAAATTATTCAATTCTTTAGTAATAAATGGTAAAAAATTGATGGTCTCTCTCAATTTTCATTGCTTAACATAAGGGTCGAAGAAGACTGAATGGACCTATGTTCCAATATCTAATTGAGTTTAACCATGTCCATATATGAAATTAGACCAATTGATCACGCTTGACCCGAACTAAGTCTCAAACTCCAATGTGGTTACTGTCTCAGCAATTTGACCTAGCAAAAAATTAGTTTAAAAAGCTAGATCTAGATTTAAAATATTAGACTTAGACCTAATATCAAATATAAATTTAAATCCTAAATACAAATTTTATTTGGATCTGGTTTGGAACTACGAATGGGCATAGGCCAAGTGGTTTGAGTTTGATCATGAAAATTTTAGAGCCTAGGTCTAAATCTTTTAGCTCATAGGGTCGGGCAGGGCCTGTCTTTCTAGCTTGTTCAAATGATCAACCGAATCTGGGCTTAGAAAAATTAGAACCAATCTAATTTGGCTTGAAAATTTATAGTTTTTTTACATATGAATATATATTTTTTTACATAAATATATTTACATTTTAATAAATTTTTTTTAAGGTCTTAGCAAGAAATTGAACATGAATGTTGGGATGAAACAATGTTCCCTTGCGCTAGCTTTTCATTTCGTTATATATCTATATATATATATATATATATAGAGTAAGTCAGACTATGCTAGATCCAGGTCTTGAGAGATTTCCACTGCATTAGAAATGGGCCAACCATACTTGGCTCAACTTTAGACCTAGTCTATTCTATCCCGATGCCTTAGACTATCCTTTTAAACCCCTACGATTGCCCATTATTTTGTAAAACTTGACTCCCAAGCAATCCTAATAAAACCAAACATAAAATATAGTCTGTAATGGAAATATAAAATACATAGTTTCATAGTGCACCTTATTGCAAAAGAAATAGTAGTCAATCACTTTACATGAAGAGTCTTTTAGTTAAATAAAGACCTAGAATTTATACTTGGAGCATAAATTTTAGTTGTTGTCATTGACACCAATAGGTTGGTCTACAATGAGTCTAGACCAAGACATGGTTAAACAAAAGGTAGCCTAGTTTCTTTTTGAGCCATAAATTTCAACTTGCATCTCACTCATTAGATAATTGGTGTCTATGAAAAATATCTTAGATCCATTGATTTTATCAAGCTAGGCCAGTTTAAAAACAATCCAAACCAAATGAGACACATTCTAATTAAGGTTAGATCGGGCATGAATTTAGCAGCCGATGTAAGATTAAACACACAAACATACTAACTAATGCTTAAGCATTTCTCTGTCTTTAATAAAACTTAGCTAGGATGTTCAAAACTTATACCCTTTTATATGTACCCTTTAGTGCAATTTTTGAAAGTTAAAATTTTGTCATATAAAATGAACACTATCATTATTTACAGAGAACCTAAAAAAATAGCATATTCTAAACAACCTTATATTATTATATATGATAGTAAGTTAGCCTCGTAGAGAATATAAAATTTTAATATTAGTCAGCAAGGTTATCTAATTCACCAACGTGAATAAGCCTATTGTTTAGCTCCCATCTCCGCCGGAAGAGATCTGAAGAAGTCTCAGGCGGTGGATCCAATTCCTATTACATTTTGACACATAGATATAGATACATATATACCCAAATATACATAAATATACAAATCAGTCATGAATATATATTTATTTATTAAATACCAACTATTCTTATTTCAGTAGAATGATCCGATCGAGAAGGAAAAAGGTATCCCTTCAACGTGCTCAACGTAAATGTCGAGAATAGAATAATTGAGAATAAGATAATTGGTGAAAGTAGAGTCTAAAACCTTTTTCTTTCATTAAAGATCAATAAATCTGAGTTAAAACAAAAAAATTCTATTCTCACTATTGAGGTCTATTCTTGCAAAATCCAAATCGTATCCTTTTTCCAGTTGAAAAATATTATAACTTTTTTAAAATAACGATAATTTGTAGATATAATCATGAATAAGTTAACATCTTATCAGAAATAGATTTGGACTCACATATCAACTTTGTCTTTATTTCTGATAAAAGTAAAAGAAGAAATTTATTTCTAATTACTACATGCATTAGACCCTTTAGAGGCAGACATAGGGTTCTAAATCCTGAAGAGTTAGCTCAAATATATATAAACTCAATCGAACATTGCGCGGATAAATGATGGCTTTGGTCCACAATTCCATTTTTGATGTAATTGATGTTGCTCTCGAATCCTATCCGAACAAACCTGTGGGACCAGAGTGATCTATATGGGATATGGCGATATTTTGGACTACCAAATAACATCCCTTCATACTTGAGATCGAGGTGTAAAATTTGCAACCCAGTAGAGATACCCTCACACCTTGCTTCTGGAAGTTTCTCCGTTGTCGAACTTCTCACAGCCTTCCTAATGCCAACTACCATCACGTCCACAGACTTTCACCTAGAACTGCTGAGTTCTCTTTCCAAGCTTTTGAAAAATTATCTTGAACGCATATCTTTGTAGTTTTCTCCCTTCTTGTACAACAAGAGAATTGCCGATTCAAATATATTTTTGTCCCAAGCATTGCATTGGTCGACCGGATCCATCAGTCATGTGCACCACACATGCTGCTGTAGGGGGAGTTGGAGGTAAGAGAGAGTTGTCATTAATGCAACTGCAAACATTTTGTGGTCACCTGACTGACTTGGGAGTGGGTCCTATGCCCAGGGAGGAGTCGTTATCATTAGAACTCTCCCCCAAGCAAGGAAGATAGAAATCATCTGACTACTTTTTAAAAGCCAATGCCAGTTGATCGCCGCAACATTATCAAGCTCTGCTATCTGCAGTATGTGCATGGAGCCACCGGACAAAATGCATGGGACCAACGGATTGCTTCTCCTCCACACGATAAACAGCCACCTTAATGAGTCATGGACCTTGCACCAAGTCACATATAATCTCAGCTCTGGGCCAAATATAACGGTCGCTGGTTATCTCCATCAGTACAACTCTAGGCTGATTAATGTGCTGGGGACCTCTCGCCACAGGAGCTGTTCGACTAAGACAGCGTGGCTCCGACCCATGTGAAGCCGTGCTGTAGAGCTATCGATGTGGTCCTGTTGGACTTGGATTGCAAGCCCCATAGCTAACCAAATTCCGAGCAGGAGATAACCGTGGGATAACCCAACCCATTGTCACTCGGCTTGTGCGAAGTATTGTCATTGATGAGCGATAGAATTTCCAGCCGTGTATTCTCCTCCTTATGGAGAGCCGTCGCAGTACTCCTGTCCGACCGCGGGCACCTGTGGTCGTTTTCGGTACCCGACGCTAAGTTGGAGGTTCCTATCGTCTTCTCCTGGCGGTGCACATGAGGGTGCAGTGGTTTGAGTCGTTTGTCTAAAGAGATCAGAAAGGTGACTGATCGCTTTGGAGGAAGAAGACAGCGAACAGTTGCTGGGAGGGAGCTTTAACGGGAACTTTCATCATGACCGGCAGTGCTTCATCTCTCACCACCTGAAACTAATGTGCAGTATTTACTCAAAAACAAAAGAAAACGTAGTTTTGTACAGTGGTCCTTCGTGCGCAGGCACGGCGCCAGAGAGAGAGAGAGGAGGAGATGAAAGCGATGCGGGGCCTTGGAAACTCAAACAGCCTGATGTTTTCCCACCTTTTTTCTGAGGTCTAGAGACTTCGCAGCCTAATGTTAGGCCGGCAAAAGGTCCGGTCGATCCACGGCGGGCCAAATCTTATCCAGTTTTCTTCTGGTTCAACCGAGTTATTTAGGCATGTAAACTGGGTTTGGGCCTGCCAAGTGATCCATTCGACAAATATCGAATTTGAATCCTTTTTTTGCCTTGGCCTAGCCCAACCTATCCTGACTGAGCCTAAAATGAGTTGGCACTACATAATCCAATCTCAATCCAACTCAAAGTTCTCAGCCTCCCTGTAGCTCATTGGTTATTATTTTCACTTGTCATCTAAATTTTTACAGTTTTACTAGTTTTCCTTCTAAACATGGAAGGACTTGTGTGTGTCTCTCTAGACATGTTAAAGAAGTATATATCGACCAAGACTGACTTAGATTTATACGCATCAAATTTGGTGAGATTATAGCTAGCCACGTGCCATTCATGTAAAAAATTATATTTGGATAGTTAATTGTTAGAATTTAGTATTTATGAGCAGCTACAGGAAGAAAAAGAAATTATTACCTAAAAGAGCCAACGACAACTAGCTAAGATAGAGTTATCGGGATATGGAACCATCAAAGAAGGGTGGTTAATGCAAAAAATTGCCTTAAAAAAAAAAAACAAGAAAGAAGGCCCTGTTTGTTCTTGATCTCACTTTATACAACAGTAACATAGTCAAGAAATCTAGCCATTATAATCATGTATCCTAAGATTAGGATTGGGATTAGGATCAAGTCTCTAGTATGAACGATATATCTAATCTGAAGCATTTATTTGTCATTCTCAATCATTTTGTATTGTTCTATTTAATAAAATGAATAAATTCTATCATATATATCCTCTCACTGTTACTTTTATAATGATGATTGTCATTCTGACTCAAATTAGTAGTCGGATGTGGGATATATTAATTTACTGTATAATTTAAGCTCGTAGCAAAATTTTCTGACATGTCACCAATTTATGAGAGGTTATGTAGAATCTTCCATCAAAGAATATGTTTGATATAATCCTTGCAAAAAATATGATACTATGTATGATATGACTATCTAAATTAGCTTAGATAAACTTTGTAAACTAATTCACAATAGAAAAAACAAATTGACTTGAGCCGAAGTGTTGTATCCCTCCTCCGAAATAGGGGAGGTTTTATATATGTTCTATCTTGGAAGGTGCTTTTCTACTAGTTGGCACTGGAACAAAAGTTTTCTCAGCAATAAAATGCAGGAAACTGTAATATAACTTGCAATATTCTATGGACACGTTGCAACGTATGCGATAGAATATTTTTAACCATACCACGCTTTTCTGATGCGTGAAGTGAAAAAAAAAAAGAAAAAAGGGTTGGAAAAAGCGTAAGAGCTTCAGTCCTTATCTTTTGTGCGATGATAGGGCACTCTCCCATTACTATTGCGTCTCGTGCGCGTTGCATGTGTTGGTGCTTTCATGAAAAAAAGGTACTCTACCACGCTGCATTATTAGAGATCCTTAGGGCCCCTTGCAGCAGTGCCATTGCTATTTGTTCTCGAATTACATGCTCTTACCAAGAAAATCTAGAACTGTAGTTAAGATGTGGACAAGTACAAAAGTCATAGATGGGGGCCTACCTAAGTAAAGGCACAAAATAATAAAAAAAGTGAAATAAAAGACATGCACGATATGATAATTATTGTAGATTTGATCAAGGTTCAGGTGAGACTATGACAGCAAACTGCTACCTTAAGGAGTCATGGCTATGCCGATATGTTTTTCTATTAGCTCCTCTCAACGCCGTTGAATGACATCTACCTCTGCCCCTCAATATATTGGACATGCATCCTCATCTAGATTGATATTATGATACTTACTATTATTCTAGTATAACAAACACTATTGGAAACTGTATACCCTTTAATTTTCTAATATTACAGTAATTAATTACGAATAAAATATGAAAACATAACAATATCGCCCTCCAAGTAGTGTTGAAATATTATTTTTTCAGCAAAATAGATGCAACACCTTTAAATTTAGAAAGAATGATATTTTATTCTAAAAAATAATACAAATAAAAATATACTGTTGTTAACATAATAATTGATGGAGCTGAGATACAATAATGAAATCTCACACATCAATAAAATAAATGATAAAAATAATAATTTAGAAATGAGACTAACGGTAAGACTAACAAAAAGAAATCAAATGTCTTTGAAGAATGCCTCGGGCAATAAAGTGAAAAGGTTTCTTAGTAAATATTCTTCACGACTCAAATAAGTGAAGAGGGATGACGAGGATAATCAAAAACGAACCTTGAAGCCTCTTGGTTCTGTGAAAGAAACAATATGCAAGGAAGATGGAAAGGAGTAGGATCTTATTGGAAGTTTGGTATGTAATATGCAAGAGGTCTTCTGTCTTCAAATGATTGTTTTCTTATAATTAATTTGCATATTCGGGGATATAATTATATAGCTTGCTTGAACTGTGAATCATATGTTTCATTATGGTGAGTCAGCCTTTTATATTGGACTGTATTGGTTGTCATAAATTGTATTCTTTGCATTCACCAGTCGACCAAACACTGTTATTTTGTTAGGTGTGTACCATCTATCGAGCTGTTTACAGCGTGCCTTTTTGGCCTGCACCATTGATGGTGCTAGCGTAGAGCAGGCTATCACACCCCCATCTTGTTAGAGCAGACTTTACCTTACCAATATCAATGCTAGATAATATGTTATCTCAGCAATTATCCTTTTTATTTTCTTGTTTTTATATGTAAACCATGACGGAGGGGCCTCTCACTCCCTGGCCTTCAATGTGAAGGAATTCCAAACAAGTACGTCACTGAGTCGAACGGAATAAATATGCGCCTGGGGCTCTAGGATACACTTTTTATTTGCTTTCGGTGGAAAACGAGACCAGTGAACAGTCACCTATTTAGTATATTTTCTCGAGTGGGCTACCTTCGGATCTGATGCTTTCCGACCATGGGCAGGGACCTGGTGCTCCAAAATAGTTTCAGCGTTCTTTATGCCACCGCACCCCACGTCCCAAATAGGGTTAACTGGTCCTCACTCGATGAGGTGGTCGTTGTGCCCACTGTACTGCAGAATATATTGGACTAATTTCTTAGTTTTCGTTCCTACCTGAAATTACCTGGCGTAAAATTCTCGTTTACCATTCTTCCAAAATATTTTCAAGCTGTTTACTATTGTATATCCTAGGACTGTTATTTACTCAAATATGCAATAAATACTTTGGTTGTATCAATCATTGACTACTAATCAAAAGAGTGTGACTATAAATTAGTTAGATATAATTTTTTTTTTTTTTAAAAAAAATCACTGTTTGTCACTATAAATGAAAACGACTGCCAACGAGGAAAAATAATCAATATTTTTGCCCGGATCACCGTTCATCATCAAATAAAAATATTGTCCAGTTGATGCTACGATTAGAATCTTCTAAAATTTCTAGTAGTTAGAACAATGCTTCTGAAACCCCAAAGCACCTCGGATAAATATGGCATTAGTTCACAGAACCATCACTGAGCTTTGGGTGCACATCCGGTGGACCGCATCGCTCGGAGAATCCTAACATCTTCATGCGGTGACCAGCTTTTCTTAAGCATACGAAGGAGCAAATGAGTAAAAGAGTATACCCTCTTATCCACCACCAGCCAACCAACCGTACCTACCGGTCCAACCTCCCATCTCCACTGCACTCGCCTGAAGTTTAAGCCGTCGTTAATTCATACCTTCCAGTGGAATACATACATTCCCCTCCTCCCAAGCAAAGAAAAGAAACCCCAAGAGAAAAAGAGCCATGATCATTAAACCATATTGCATAAGAGGCTAACAGGAGGGGGGGAAAGAAAAAGGAAAGAAAGAAAGGCTCTCAGCAATCATGTTGTTGTAGGCATCGAGTGGGAAAGGAGGCGGAGAAGCCTTCTTTGTCCTGAGACACGAGGTGCATGAGCAAATCCACAAAAGCCAGCACGATAATCTTGTGGTTCTTCGTTTCATTCAGCCTCAGATAGCAATGCAACAGTTCCTGGAGGTGAGGCCACTCCCTCAGCCGGTGCGCCTCCACCATCTCCTCCATCGACGCTCTGAAGTCGTGGTATGGGTCGTCCGACGCCATGGCCAGTGCCACGCTCTCTTCATGGAATGAGGCCTTCACGGCCCCCGCCGTCACCCCCGTCTCCGGCCAAGGATCACCAAAAGGTGATATCTTTAGGACGTCCGCCTCGGCTTTGGCTTCCTCCATTATGGATTTGGTGGTGCAGGGGGAGAAGAAGAACCTGGTGGAGCTTATCGGACCCTTTGGGAGGCCGTTGGGATCCTCGTCGGGCTCGGCTGCTAGAGAGAAGGAGGACATGGTGGAGGTGGTGGGGTCACTGGAGAGGAAATCCTCCTCGAGGTGGGGTTGTGGTGGGAGGGGCTTGGAGTGACCAAATGAGGAAGAAGAAGTAGAAGAGGTGGAAGGGGTGTAGTAGACGTAATTAAAGCGGGAGTAGAGGTCCACTTCTCTGAAAGAGTGGGTCTTGGCCTCTTGGATGCAGAGGGGACCTATTATTGGCTTGAGGCCGGTGATAGCTTCTTGAAGGGATTTAAAGGAAGATTTCAGATTCGGCCTTCCCATCTAATCTCCTTTTCCTCTGCTGATGCTGAACAAAGGTTTCAAGAACCCCAGAGAAAGAGAGAAAGAGAGAGAGAGAGAGAGAGAGAGAGAGTTGTGAAATTTGACGTATATATAGGTGTTGATTTTTCTAATTTAGCTTCGATTTATTGAATACAGGGTGCAAATTCAGTTATCGGGACAACTGTGGGCCAAATACGTTGTGCTGTTAAAATAGTTTTCGCTGTTCCATTTAAAAAATTTCGTACTCCAGTCACGGATTTCAAATCCGCCATGGAATAATGCGTCCTACTGACGAATAAAAAAGCGACATTGCAATCTTGATCCAACATTGGTTTGCGACAGCTGAACCCAAGCATGAACATGGCATTGACTCTGCAACAACCCAGTGATCCAAAATGACCCACAGCCATCTAATTTAGAATCTAAGGTGGATCGCGCCTGACCCGCTTTAATAGTTATCGAAAAGAACCATGTAACTAATATTGAAGTAGGCAATGACCATTCAAGCCCTAGCTTTCTATCATCTCAGAACATTAAGTGGAAACATGCATTCCGAGACATGAATCAGGTTGCCAGCTATTTAGCAAATTTGATCACATCGTTGCTGACAAACTGCTAGAGTGATAGAGCAGCTTAAGGCCCTAAGGATGTGTTTATTAGATCAAAATATAATTTTTTTTAATCTTTTTTATGTTTATTTTTCATAAAAATAGAATAAAATTTTGTTCAATAGGATGATTAATCCTACTAAAGGAAAGATAACTTGTCTCATCAAAATAAGTATTTTTATTTTTATCCTATTCAGTAAACTTTTTTTTTACTCTTATCCTCGTTAATGGCTACTATTTTCTTTAAGATAGCGCTTGGTACATAGGATATGACAGGATAAAAAAAAGAATAGGACAGGATGAAAACTAAGATATGATAAAAATTATTCTATCTCATGTTTGATGAAGGATACAATAACAAGTAGATATGATAATTATATATTAAAAAAATAACAGTTATTGCTGAGGATAAAGGTAAAAAAGGAAAAACAAAGTAGTGCCCGATAGGATAAAAATAAAAATACCTCTTTGATAGGATAAGCTATTCCCCTTCCCACGGGATTAGCTGTTCCATGAGACAAAAATTCTATTCCCTTTTAATCGGCGTACTAAGGGTATAATTATCTTATTAGTTTACTATCCTATCCTCTATCAAACATGAAATAGAATAATTTTTATTTTATCCTATTCTTTATCCTGTCATATCCTTGTTATTTTATCCCATTTTATGTACCAAATGCAGCATTTAAAGATTCCCGCTTTCACCCAAAAAGAAAAATGTCTTAGCATCCTAAAACAACCTCGCCTCGTGCCAATGCAACATAATAGGAAGTCCAACTCCAACTATGAAACTTGTATCTGGTTCATTTAAATCCTGATCAGAAAACCTGTCTTCTATTTATCCTAACTAAAATGCTCATGACATGAACCCAATTGAAACAAGATCTTGGCAAACCATAATCTAAAGCAGCTCTTGAAATAAATGTTTCTTCTGCTTAAACGATCAAGGCTGCATAATTTTTTGCACTCAAGTTGCAAAAATGGAGGATTTATTTTTATGCTCTCAACTAAGTTTTATAATCCCTTATGATGGTTGTTTAACGGAAATATATTGGCAAAATGTGCACATCTTTTAACATATTGGGTGGGATATTTTGCCACATTTTTATAGCTGATATTTAACATAATGTGCTTTTATACATTAGGTTATCCATTTCGGCAATGAGTGTTGCATTTCTAGCATATCCATCGATTCTTGTAAAATTTTTGTTGGGAAAGCTTAGAGCAATCAACAGATTATCTTATACCTAGTGATTTTAAAGATTTATTAGAAGTTTCAGATGTATTAAGATCAAGAACTATTAATTGGAATGTTAAAATTCACTCTTGCAACTCTCACCATTCGGTCTCATAAGCAGATTTATTTACAAGCTAGTCACAAGGCTGAAGAAAGCAACAATGAATGCTAGATCAAATGTTGGATCCTCACTAGGTGCTATTAAAAAAATTTCGAACACTTTGTGAGATACATTATACAACGGGCATGATTTGCAATGCAATCAAGGACAGATGTTGATGTGGTACCACTACGCTCGATTAATCTGGTGTAATTGAGTGCAATTTTTGAATTAGTTGGGGGTCATTTAGGTGAGATGTCATCTTGTACTTGTAGGGCTTTGTTGTCACCTCAAAAAACCAGTAGAGAAAAGAAAATAGTTATCAAAAAGAAATTACAAGTTCGAAGTTTAGTGAAATCATTTTAACGACATTCTTGAGATCCACCAAATCAGCTGTCCGAGGCCATGATTTTATTCAAAGTCATTTAAGCAAAAACGAAAGCAAAAAAGCTATCTTGTTCGACCCATAAGCATGCAATAAATCCTAATGCATATCGTTCGGTGGGTATTCTCGTGGAAGTAACATCTATATAAAAATGTCCTTTCTTTGAAATAGTTTTATCCAGCGACTTAACCTATCCATGGCATATGAAAAAACACAACAATGTACATCGCACGTAGTGTGGAGATTGGTAGTATTTGAGTAGTGTCTCATGCATCACCATGAAGTTTACCGGATAACATACATTTTATACTACGTATTTCCTTCTCAACATTTTGATCCTAGGAACGCTTATCAACTATATATGCATGCATGATTTCATCAGGCATCTACAATTTAATCAAGAGCTTCTTGTACAAACCTTGTGAAAAGATCGAGATTCTTAAAACCTTTTATGTCCAATTGCTAATTGGGTGAAAGGCAAAAGGCAAAAAGGAAATAATGGTCAAGTCAAAATTGCCATGTCGGCACCCAAAATGTTCATCAATGACAACAGACCAAGTTCTCTCAGCTCCCACACTGACAGGCCATTCCGCATTGGAATTAAAGGCTTCAGTAACAAAACTAATTGCTGTCGTGGAGATAAACATTAACCATGTCATCGGTCATTTTCACCAACATTCAAGGATTTGATTCAAAATTTTAATACTTCAAAATAGTTCTATATTAAATAGAAAAAAAAATATTAAAATACTTAAAACTTAAATTTACATACTACTAATTAATTTTCATTCGAATTTTTAAAACCATATAGTTTCGATTCTTAATAGGTTAATTAAACTAAAAAAATAGGATTAAGGTATTATAAATAGTATCATAGCTGATTTGAGCGTACAGAACTTAATGGATAAGAAGACGTTGGTAAAGACACCACCCCTTCGGTGCCTAATGGCATAGAGACACCTGCTAATTTGAGTGTACCAAAATTGATGATAAGAAGATAGTGGTAGAGACATCCTTTTAGCGCCTAATGTTATAGAGCCATCTCTTCAACACCAATGATCTTGTTTGACATATATTCTAGCTAGATGAAAAAGAAAAGTTTGAAGTACTTATAACTCAAATTCAACTACTACCAAAAATTTGAAATGGTTATAACTCAAATACAACTGCTACCAAAATCACGTAGTTTTAGTCCTTAACAGGCTAGATAGATAGCAACTACTAAGGCCACGTGGTTTTGGTCCTTCACAGTCTAGACGGAAAAGAAAAGTTTGAATTGATCCTTAGGATAGATGGAAAAAAAAAAAAGTTGAAAGTACTTATTACTCAACTTCAACTGCTAATAAGATACGTGGTTTTGGTTTGTTAATTGGATAAATAATTTTAGTTCTTAATATATTATTTAAGGCATTACAAGATGTTATTTAATATATACGTGTGGATGTGAATTTGTTTTCAATCAATTGCCCATATCGCACGACAGCATCCGTTATCTTTAACGTAAGATTGAACGTTGTCTCCTGTTTCGCAGGCCAAGGGAGGAGACCACCTATCATGGCCTCGGCAGCCCACTTGCGCTAATAATCTCAGACTGAGGACAAGAAACCCAGCAACTCCGTGCGATAAAGAGTTCGAACGGAGGGACCGAGGGGATAAGGCCCCCTTATCCATCCGTCCATTCGCTTCCATACAAGATGAGAGGAAGGGACGATCAATAGCTAGATGGGCCCTATCAATCATTCCTCCCCCTTTCCCCTGGGACTCGGAACCCTTGAAAAATCTGGCTCACAGACTGTGGCCAGGCGCAGGTAAAACTGGGGGGCCGCAGCTTTTTTTCCCTCCCTGCCTGATGGCTAAGCAGTGCGTTCAGGGGCTGCATGCAGCTGCTCCAGGTTTTCGCTCCTCACCGTCTTCCTTCCGAAATTTTGCAAATCCAGCGGAAAGGGAGCGATCATTTGAATCTCCTCGGTTTTCGTGGATAAGCCAGCGTGAAAGCTATGCTAGTCCTCTGAAAGCACCAAGATTGACGTATTTCGAGCAACAATGGGAATCATGCAGATTACACGTGAACTCCTGAAGAGCATCAGTCATGATGATGATAATTGTCTTGGCTGCAGTAAAATCCAGTTTAGCACTGGGAGGGAAAAAAAATCTACAGTCCATCGGACCAAGTGTGCGTGCGTGCGTGTGTGTGTGTGTGTTTTTTTTTTTTTTATTTTTTAGAAAAAATGTTAAGAAGTGTTTCATCGCATCAAGAAATATTCCAGCTAAATTCTAGTTCTCTCCTTCTCTTTTTCTAAAAGATAAGCAAAGCGAAACGCACCGTTAAAAGCTTTACCATTATGCAAGCAGGAATCTGTCAGCGTTCCAATTGCGAGATTTTATGCGGCCTTCAGAGATTGATATATCTTTCAGAGGATCAATATAAGTACTGGCCAAGCTGCATGTTTTAGGTGTTCTCTGGAAAGATTTGAGTGGAACGTGACATTTACGCTTGTTCTCCGGGCAGGGCCGTATAGGGCTGGGCCAGCCCTATGGCCTTGTCATGCACACCTAACATCCATAGGCGGGCCATGCATTTATTTGCTTGGTCTGAGTTTGATCAACAGATATGGCCCTTGTTGAACGGGGGCCCAGCTTGGCCTGACATCTTTTTAAGCGTCATGGTCGTCCTATCCCACCTAACCCATTTCTAAATTCAACTTGGGCTTTAAAAAAACAGTGCTCGAAATCAATCAACTGCAGCCTTTTTGTCCGATTGTTGGATGGAAATGGGCTGTCCATTTTTATCCGAATATGTCCGGATTGATCACAACTGGAGACCAGGACTATGGGCTAAGGTTTGATCAGGGATTCGTCTTCGGAAGGGGCTGGACCACTTGATCCTTCCCTTGTTCGAGGACGAGGCGAAGTGTATTATTGTTGTCAAGTTCAAAGAAAATGTAAATTAGTCCAGATTTCGCCTAAATCATCTTTGAGCATGAGAGTAGTCAAGAATCAACTTTTGAGTTCATTTTTAAGTGTGGGGATTTCAAGATGGACAAAGCTTAAGTATAGTTTGCTAGGTATTTGCTATCCGATTTTCGGCTTAATAAATAATACGTGGACAACCATCTCACCTAACAAGCGCCGTATGTTCATCATTATTAGGTAAAAAATATCTAACAAACATGTGTCGGTAGTTAAGTAAGATAGCTTTACAAATATCATTCATCAAGAGGGGGAATTGGATGGTAAGCATACAACGAATTGCCCCTAAGTGTTTTTTTTTTTTGAAGACTTAAGCCTAAATCAGCATCTTCTTAGCAAAGATTTGGCGATAGTTGTAGCATTAGATTTGTTAAGTGGGATAGCTATACATATGTCATTTATCAAGTTCTGAAAATAGATAAGTATATAGCGAGTTGCACCTAAGTTTTCTCCTTTAGAGATTTGGCCTAAATCAGCATATCTTTGTAGCAAAGATTTTTCATGACTCGGACAGTGTATCAAGTCCGGACTGGCCCATCTTCCCTGTTCTTGCTGTGACCAACCTCTCAAAATCTCCCTCTTTTCATGCCATTCTATGAAAATGATTAAGAACTCAAGGAGTATTAAATAGATAATTAAATTATATTTTAGAAAGACTTTCTTCATTATTAAGACATAATTACAATGGAATCAGCTTATTGTTTTTAACAATTTACCTTGTCATGAAGATATTATGAAAAATATGGGTGAACAAAAATCTTTTGAATGTCTATTGGTTTTCTTCAGTTTCATCGTTGTTGCAAGCATTTGTACATTATTCTCGTTGCAGTAACTTTTCATACGAAACATGACGAAACGTCAACACTTTGAGAATTCGATTTGCTAGTATTCCGTATCATGGCTAGGGACCTCTTCAGGTCCACTGTCAAAAGTTGATGGGCCTATAAGACCTAGAACCCATTTCCCACAATCTTCCTTAAACTTCATTCATATCGTATATTACATTTACACTCTCTCTTTTTTAGATGCTGTCTGTGATGATTTATTTTTCTCTTGAACAACACCCCCAACTAATTGGACACTTTTAAAACTCTATAAATAAATAAAAATATTGATATTTTTATCTCACTCATCTCCTAATTATTTGATACTTTTAATATATATATATATATATATTTTTTTTAAGCATGAATTGTTTGGCTGGATTTCTACTATATAAGTTTGCGTATGTAGGGGTATGTAAACCGGCAGCAGCATCAACGGAACGGTGCGATATTTGTGCGAAGGGAAGACGATGAGCGGCGTCTGCCAAGCGAGGACGGTGAGGCTGTTCGACGCGCACTGCCACCTCCAGGACCCGAGGATCGCGGCAGTGGCCCCCCGCCTCATCCGCACGGCCCTCGACTCCGGCGTTCTCCGCTTCGCCGTCAATGGCGTCTCCGAGGTACCGATCAGGCAACCACTCTTATGGAAAATTATCCACGGCTTTCGCTTTCTTGATCGATTTTGGCACCCATCGATTGCTTCTTTTTCTGTGGTAGAAGGACTGGCATATCGTCAAGCAGATGTCGGACGAGTATCCTTGTATAGTTCCGTGCTTTGGGCTCCATCCATGGTAAGAATTCCATCCCTTCTCTCCTCTTCTCCTCCTCCTGGATTGAAATATATAATTATAGGAATTAGCTGAGATGCAGGTATGTTGCCGAGAGATCCGTAGATTGGCTGAAATCGTTGAAGGATTTCTTCGCCGCCACGCCCGCTGCTGCAGTTGGTGAGGTGAATTCTTGATGTGTCTGCGATTCCTTTTTTTTTTTAATGTAATAATTTACTAGAGTATGTTTCGTTGATGTTGTTTTTCATATTTTAAGCACAATCTCTCTTTATTTCATTAAATAGAAATCTAAACCCTTTAATTAACTAATAGATCCTCATCAACCAAATTAGTTATTCTCTTTAATTGGGCATAGGATATGGGATCCCTTATTAGGCATCTTAATTGCCCTTATTACTGGAAGTATACCTATAAACTGTTGAACTAGACCACTTTCTTGGATGCAACCAAACCATCAAAGTGACCATGATTGTACTATTTTACATGGATCCTTAAGGTTAAAATGTATTTAAAGATCGTCGCATGATGGGAAAGCTTTCTATTCTAACATTGTGGCTTTAATCTTTGGTTGGTTTGCTGCGACATGACACTACCAAGTGCTGATGCAGGGTTTTTAAGCTAGTATTTGAGAAATGTTCCCACCATCTTGTGGTCATTATACTTAATTGGCAGCCACTTGAATGAGTCTTCCAAACACATTCATAGTTATTGGTTAGTAATGCTTGTTTAAGGAACAAGGTACTAAACCTGAATTCTCGCTTGATTTAAGTTTTTGTTAATTCTCCCATGGATCTTATTTATATTATACTGTGTCTAACATCTCATGCTAACACATATAAGACCCAAGATATGCATGATAAACTCCATATCACTATTTCCTCATATATCTATCTCATGAATCAATTCATGCCTTCTTCAGCGCACCATCTATAACAGTATCTGCGGCGATGGTTTCCACTAATTATTACTCTTGTTAAATATCAACTTCAGAAATTTGATCATCATCAAGCGACTGAATGAAGAAGAGACATTAATACATATGTCACCTCCTTGTCTAAAGGCATGTCAGTGCTGCTATATCAACTGCACATTTTTTGTGTACTCAAACTGAAAAGTGTCAAAATGTATCTGTAAGGGAGTGGCACCTTTCTTGAACATTCTGTTTTTGACTCAAAAAGTCATTTTATTTTCGAATCTACTTGATGCAGAATAGGGACCTTCCAGGCCAGTTTTTTTTTTTTTTTTCGTTGTCTTTGTTACTTAAAATATGAAATTGCAGAACTTTGTTCCCGTCCTTGTCAGTTGAAAATAGTATTCACAAAACATATTATTACACTAGTCAAAGGTTAAAGTGGCTATCTCCAACCAAGCAGCCTCCTAAGGCAACTTAATACAAGGCATCCCAGGATCCCTAATAATTTAATTATCGATCAAAATCTAAGGTGAACAAATTTGTTTTATATCATTGGCTTGATGCATTATATCGCTGGTTTATATATACTTTTGATTTTGTTTCTTTATGAAACCCTTTGGTGTAGTGGCTTCTTGTGAGCAAAGGAGGAAATTCATGTTCTGATTATAGGTTTTGGAGTTATTCTATTCATGAAGGAAAACATGTTGTTGAGTGCAGGTGATGCATACTAGGAAGTATACTCCTAATGGTATGTTTGAATAAAATCGAAAATAACTATGAGTATCTATATCTTGAGTATCTTAGAGTTGGACACCACATGTTTTTAGTAATCTAACTTGAGGCAATCTTTTTAATTTTACTAAAATTTGATGCACTTTGGCTGCCCACTTCTTGCAGCATTACTATGTAATGTCAAGGATGCCTTTAGATAAATTTAAAATGATGAGTGCATTGTTAATTCAGTCTTCTATCATGTCAGTTTTTGTACAGGATTGAATTTCTCAGTATATTTAAAATCCTTGTGATATATCATTACTAGTCCTTCATTTATTCATTCATTTTTTTTAATACAATATGAAGCATAATATTGTAGATGAACAGTGTTTTCTGCAGTTTCTACTTTTTTAACTTTGTTTTCAGGAATTTATGAGTCTTCCTTTTGATCGACTTTGTGGACATATTCTCATATATCTAATTTGGAGTAGAATTTTACAACATCCAGATTGGCATAGATAAAGGATCACATGGCAAAAACATTGAGTTCACAGAACAGGTCTGCTTGATTTCAACCTTATAATTGCTCATTCAGTTATGCCAATCTATTGGATTTTTGTGGTTTATTTTGTTTTATTGTGTTTCTGTAAAATCTCTTTGAATTTGTCAAAATACTAGGAATTATAACTGTTGCCTAACCAATGATGGTTTTTGTCCAAAGCTATATGTGATATTATCTTTTGTTACAGAAGTTGATTGTACGTTCTTTTTAAACATTTTGTGTTCTTCATTAGCTTGCCATGGGGTTAATTTTACCTGCCACTGAGATAATATTCTATGCATCTCCATTTTCAGGCTGAAGTGTTCCGGCAACAACTTGAACTTGCAAAGGAGTTAAGGAAACCAGTTTCTGTCCATTGTGTACGAGCCTTTGGTGACCTTTTGGAAATACTGCAGTAAAGCCCTGCTCATGGTTTTCATTTTATTTAATTTATTGTTCTACAAGAAATGTTTATACTAAAAGAAGGGTATTTTAAAGTTTTCAAAATATCTTTATTTAAGATACAAATCTCTGTTTTCTGTTTCTTTTGACAAGTGCTACTAATCATTTACTGGATTTCTGACTCTTGCATTTTTTTTCTTTTTCAATGTATTTTTTTTAGTCCAGTAGACTCATGCAGAATTGTCAGTTATGACATTCTCATCACCATAAAATGGATCTTCATCTATGCTAGTACATTGTTGAACACCTTGGCCTATAACATATGCTTCTTGCAACAAAGCTCTAGTTGACCTCAAGCCATTTTTGATGGATGAAATATGATCATGCATCTTGTAGGCCTTCTTCTCATATTTGACATGCTTATGGAAAACTTCAATCTTAAAATCTAACTCCTTGTTTGATAAAATAATGTTGAAAGAAAAAAGGATAGAAATAATATTGAGATATGGTAAGAAAACAAGATAGGGTCCTTAAATTCTGATGCCAATTTGATGCTGGATCAATTAGGAATGGCCTTTGATGCAGGGAAGAACCTATGTGAAGGACCAGATTAGAGACAGTTTTGACTTATGGTTGGCTGCCCTAAACTTGTATATGTGACAGCAATAAGAGTTGTTATTACCGGCGCATGCCATCTGGTGTTGGGCGCATCATATTGTATCGATACTGAACCTGTACTTACTACGAGGGTTGTATTGAGTATCAGTATATTGAACTAGCCCTATATTTGGTGTACTAACACTGTGCCGACATAGTATCAATATGGACTCTGGTATTGAGATTACAAATCTAGGATAGTAGTGATAAATATTTTGAGATTGGAGGCAAATAAAAGGTAAATAGATTTGCCCTAGGGTTTTTGTGATGGAAAAAGAGAGAAACAATGTTATAAAGCTTTCTAGGCTAAACAAGAGTTTCCATAGTCAATTTATAACTGAAATTCAAAAAACAAGTATGTGGAATAAAGATGACATAAGCAAAAACCAAGATAATAGAAAAGAGGTCTAGAAGAGAGAGAAGGAGAGAGAGAGAGGGGGTCCAAGTGAAGACTAAATATCTTGAGTGATCAGCTCAGCAGAATAACTTGGCTCATTCCAAGTTCGAAGTACCATTTGTGCAAGTAAGAATTCCCTTACATGATTTCTTCATATAGATAGATATATGAAGAGGGCTTGGTTTGAAGAAATCCTTTCATTCTTTTAGAATAACCTACATACATGATTTTTCATCTAGCCTAACAGGCCTTTTATAGACTTTATGTGACTTGTTTTGCAAACAAACTAGGAGACTTAATGATCAAGTAACTAAATTTTCAATTTTTTTTTCCTAAAAAATTTGAGACTCCCACATATTCCTAGAAGACACATAAAATATCTAAAATCAAGTCCTGATGATTTTATGACTTGTGTAAACCTATGCATACCCAAAGTAGGACTCTTTCACCAATCATACTTAAATAGGAATATATAATCTACTTTAAAAGCTATCTACTTAAAATTTATGAAAACACAAAAATATATAAGGTAAAATAATTTTTTTATTCGCCGTTAGAAGAACTTGGAACAACATAGGTTGCATGATATTGGTCTTACTATCATGTGCTATCCACATGTTTGTTTTTGGCTGCTTCCATTTACATCCATTCTCAAAATTGGGGATTTACCTATCAATTTGACATTTTCTTGTTTTGCTTCTCTAACAGTTGTTTTCTACTGAATTTGAGGTATCCATAATAGGAAGTGATTAATAAAGAGTCTTTTATTCTCTACCCGATGATCCATTATCATGAATTAATTTAACAGAGGACAATAAATAACCAATACAAGTAGCTAAGAGAAGTGAACGTAGGATCTCAAAAGCAATCCTATAACAGTTAATGAGGAGAATTGTTTGTACTATCCTGTAAAATAAATTTTAAAGTTGAATTTCCACCCTTTTGGGTTTCATAATTGTTTATTTGTATCAAAGAATTTTGTTTTATTTATCATCATTGTTCTTTGTGCTAGATAAGGTCTGTTGTCTTTAAACAGAATTCAACATAATGTTTTCTGAATATAATTGTCTCATTCCTACACACACACACATATATATATATATATAGAGAGAGAGAGAGAGAGTTAATTACATTTGTATATAGCCAAGTTTAAATCCAGTCACCTCCTTCACAATTAGATTTGTATGGTTTCAAAGCCAAAAAAGCCACTGGTTAACCACTGTTAGTTACTTTTCTTTTTTATAAAAAAAAAAGGTGACATTTATGAGATGGGACATGCATTTATGGGATGGGACAATACATCTAACATTTCTACCATGGAAACATATCCGTGTTGCTATGTCATATCCTATGCTTATGATATAATAGCATATGAATATGATATAACAGCACTGGGATATGATATCATATCCCTTAACTACCATATTATAAGCATAAAGATATGATATAGCATATTGTGCTGTCTCATAAATGCATGTCTCATCTTATACATGGCTCTCTTCTTTTTTTTTTTAAGCTGGAAATGGTGGTTAATGGATGGCTTTTTAGCTTCGAGATCTATAAGATCTAATGGTGGAGGAGGTGATAGAACCGTTCTCTTCTTGGTTTGACTGGTGGCTTCCTGTTTGCTTTGTTTTATCCTTGACAATAATCCATTATATTTTTCATGACCAGACAAGCAGGACCATTCCCTGCAGGAGTGGTTCTCCATTCATATCTAGGTTCTGCTGAGATGGTTTCAGGGCTTGCCAAGCTTGGTTCTTATTTTTCATTTTCTGGGTACCTTACATCCATGAATAAGCAAAAAGCAAAGAAAATGCTTAAATCGGTTAGTGATTTAAGTTTTAAGAGACTTGGGTGTTTATTAGATGGGAACAAGCTTTTTGGATGAGTATACTGATCTGTCATTTCTCTTTTAGGTACCTTTGGATAGAATTTTGATTGAATCTGATGCACCGGATGGATTATCAAAGTGGAACACAGATTCTCTCTTGTTGGTTCCAGAGGATGATTCCACTTTCCAAGAATTACAAAACCAATATAAAGATTCATCTTCAGAGGCAACAACTTTGTTAAAGGAAGCATTAAATCATCCAGCAAACATTCATAATGTAAGTTCATGTGCAGGCACACTGCAATTGAATATTATAGTCCTACATACAGTCCACATCTCAAGACATTCCCTTCCTAGTTCAATCATACTGCTGGTCATTGATAAATAATTTGCTTTTGGCAAATTAGAAGTGCATGGTCTTATAGCTTTATGATCTGCAAGTTACCCAATTATGTAGACATAAGAAGCAGTACTGCAGAATATACATGCTAGCAAGTGATCAAGTGATCTTAAAATTCCCTAGAGCCAATGCATCTTTTTTGTTTCATGATGAAATTCTCTTGCCAAAGTTGACTTGAACATTAATTTAATTACAATATATAGAAGGTTAACATCATATGAATAGTGTTGCACGGATACTTGGACAAGAATTGGTTTCTGACACATTTCCAAGAGTCTAAATTGATAAGACAAAAAAAGAGACACAAGGATATCTAGGATAAGTAATAATTTTAACTAAATTAATTTTGTCCATATCTTTTTTGTTGATAGATGAAACAGCCAAGAGGACCTCAAGGTACACAAAGGGACTTTTCTCAGTGCCTCAACTACATCAGCCAAGCTATTGGTAGAGAATGAACCTAGCGACTCACATATGACCTATAGGAGCACACCCAATAATAATTTTAACTAAATTATTTTTGTTCATATCATTTTTGCTGATATATGAAACAGCCAAGATGACCACGAGGTACACAAAATGGGCTTTTCTCAGTGCCTCAACTACGTCAGCCAAGCTGTTGGTAGAGAATGAACCTAGTGACTCACATATGATCTATAGGAGCATACACAATACTATGGGCTAACATTTGATGTGCATACACAATACTGTGGGCTAACATCCAACATAGCCCACTGCATAAAGTGAGTCCCACCAAAACACTTAGGGACCATTTGGGGCTCTATGAGTTGAGCTTACGGGCAGTCATCCCTTCTATTTGGTAGGTACTAGGGTGGGAGATTGGAAAAAGGCAGATGAGAGCAGAGGAGGAGAGGAGAAAAGAAGGGGAGTGCTAGAGGAGGATTGATCTGGTGCTAGTGAGGGGAAGGCAGGGTGTAGGCAAGGGTAAAGGTGGTAAAGAGAGGGAGAAATGTGGCAAAATGGACTTGACACCAACTAAGGAGTTTAGGAAAGGGATGGTGGAGGGAGGGTAAAGGAGAGAGAAAGTGACAGAGGACCGGTCTGATGTTAATAAGGGGTGGGGTGAGATTTGGGAGGGCATAATATGTTGAGGAGGGTGGTGGAGGAGATGATTGGCCAGAGAGGATAAGTTCCGTACCAACTAGAGATGAAGTAGGGTGTAAGTCAAGACAAAGGTGAAGGAGAAGAGTAGTGGGAAAGGATAGGTTTAGCATTGACAAGGGGCAAGGCAAGGTGCAAGTGGGTGTAGAGACGAAGGAGGGTGTGCATGGAGTTGGGGGTTATGAAGAGGGAGAAGGGCACATGGGGGTTTCAGGAGGGGAGTAAGGATGAAAGTGCTCAAGCTAGTAACCAAACCTATGGTTCATTTGGTTATAGGTTAAGTTGGAAAGAAAAGCCTTACCTATGGTGGTGTCTCTATGAATATGCAACTTTGTTTATCTGTTTGTGACAGGCTCATGGTTAATTCTTATCCATGTTTGTGACAGACTTATGGTTAATTCTTAACCATGTTTGTGACAGACTCATGGTTAATTCTTATCCAAACAATATATTACAATCTATTATGGTATGGCTGAGCGGTTAGTGCTCAAATACATATAGACTTTGTGTCTATGCTTCTTTCTCATTAGCATCAATCTTTTTCTTATGTAGTCATCCCCACCTTAGTATGAGAAAATTATTAACATGAGAAAAAGCAGTGTTAGATCACTTCTCCTATGCATGCATCCATTTTGGCTATGATAATCATCATACAGTGAAAGGTATGCACTGAGCTAGGAATACAAATGCCTTTCTAATTTTATTAGATTATTTTGACAACTTCATAATGAAGAATAATGGTGCAAATATTTAGATATATTTAGCCCAATTTATCCCAAGATAAAATAAAAATTAAGTAATTTCCAGATACATATTAGTAATTAGCTTCAGCTAGAGCCTCATGTCATACATACTTCTCTCATGTTTTTATTTACAAATATTTTTGACTAATTACATACACTATTAGAAAAGGAGGGATCTAATTTCATATTTTGATAGTGATTTTTTAAAGATTGTGTAAAAATATCAATTTATCATTCGTCCTCGCTCACTTCTCATTAATACATGTTGCCTCTTCAAGGTCCCCCCCCACCCCCTCCCAACACACACAGAGAGATCAAGTTGTTGCATTATTTAAAGTAATGTAGAAAAGCATGATTTAACTCAGTGTATGTTTATTGTGGCTGGATAAAATCTAGAGGTGCAACACAATTCTTTATCATTCTCTCCATTGCTTCCTCAAACATCTGCTTGATTAGTGCATATAGAACTTGTTGGTTATAAGTATGATTATGAATCTCTGGCCTAACATGCTGTAAATTGTCTTGCTCAATTAGCCTATAACATGGTTTAATTTTTAAATTGCTAAAAATATAAGCTCTCAATGATTTAGTAATTTCCTATATCTTATTAACCAAACTACATCAATCACTTCCAATGACATGCTTTGCAATTCAATCATCTTTCATATTGCAAAGCAATATTCTTTCTTGAGAACTAGGATGGGAGGGAGCCCAACCAATATTGGGGTGAGGTTGGGACTAAAGCCATGTCACTCGTATCTAGGGGTGGCAATTTTGGACACAATTTATGAATATGACTTGAAGTCAACATAGAGTTAATAAGTTTGGATTGAGTGTAAATAGGTTCGGATCAAAATCAAGCTGACTCATTAAGCACAATTAATAAACAAGTTGTAACTCAGGTTGACCAGCTAATTCAAAATTGACCCATAATCAACATGATTATTACATGGGTCAACTCGTGTAACATGACTTGCAAAACTGGACATGACCCATTAGGCATGTTTAACTTAAGGAGATGTATTTTGAGCAATTCATTGCAAAGGCAAATGGTGATTATATGTTTATATAAGGGTGTTATATTTATCTTTTTTTTTCTTATTATTTGTAAAAAAAAATGAAGGTAGCATCAATTGAAGATAAACTGAAGGAAGGATGACTTAGATGGTTTAAGCATTTACAACGTAGACCTAGGGATGATGAAAAGGAGTGATTTGATACATGTAAAAGGAAAAAGAGGTAGAGATAGATCAAAAAATATATGAAAAAAAGTGATAGAAAAAGATTTGAAATTTTTGCATCTTACTGAAAAAATGACTCAAAACCAAGCAGAATGGAAAAAAAATGATTTATGTAGCTGATCCCAACTAGTTTGGGTTGAGGCTTTATTGTTGTTGTTCTCTTTTTTTCTTCTCAATTGGAAGAACTTTTGTTGGTGCTTTAGTAATGTGTATAATTGTTTTATGATTGAATTAGTATTAGACGAATTACATAGGTTAGATAGAGTGAAATCTGATTTTAGGTTACATAGGTTAAAAACTAGTAATCCATTCATATCAACTTGAACACATTTATTTATTAAATGGGTTACATAAATTATGTAATGTATCTTGTATAATGCACAAATCAACGTTCATGTCTAAATTTTTGACACGATTAGTAAATGGATAATGTTCAGGTTGACATATTTATTGTTATACTCTTATTGTTATACTCTTAAGTTAACACAATCTGTTTATAACCTATTGACATGATTTGCCACCCCTACTGGTATCTAACACACTGGGTGAATTTATGGACTTGACCAATTGACACCATTCATTACAAATTCATATTTTTACTACTTGAATGCTACAATAGAGCTTATACAACAATGTCCTTGTTGGCATTTGCCTATTTCTTTGGCACAATTTTTGCTTTAACAACTTAAAATCCAACAACGGTAATATTCTGTGTTATGAACTAGATCTGCATATAGCTTCCCTTTTATCCTTTACAAAGCCATATTTACTTTTCATACTTGCCTGGTAAAATACAGCTTATACACTCATGTCCTTGCTGGCGGAGACAATCCTATTAAGTTCTTATTTATCACTCCTGATATTGTCTCAATGTTATGAACTAGAGAAAATATTACATTTATTCATCTTTGCCATCTATCCTACTTAGTTTCTTCAACAATTTAGCTTTTTTGTAGAATATTCTACTTTTATTGAAACATTTCTTGGTTACCTGATATGATCTTGGTATCTGTTAATGGTATACTAATAGGCCAATTGAAAATGCAATATTGCTACAGGCATCTTCTCTAGCCAATTCACTGATCTTTGTGTTTAACTTGAGGCTATCATTCACCAAAATGGTTAGAAAGGATCATTTAAGTTAGTGACCTGGAGGAGTATTCATTGTCTATTTATTAGTTGAATTGTGACTTATCTCTGTCAAATGCTGACGTTGAGTTAGACTAATGAAGGAATGGACAAAAAAAAAAAAAAAAAAGTTTCAGGTTCTGAATTATGTTGCAATGTTGCTTGAGATGCCTGAAGAGGAGCTTGCAGAGTTGAGTTACCAAAATGCCACACGCTTATTCTCTTATCAAGGTTCAAAAGTTTGTTTGGAAGACTGAAGTCTGTCCTGTTTCCAGTAGATGGGTGTACCTCGTGGTGGGACGCTAAACATGCGTCATGGTGTGACGCTAAACTCTCATCTTTCTTGTACATATAACTGTACCATTCCTAAAGTTTATTTATCACAAGAATGTGCAATATATTGAACAAATAAGGATCGACGTGCCTTTAGAAATGTAACCTCCTATCAGACACCCTTGCAGCTTTTCCTCAAGGCAAATCTTAATGCATTTACTGTGATGAAGGGCCACAAGGTGATAAATGTTGCATCCCTATTTCTTTTGCTTCAGTATTATGTTCAACTAGCGAAAAGCTGTTCCTGTTAAGGGAAATTATCTTTCATGAAATGAAACATAATTTCTTTTACTAATCCATTCTTTCCAGAGAAATGACACTATAAGACTTTTTTAAATCAAAATTTTGTCTAGCTCTGGTAGAAGTGCTGCAGACTTGGTAAGGAAGCTTTGTCCCTGTACTTGTTCATGATCTCTGAATAAACTGCACCATGGAATTTAGCATTAAAGAAATATCACCATCTACATGAAGGTTTTAGTTCCCTGAACCGTAGATTGTTGGATGGGATGGAAAGTAGAACCAGGCTACCTTAAGATGTAAGGAACGATCAGCCCAATAATGGTTTTCCACTTTTGTATTTTAGAACAGTAGAAACACAAAATATGGACACGAAGTTATCTTATCGATTTGATAAAATTTATTACTTGATTTGTTTCTTATTTAATACGTTAAGAGTGCCGCAATCCTTTGTCGAACACAGGCCCCTGGAGGGGTGCCAACCGACCGTGACAACTCTAAAATGTTGAAGAGCAGAGAAGCTTGCATAGCAGATGTGGCTTGAAGCATGTTATCGGTGTGTCAAATCTTAAAGCTAACTAGAGAATATAAACATCTTTATCATTATTATAATTAATTAATTATTTATTTTACCCTATTCAGTCTTCAGAGAAACACAAATTGATCATTACTTTCGTGACCCTTCAATAATGTAGTCGATGGTTATGCTTGCTGGTTTACTTATATTGTTTATTGATTTAAATTAGCAAATATTTCGGCTAGTAAGACTATTTATTTTAACTACGAGAGTATGTGGCTAAAAGAGGATTACGGATTACCATAAGCAGAAGTTACATCCAATTATCCATGCTATGAAAAAGATATTTAGGACGAATGCTCGTATGCAATACAAGTTCAAGGGAGCTGCAGGAATTAATTACTATGAAAAATAGTTGCACAAGAGAATCACTTTGTAGCACATTGTTCATGACAATATCATGCATCGTGTATTTCCCAATCATCATACATTATTTGCAATTAAGACTAAAAACAGATAAACTTTGAACCTACAGCAACAGAAAAGTATCCTGTTGGGCAACTCAAAGAATCAGAGGAATTGATGTGCCGTCTCTAAGCAAACGACAGGACTCATTTTAAGTGTTCCCCACAAGAATATGTACAATACTGGTGCATTTCACGACGAACAAGCCTAGGTACAAGCCTAGGTTTTGACAGGCAATTTACATACTGCTGCTATATGAGAAAAGCCATGATATTACCTGCATGGATGGATCTCATTTGTAGACGTAGAAGAAAACAGAAGAGGGGCCTGCTTGCATTCTTACCATACATATGTCCAAATCCATTTTGAAGCTCACCTGATTTCTTCTGTGATCGCTTCAGACTTCCATACAATATCTTTTAGTCCCGAGGAAAAGCTCTTATAGAACTGCAAGAGGATTTGATAATAGAATATGTTACTGATGGACAATGAGGGTGCAACATCCCAGATTGATGATCACTATGTAGTTCTTTATTAACATGCCTTGTGAAATTCTAATGTGTCACCCCCAGTTTTACGCAGCTCAACAACGTGGAGAGAAGGAGCCACCTCAAAAACCTGAAAAAGGAAAATCGAAAAACTTCTTGATTTGATTAGAAGTTGCTGAAAAAAAGGGCCATGAAAACAGCAAGTGGTCATTAGAAAATAAGAAAAAAATAATTTAAAAAAATGACTCAAGTTACATGAGGTTTATTGAATGTTAATTGTCAATGCACTAGAAGTAACTCTGTAGTCAGGTATTCTAACTAATATGCAATTGCCCAATAAATATCTATAGTCTTTCAATTATGATAAAGATTTTCACAATAATAATACACATTCAACTCCTATATAGTTAGATAACAGAAGAATGGCTGACCTATCCACATGCTGGATTTAGCCAAAACTAATGCAGACTGAAATCTGTAGATGACTACTAAACTGATTTTGCTGTTGCAACTAAAGTTTGTGCTTCATGTATGCTGTTACGACCTAAAGTTTGTGCTTAATGTATCAAGGCATGTGAAGCTCAACTGACAATAATGGATGTCTAATGGAGAGCGATGGGAAAATTTTCTACATGCTTTTCTGCCAAGAAACCCAGAAGAGAACAAGAATCTTACTATTAACCTAATTTACCTTGCTTTTATATTTTCCCAAGTCAGCCAGTGCTTAAATTAAAAAAAAAAAATCACTTGGTGCAATACCTCAGTTGCTACAGATAGATGTCCCTTCCTTCCAGTTTTGTCTCCTTTTAACTTCATCTGGAACAAGGCAAAATGACAACATATTTTTAATTCGGATTGAATTACAATTGACACATACCAAATTAAGACTGAAAAATAATCCCTGGTTGCAACATGGCATCTAAGCACACCATACGCCACTCTACCTTGTAGTTGTGTTTGCTCACGTTGAAACCCAAAGGCTTAGCTGCTTCCTCTATTTTAGACATTATCTCATTGGGAGGGCACTGAGAAGTAAAGCGTGTCTCCCTTTTGATGAGACCCTGTAAGTTCCAACATGAACCGGAAAATGAAATCATCACTAACTGTCCTACTTAGTACAAAAGAAAGTAACTGACTTGCTAATAGTGTCTGATTAAGGAAAATAAAAGGCCTCCTTTGAAAGCTCAGTTAAATTTTTCATGAGGAAATGAAGCTATAGCATAAAATGAAGGTTGGAGCTTATAACTTAATTCTATCTCCTGAAAAAAAAAAAAATCTCAGATCCATCAAATCCATTATAAAAGAAGAATTGAAACCGTCTTTTCAGATAGAGATCCATAACAGGTGAACCTTGTATGAGCTACCAGAATCTAACAGACAAGGCAGTCCATCTGTTGCAAATTTGCTGATTCTTGTTTTTATGTAACTACCAAACTCATCTGGTCGTTAATTAGGAAACATTTTGTTTACAGTCAATTAGACAGAATTTACTTTGTGTATAATTTCCAGAACAGTAATTTAAGCAAGGTTTGGAGAAGTGCCTGTATTGGCCAGATATAAGCCAACAAGGACTCGATACCCTCATACATCATTAGATCACATACTGAACCCATACCACACTTAACTGTCTTAGATTGTCACCATAGTGATTCCAATACTGCCTGGTGCTTTTTTTTTTTAAAAAAAAAACACTAATTTGAACCGGCACTGTGCTTGCCTGTGCCACTTCCGTACTGTGGTACATATTGCACCAGCAGGTAGCCAGCATGGGTCCGTACCTCAAATTTTAGTCCTTGGCGTCTGATCAGTTTCTTAAATATGAAATAGCTATAGCGTCTGAATCCAAACATAGCCTTTTAAAAGATAAAAAAAGGTCTCTAACAAATGCATAGAAGCTGCAAAGCAGGAATCCAGAAAAAAGAGAGAAAAAAGCAGTTTAATCCAATGTACCATCTGTTTTTCGAACAAATTCCCCAAATTGAAACATTGCGATCTTGAAATAAGTGCAAATGCATTCAATGACTCTGGTTTTTCTTTCTTTTCTGTTACAAGATGTTCCTGCATATTGAAACGACAAATGTCAGAAATGAAATGTCATCATAAATTGTAAATAAAATTTCTCATCATGCATCGTTATATTTTAATGCTTCCATGACATCAAAATAGATAAAGCAATTCATGAGCTTTTGTCGAGTGCAATAAGGTTTTCTATTTCTGTAATTTCTCCTGATGAAATGCCATGATCATTATTGGAATTTTGATTCATTTTCTTAATGAATCGATGGGATTCCATCTATCTCTCTCTCTCTCTCAAAAAAAAAAAAAAGGGTTTTCAATGCAACAGTTTTCTATGTTAACAGGTGTGCCAATTTAATTTTCTTGAATGCTATCATTCTCATGACTGTATATTCAGCAAGATTTTATGCTAAACAATGGAGTTGGTATATTTCAGATTTTTTGGCAGCTCAATATATCTTCAGGGTAGCAAGTTCTGAAGTTATTACCTGTGAATCATTGAAAACAGCATCAACATCATCAAGGCTCACATCTTCCCCTTGTTCAAAATATGGTGGCTTATACCCTTTCTTAAACCATTTGTCTTCTAAAATTTGTGGAATTGTTATGCGCTGTTAAATAAGCAGTACAATATTAGCAAGCTTCATGGCAGAAAAGATGACATGAATGCTTCATGGCAGAAAATATGACATGAATGCAGGCCTGCAGAGGTGCAGATACCAAGCTGCATAATATCATGAAAATGGCAGTTCCAAGAAATTAAAATATTCTGAATTCCACATCAATGCACTGCCATTCGTATGCATAACAGAAAATCATGATGATAATTGGCACTTACAGTATGAGGATTTGGATCTAGAATACGTTTAATTAATTTCTGTGCACCAGAAGAAAACCATGATGGACATGAAAAATCTGCCTTACAGATCTGCATAGATCAAGATGATGATCAGCACTTTCAAGAAATTTATTCTATTATTGAGGAAGATTTGATACTTCAATAAGGAAGAAAAAATAAACTTACTCTATCATATAAAGCCATGAGGTTTGGCTCATCAAAAGGTAAGTATCCAGCCATAAGGACAAACAGAATTACACCACAAGACCATATATCAGAAGCAGTACCATCATAGCCTTTATCATTGAGCACCTGATGAAACCAAGTGCACAGCTTGTTTATTGTTTAAGATAAAATGAAATTGACTGAAGAAACATTGCCATCTAGGATGGTGGATGGGATGATTATACCTCAGGTGCAACATAATTTGGAGTCCCACATGTAGTGTGTAGCAGTCCATCCTCCTGAGGCATCAAGCAAATTGATTGGTAATGGTTCTAGTATGTCTATAATTCATATATGATTACAAAGATTGTGTTATTCAAGTACAAAATTAAATAAGAAAAACCTTTAGAAAATGGATGAAAATGTGGAAAAGATGCAGTAAGCAAAGAAACCTCCAATGTTGTCAATTGCTGAACAACCACACATTATTCATGGATTCTATGTTAATAACAACAGCCTGATTTAAAACTGCTAAATTCTGAAATTCTGTCCCAAAAATCTCTAGAATAAAAAGGAACTTTCCATGAAGCCTGAAAGACTGATTATAAGAAACATACCATATTGAATTTATAGAATAAGCTCAAGCAACTGCGAAGCAGTCATTCAAGACTCTCCTATACTTTGTGAAGTATCTAGACAAAGATAGGTGGTAGCAAGATTTTGATATGAGGAACTGCTTTCATTGCATAGGCTCAAAAACCAAGAATAAAAAAAAGGAAAGGTTAAGTGAATTGGGGCTTGCCCCAGTGTAACCGTCCCCTACATAGCAACCAGAGGGTCTGTGTTCTCGAGCGGTGCATCTCCAAAAATTTGAATCCAGGAAATTATGGTGTGGGTCTTCCACCCTTTATTTCTTTAAGAAAAAGAAAAAAAAGTCTAAAGAGCATGCAATATAAAAATAGAAAACTTCTTTTGCCTAAGAATCAACATTGATAGAATAAGTCTAGAAGATGGATCGATGTGACACCAATCTCAGTTAATGGTACAAGGATTGTTAACTATATATTCGATGTATGTGGACCACATATGATTTTGATATTAATGACAACAAAAATTATTGCAAGTGCAAGGCCTAGACCCTTTAGGTTGGCCCCACTAGCAAATTAGGCCAAGACCATGGATCGGCCCTAAAAAACAAGAAAAAAAAAAAGTTATTTAGGCTTGGGCCTGGTCCACTTGACCATCCCAAAACCTAAAATTGGCACTGTCTCCTTCACACCTGGATGGCAAAGACTCTTGATTGGAGTTGGGTTCTTGCCAACCCTTGGCTGAACTGAGACTCCAAGTCCCAATTGGAATCAAACGAGAGGAGCCAAGGCTCCTCTATAAAAATGGCTCCCTTTCCCTTCAAATCCCACAACCAACCATAGTAGAGTTCAGCTCATTGGTGAATTATGTCACTTGATTGTCATTGAAACCTTGCTGGAAGTGAGGTAATAAGCCTTTCCCCCCTCTTCTCTTGATTTCCTTGCCTTTGGAAGGTGATCACCAATCAAACTCTATCAAGGAACCGACAGCATCAAGTTGGTTGCCTCTCCTATTTGGGAAGATGCTCTATTCAAGAAATTGGAGATGCTGGTCTCCTGTTCCAACAGTTCTTGTTGTCATCTCTGCTCAATCATCGATCTCCAGTCAATTATCAATCTCCAGTCATCAAGTAAGTGAGCATGGAGATCTCGCATTAGGTATGGGTTATTTTCTTCCACTCTCTTTCCATCATTCTTGTTTCGAGAAGGGTGATCAATGATTGACTCCACTACCTTGGTTTCTTTGCAATCTCAATAACCTTCAATCATACTAGTTCAACTAGTGAGACCTTAGTTTTCTCTTCTTTCTTTGCTTTGTATTGGCAAGAAGCAAGCCATAGCAAGAAAGCTCCACCCCTATTATTTCTCTTGTTTCTGTCCTTAAGTGGTGACTCACTACCATAATGGCCAGCGATAGTCTTTTCCATTGATGAAGCTGATGCAAATAAAGTTGCACAATCACAAGAAAGGGAACTCACACCTGGGCTTGGAGGGACACAAGGGCAGCAGACATATGATCCATTAAGCTTGCCAAGTGGATTGATCACAAAATTTAGAGCCAAGTGTTTAAAGAAGCGTTAAATGCGCTAATGCAACAAGTTGATGAAACAGCAAAATTATGAGAGACCAGCTCAAGTCCAAATCAGTTTCAAGAGAATCTGATCACTATGATTAAGCTTCTAAAGGTTTTTAATTAAGGACTTACATATTTCTAGCCTTAAAAGGATCAAGATATCAATCCCTTAATTTTGAGAATTCAATATGTCAAGAATCTTCTAAATGTCAATCCCTTAATTTTGAAAATTCAATATGCCAAGAATCTTCTAAATATCAATCCCTTAATTTTGGGAGTTCAATATGTTTAGAATCTTCTATATGTCAATCCCTTAATTTTAGGAATGTAATATATCAAGGAAAAACTTTCTTTAGATATGTTATAGGAGAATATTCTAAAGAATTTGTAAACTCTATATAAAGGGTCAAGGATTGTACCTTGGAGGCAGTCAAGAATAATATTAAAGTGTTTATTTTGTGTTCTTTCATTCTTAAAAGGACTCTTGAACTTATCAAGTTTATTCTTGTAGCATTCAAGCAACCAGACTTATCACCTAGGTTCTTGAGTGGTTCTTGAGAGTCTTGGTGTGGCGTCTTCAGTTATCGAGTTCTTGGTTCTTATCTTTTTAGGTAACGGGTCAAAACTCAACAAATTTGCGTCTTCAAGATCTTAGGGTTCAGTTCCATATTTTGGTGTTAGGTTTCGTCACGTTATTGACGAGGTTCGCATCAGTTGGTATCAGAGCTTTGGTTCCTAGGCAAGTTTGGATTTTTCTTTCACTATTTTATTATTCCTTGTTTCTTGCTCCTTGATTTAGATTCCAAAAAAAAGAAAAAAAAGTGCATCTCTTGGTTTCCTTCAATTGTTCTATTGTTCCTTGTTCCTTGATTTAGATTTCAAAAAAAAAAAAAAAAAGTACATCTCTTGGTTTCTATTGTGCTCATTTAGGGATAGTCAAAAGGATAGTACCCCGAGCTATTTGACCTAACGGGCGTTTGGTAGGGATATCAAGGACATACCAATAAGGGAGGCTACCAGTAATACCTTGGTGTGTTTATCCCAACTACCTACGTCCCAAGAGTACCGTAGGCTACCAAGAGAGCTGTACATAACCGTCACAGGGAAGGCTGACTTGAGGCAAAGCCTTAAGTGACGCACATGAGTGAGAAAAAAAAAAAATTCTGCTACAACCTCGCTCGTGTGACAGTGAAAAAAAAAAGAAAAAAAAAGGGGAAGAAAAAAAAAGAAAAAAAAGGAACAAAAAAGAGAAAAAAAAAGAAGAAAAAAGTTCAAAACTGTTACTTACACCATTCATAAAGCTTTTTGAGTTGTTGATCTAGCATTCCTTACCCTTAAAACCATCATTGTTATTTGCTCCATCAGTTCTTAAGATCTGCTTATTGAATCTTGTAGTTTATTTTGTTTGCTCATCCTTGATTGCTACTTGAATCTCGTTTGTTCTTGAGTCTAATTAAGAGTGAAAAGAAGACACGAGTGAAAGAGTGGCAAGAGCATAAGAGGGTTTCTAACCTTATTTTACAGATTCTAAATATGTCACACAATCAAGAGGGAAACTCAATCCAAGAGGTACAACAAACAACCACTCTGAATCTACAATTACAGGCATTGTTGGGAAAGATGAGGCGGATGATGAGAGCTTAATTAGAGCAAGTTCATGAGAGGATGGATAGGATGGAAGAGGAGGCAGCTAGAAGGCAACATCAACATGCTCCCACCAGACAACCACCTAGGTGAGATGATGATTTGAGAAGCATCAAGGTGAAAATTTCACCCTTCCAAGGTAGAAATGATCCTGAGGCTTATCTAGAGTGGGAGAAGAGAATGGAGATGGCTTTCGATTGTCACAATTACTCCGAAATCAAAAAGGTAAAACTTGCTGCAATTGAATTCACTGATTATGCTATTGTTTAGTGTGATCAATTGTTGAAGGATAGGAGGAGAAACCAAGAACGTCCTATTGAAACGTGGGACGAGATGAAGGCAATCATGAGAAGACGTTTCATTCCAAGCTATTACTATCGAGAGTTGTTCAACAAGTTGCAGCGTCTAACTCAAGGATCCAAAAGTGTAGATGAATACTACAAAAAGATGGAGGTCGCTATGATTCGAGCAAATGTAGAGGATAGAGAAGCCACCATGGTTAGGTTCTTGAACGGTTTAAACCGTGAGATAGCGAACATGGTGGAGATGCAATACTATATGGAATTGACAGATATGGTACACCAAGCCATCAAAGTTAAGCAACAATTAAAGCGAAGGTACATGGTTAGGAGAGGAACAAACGCAGCTGCTACAAACTCTTAGAGATCGGCTCCTAAACGAGATGAATTTCCATCAACTAAGCCTAAGTTCGAATCCTCTAAAGATGCCAAACAAGTTGCAGCACTAAAAACAAGGTAACACTGAAGCCACTGCTTCTAGAAATCGTGACATCAAGTGTTTTAAATGTCAAGGTAGGGGTCATATAGCTAGCCAATGCCCGAATAAAAGAGTGATGATGATCAATGCTCAAGGGAAGATTGAGTCTGAAGATGAGCAAGACGAAGTGGATGACATGCTACCTCTTGAAGATACCTATGAAAGGCAATATGCAGTGGAAGGAGAATTATTAGTGGCAAGACGAGATCTTAGCACGCAAGTCAAGGAAGAAAAAGATAATCAACGGAAGAACTTGTTCCATACTCGGTGTTTTGTGAAAAACAAAGTTTGCAGCGTTATAATTGATGGTGGAAGCTGCACCAACGTGGCCAGCAACGAATTAGTAAAGAAATTGGCATTACCTACCGTGAAACATTCGTGACCGTACCGGTTTTAATGGCTAAACAATTGTGGAGAAGTCAATGTAACAAGACAGGTGTTAGTGGTATTTTTCATTGACAAGTATAAGGATGAGGTGCTTTGCGATGTCGTACCTATGCATGCATGTCATATTTTATTGGAAAAACCATGACAGTATGATCGACGAGTCACACATGATGGTTTTACCAATAGATACTCTTTTGTCATTAAAAAGCAACCTATATCACTTGTACCATTGACTACAAAACAAGTCCTTGAAGATCAACTAAAAGTGCAAAAAGAGAGTGAAAAGAGAAGAAAAAGAGAGAGAAGTCGAAGTTGAAGGAAAAGAAGAGAGGGAAGAAAAAGAGAGTTACGGCCTTAGTGAGTGCGAGAGAGGAAAAATACAACTTCATTGCAAAAGAAAGTGAGATCAAGAGAGCTTTACTTTCACAACAGCCCCTTATAGTACTCATGTACAAGGAGGCCTTTTTGTGTACTAATGGCTTTGCCAGATCCTTGCCGAGCAATGTTTCTTTTTTGCAGGAATTTAAGGATGTTCTTTTCGAGGAGATGCCATAGGGCTTACCTCCAATTCGAGGCATTGAACATCAAATTGATTTTATACCCGATGAAACAATTCCAAATCGACCATCCTATAAAACTAATCCTGAGGAGGCTAAGAAACTTCAACAAGTCAACGAACTAATGGCGAAGGGGTATGTTAGAGAGAGTATGAGTCCTTATGCAATTCTGGTTCTACTGGTGCCTAAGAAGGATGGGACATGGAGGATGTGTGTTGATTGCCGAGCCATCAATAATATTACAATTCATGAGAAAGCGAAGCAACACATTGAACGACGAACAAAACAATATGCCAAACAAGCTAATAAAGGACGTAAGAAGGTTGTCTTTGACCTAGGAGATTGGGTTTGGCTGCACATGAGGAAGGATCGTTTTTTTGAGCAAAGACGTTCTAAACTCCTTCCAAGGGATGATGGACTGTTTCAAGTGGTGGAACGCATCAATGACAATGCCTACAAACTTGAGTTACCTGGTGAGTATGGTGTTAGTCCGAGTTTTAATGTTTCTGACTTATTTCCTTTCGATGTAGGTGATGATTTGAGGACAAATCTTCAAGAGAGGGAGAATGATGCAAATAAAGTTGCACAATCACAAGAAGGAAAACTCACACTTGAGCTTGAAAGAATTCAAGGGCAGCAGACACATGATCCATTAAGCTTGCCAAGTGGACCGATCATAAAATTTAGAGCCAAGCGTTTTAAAGAAGCGTTAAATGCGCTAATGCAACAATTTGGTGAAACAGCAAAATTATGGGAGACCAGCTCAAGTCCAAATCAGTTTCAAAAGAACCTGGTCACTATAATTAAGATTCTAAAGATTTCGAATTAAGGACTTATATATTTTTAGCCTTAAAAGGATCAAGATATCAATCCCTTAATTTTGGGAATTCAATATGTCAAGAATCTTCTAAATGTCAATATCTTAATTTTGAGAATTCAATATGTCAAGAATCTTCTCGATATCAATCCCTTAATTTTGCGAGTTCAATATGTCAAGAATCTTCTAGATGTCCATCCTTTAATTTTGGGAATGTAATATGTCAAGGAAAAACTTTCTTTAGATATGTTATAGGAGAATATTCTAGAGAATTTATGAACTCTATATAAAGGGTCAAGGATTGTACCTTGGAGGCAGTCAAGAATAATATCAAAGTGTTTATTTTGTGTTCTTCTTTCATTCTTAAAAAAACTCCTGAACTTATCAAGTTTATTCTTGTGGCATTCAAGCAACCAGACTTATCACCTAAGTTCTTGAGTGGTTCTTAAGAGTCTTGATGTGACGTCTTCAGTTATTGAGTTCTTGGTTCTTATCTTTTTAGGTAACGGGTCAAAACTCAACAAACTTGCGTCTTCAAGATCTTGAGGTTCAGTTTCGTATTTTGGTGTTGGGTTTCGTCACGTTATTGACGAGATTCGCATCAAAAGCCCACTACCTCTAGTTGATCTTTCTCGTGGTCAGATGGATGTTGGTAGAAGACCTCCCTGCTTTATCATGCTGAGGGAGGGAGCAGGTGTCACCTAATTCCTCCTATCTTCTCTCACTTCTTTTTCTTCCTTATCTCTTTCTATCTCTTCTTCCCCACTCTCTCTATGGGGTTAGGACCCCAGTTTCTTGTCCCACTCAGGACCTCAGTGATGTTTCAGGGTGACCCTAAGGAAAGGGTCCGGGCATATCAATCTTCACCTCAACCCTTGTCCGATACCATCAAATCCCATCAGTATTAATTTGTATGTTAGTGTTAATGTCCCTTTAGTACTATTGTCTTTATTTCTAGGTAAGAATTTCTTGGACCTATGGTCCTAATTTGGTTTAGGAATATTCGGAATTTAGGGGATCAAATTGAAAAATAATTATGAATTAATTAAAAATAAGTGATGGCTCACCTTTTCTAGATTTTTCATGGATATACATGTTTTCAATAAAATATTGATCTAAAAGAATTATAACCGATTCATAAATTTTTGTAAGCACATGTTTTCCAATTATAGATGCATACGCCATTTTTGAAAGTTAGAATTTATGTATATATGTTATGGAATCTAGATTTGAATATGTTTTTCTAGCCATAAATTGATACTACATGAATTATAATCAAATATATTATGGATTTTAATCCCCTCTTGACTATGACTGATATCCTACTAGTAGGATTTATTCATTGAATGATATCCTGATAGTGGGAATTATACACTAGTTGATGCCCTATCAACGAGGGTTATATGTAAGGTTACGCCCTACCAGTTGGAAGCTGTATGCTGGCCGATGCCCTACTAGTAGAGATTATATACTAGTCAATGCCTTGTCAGTGAAGATCATATATTGGCCAATTAGGTGTTGTTCATTGGCACATGATCGATTTTAAGTTCATTGGGGGAGTGTACAGTTGAGTGAGAGGAATTTACATTGTGATTGAGGATCATTTTGTTTATATTACATTAGTATTAGAAAATGTTATTATTAGTGTAATTGCAGATTATTGAAGATTTACTCTAGACATTAAATATTAAATTTTAATTTTTATTTCATTTAGTTAGGGTTAATATCATGATGGACGCCATGATGGATGTCTTACATACTTATAAAGTCATACCTTATGGGTACACAGTAGTTGCCAAATGCCTGACTCAAGATTTCAAGTAGAGTGTGTGACAAGTACTCCATCACCATTGGATAATTTGGTGATCAAAGTTGCCTTGAGAAACCATAGAAAGTAACAGTGGCAAGGAAGACAAAGCTCATAATGCAAAACCTATAGTATCAATAATAACATCACAATGATTTTTGTCAACAAGTCCTAACTTTCTAATTTAGATAATTAAAAACCATTTAAAGATACTTCTTTCTCTCATTGGACAACTCAACTATGCTGGACTCTTACTCTCTACATCATCTGTTTCATACATTTCAAAACCCACTTTAAGCAACCCAACTTAATTTACATGTCATCCATACCCCTACTTGGTTCTAATCATGAAACGAGCCTATTGATTATATAACAAATAATAAATGTAACCGAATTGAGGGATACATTATTTCATTATGATTATAAGATAGTCAAGTTGATACATTAAAGGAGATATTATTTAACTAATCAGCTTGGCAAACCAACAAGCCATGATAAAGTCCAATCATTCAGGGAAGCTTGTATACAAATAAAATACTTACCCGTATTTGTGGTGCAAATGCACTTAAGCCAAAGTCAGAAACTTTAAGGTTACCATATGAATCCAGAAGTAGATTTTCAGGCTGCAAAACATGACATAGCATGTGAATGGTTGTCTACTAAATCCACAAAATGGGACACTCATCAGCAAAGTTGGTCAAACCTTGAGGTCTCTGTGATATACACCTCTACTATGACAATAATCAACAGCATTTATCAGTTGTTGGAAATATCTCCTTGCCTCATCTTCTTTTAGCCTCCCATGGTTGACCTAGAACTCAAAGGCATAATAAGGTAATGTAGAACAGGGGTAAAAAAATGACTTTTGAGCATGTGCAAATGAAATACAACTAGATGATCTCCAGGGTGTATGTGCTCAATTTGTAGATGCATTTTAAGACTTATAATAGGCACATCCTTTGTGTGTGCATGTGTTGGTATGCATGTGACACTAGAAATATGTTGAACACTTAATTTCCAAGAAAATTGACCTTACAATTTTGTCAAAGAGCTCGCCTCCATCAACAAATTCAAGAACAATGTATATCTTTCTCTTGCTGGCCATCACCTGAAACATTGGCATACATTTTGAATAGAACAAATGGCAAGGTAGCTCATTTGAACTCATAGAAAGGAGGCACAGCAGTTAACATTTTAATTAACATGAGAGCAAAGGCTTGCTAACAAGTTTCCTGCAAGTTCTATAAATTGAGGTTGTCAAAGGATCATAATGCTATAAAAGATATTCATATATGAATTGGAAGCACCATATAAAAAAAGAAGACTCGAACCATACAGAGATCCCTGCTTTATGCAATGAAGTTATGATCCATGGATCATGCTATTACTTTTAAACTATTTGCGAAGATAATGGATGTCTGCATGAAATTGAAATCATTTTTATTGATTAAAGACAGAGCCAATAAGCTTTAAGACCACAGTTATTGGAAAGTACATTGGCAATGATAACATTACAGCAGAAGTAACAGTTATACATTACAACCAACTTATTTAAAAAAGAAGAAACAAATATCTAAGAGCAGCCTTCAAGATACCTCATAGATCTGAACAACATTTGGATGCTTGATTAGCTTCATCGTACAAATTTCTCTTTTTATCTGAAAGAAGGTGATGGGCATAAGCGATGATTTTCAAATAACAAGAACATCCATGTCACTGCAAAATCTATACATAGGAAGTTCTAGTGATAATAAATTGATATATTGTACTTTCAATCACTGCTACAACAAGATCATGCAACTATACTTGGAAATAAGGATGGCTAAACTAAACTGAATCGGGTGATTCGAGGTGGACCGTACTGAACTGGCTCAAAATCAGATGGTTTGGTATAATGGCCAAACCGTCTCAAACCGACCTTAAACCATACCAAACCGTCTTATATCGAGCCAAACTGGTTCATGGGTTAGGGCTTTCCAATTCACTTAACCTATACACTACTGATTTAATATGGTATGCCCTATACTGGTTTCCAGTACAGCAAACATTGCTTGAAAATAAAGTCATTTACAGGTCAAAAGTAAACCAACAAGAGAAACCCTTTATGTGCACATGTACTGGGCGAAGACTGCCATGCTGGCCATGTACATGACAATACACTATACAGCAGCCTGGTATTTGTTTTGGGGTGAAAGTAGGAAACCTTAGACTTTGTGGTGCATGGTCCATGGAGGATGTTTTCGCCTATGCTGACACATGAGTGTACAAGTAGCATTCTCAAATGACAAATGTACCATCTACAGAAGAAAGCTTCCAAAAGTTTCTTTTCTGTTTTTTTGACCCCTTATACAAATGAAAAGACCGCCTAGGAAAGAGTCTAAAAACAAGAAGAACCTAGACATTTTCTCTTCATTTAAGTGGTCAGCATGGAGTTGTTCCATAAGCTTGCCTAGATCCTAAAAACAGACGTACATTGCTCATCCGCATGAATGAGGGATGAGGAATCATGGAAGTAAAAATGGGGCCTGTTGGCCACATCCTCTGATACTATGTAACATGACAAGTGAATCAAGGGAGATTGGAATTAAGAAAGATCCATAAAATGCCATACGTAATGTCTCTATTCTGATCCAGTAAGAGGTGATTCCTCACATTGTGACTGATAAAAAGTGTTACCAATGATCAAATCTAAAGATACTAATTGACCAGATAACAAGCAAGTGATAACTAGAAAGTTCACAGAAGATTCATATATATGAATTACATGCTCTGGGTGCAATAACAAACAAGTTAAATTTTTTTTTTTTGAAAAAAAAGAAGTTAAAATCATGTCTTTCTAAATGTGATATGAACAAAAATCTGTGTATATCAAAGAATTAAAAAAAAAAAAAAGACGAATTGAATTCTACAAATTGTTTTGCACCTTGGCAACTGAAATCTTTAAACTAGAGTTTCATTACCAATAAGAAAAGCAAAAAATTAGAATCCCAAGTAAGAGCAATAATTGTTAGCAACCTTGTTTCTCTAAGAGTTACTGCTGCTTCTGTCCTTTTATGCAAATTGCTCTTATAAACTCTGACAATTGATTGCCATTGCCAATTACTTAAAATATGATGGTCTGAACCAGAAGTGACAGCAGGAAAGCCATACTAACAAAAAAATGCAGAAAATGGAGAATAAATAAAAATGATACACGAAAGTCATAATTTTTTTTTTAAAATGTTCTGCTTTTTATGTAGCTGAAAGTGTGATAGTTAGGCAAAAGATAGCAACTATAAAAACACATGGATTAATTTGTTCAGATCTTGGATGGAAAAGAGGGCCTCAAGTGGCAAAGAGGGTGGAGTAGTGGATGCAAGATGTCCTAACAGAATATAAAATCAAGTGTCAATTATTTTAAGATTTGTCCCACTTGGTGCCATCCGATAATTCCCTTGTATGCATGCAATTCAAGAGACAAATAATGTAAGGAAAGACTAGTTGTCTTGTTTCACAGTTGAATTCCATTCTGTTAGACATCATTCAAGGATCTTCTCTCTGACCTAAACCATGCTGACCTATTCTCTATTTAATGTTACACAAGCGTTCTGGTGATTGGACATCTTAGCATAAACGACCTATCTCAAATAAAGGCTTGAGGCCCAATTCCAGGTTTTGCCTCCCCACAATTTCCAGTTCAGACCTTATCTCCCTAATTTTTTATTTATCCAACAATGCGAGACCTTCTCACTCACTCAAAGGTGTAATAGATATAACTCATCTTAAAAATCAAAGACTTGAGCCCCAAATTTTAGTTGTATTTTTCAAGATCTTCAGTTTTTCATCCAAGCCTGTTAAACATGCACTACATCTTCAATGTTATGTACCCTTGCCAACTAAATATCAAGCCTCATTCCAATTCCTACACTTTTAGAAAAGATCTCCAATTTGTACCCTATGTCTTCAAAACCAAACGGCACATCCATGTTGCAGGGGGGGGGCTTTCCCTCCATGACCTAAGATCAGAACACATCTCCATATCCCAAGAATAGCTCCTAGTGATATACTAATAGTTAGGCCAATTTGAATTGCTCAATATACCAGCAATAACTCCATTATTTTATACGCATCAGATCTCTGTAGCATAAAACCAAAGCATCTAACCATCGTTTTATCCATAACCAGAGATAATTCGGAGCATACACAAAAGCAGAATTGTTTAATCTTGATATGCTTGTTCCGAGGGTTAATCCTCGGAGTTTTTCCACTCTAGACCTATAACCATCAAATGCCAACAGCCCCAAACCACGCAAACTGGACCATCCCTCACCCCAGCAGAATCGATTCGTACATTCGTCCAAGAATTCAAAAACTAGTAGCGATAATAATAAAGAAGACGGAGCCGGAAGCACATGGCACAAGCAACCTACTAAGAACAAATAAAAAAATACATGATCAGACGATGAACTCTCAAAGAAAAATAAAAAAATACATGATCAGACGATGAACTCTCAAAGAAGGGGAGGAGCGGAAATGGAGAGAGAAACGCACCAGTTCGACCATCTTGTGGCGGAGGACCTGATCCTTGACGAGGATTTTGATGGCGACGCTGTCGCCGGTCTGGACATTGCGGGCGAACTTTACCTTGGCGAAGGTGCCTTCGCCCAGCGTCTTCCCCAGTTCGTACTTGCCCACCCGCGTCCGAGCCCCCACCGCCTTGCTGCTCATCTCCTCGCCCCTCCTTTCTCTCCTTATTTCTCCCCCACTTCGACCGCGATATAAAGGGAGACAGCGGAGAAGAGGGGCGGAAGGGGAGAGGGAGGGAGACGACGTCGGCTTACGAACTCCGGTTTTTGGCTGAGACGACGGAGAACGGTACGGAAGCCCAGATATGGATTGGTGGGGAGGAAGTGGGGACCACTGCCTCCAAATAATTGCCGCGACGCCGGCTACGTCCTTGTTATGGTACCTGACCTGTCGGCCTCTTGAATGCGAGAATTTTTTTTCTTTTTTTATTGCACTCCCGTAGCACCGATAATCGCTGTAATACCTGACATGTCCTTGGCGTTTTCTATACGAGATTTATTTTTTATTGCGCTGCCGTATCGCCGCATTTTACCATGGTATGGAAATAGAATCATGCGGAATTTGCTGGCGGCAAACAAGGTGGCCGGAATCCGGGCAGACTTCGCGACCATTGGCTTAGAGGCGCGCCCACAGCCTATTTGGTGGCAAAAACGGAAAGTGGAATCCAGGCACAAAACGGCCTACATCACTTCAGTTGTACGTCCAAATTTTTAATTACATGGGCCGGATCCGGTTATTGGGCATATCCGACTTATCCCAACAAAGAAAGGGGCAAGTGTGTAATTTTATGTAATCATTTTGATGTTTAAAGCGACGGAGACGACTGAAGAGCGTGCAATGATTGCAAACAGCCAAGAGCCGAAGTTACCGTGGGCAACCGACCGCTGGGATATCCCTCGCGGCCTCCTGATTCCGATCGCCGACCGCTTCTATCCACGGAACTATTTGCAGCGGACGATCATCCTCTCCTCTCTTTCCTTCTACCAAGACGCGCATCCGACGCGGATCGCACCCTGCACCACGGAATCATATCACGACACGGAAGCATGCAGCTCCCTATCCCTCGCATCTTGGAATCGAATTTAGCCAGGACCCGGCTCTTCCTTACCCTCGCTTATTCTATGACCACACACACGTAAGTCTTCTGGTTACCAGAGGTCGGCATGTTGGAATGAAAGCCGGAGTTGTCCGTATGGAACGATAAAATCATAAAAATCATAAAAGTGTTGCCATCTCTGTTCTATATATGCACGCATGTTGGCGTTTGTGCCAGACCCATGCATTCACATCCTGAAATGCAGGACATTCGCATGGGCGCGGATGAACCACACTCGCATACGAGGGCTGAGTCATGATGCTATGTGACACGAGAGTGGCATTCGGTATATGATACTTTTGTTTTTGTACGAGCCAGTGTTTTTATGGACATGCACTACTTAGCATCTGTATTTCGATGCATATGTTTTTATACATGTAGTCGATGTGACTTTATAAAGTATGTTCTCATGCATGGATATGCTTTGCCTATTTCTTTTCCAGTAGAATATGCTTTATTTTGCCTTTTACAAACGTGTGAGAATCACGAAATGGCCTAAACCTTTAGGCTTTTCATTGTATGGCAAGAATAAATTGAAACGAGGGTTAACTCGATAAATTTATACGCTTTATCTCTCGGTCTTAGCTAAGTTATGCACGTCACCTCGCTAGGCCGATCTTATTTTAGATCAATACATTATGAAGGATATAATAGATTCATGACTAAAAGTTGGTTAAGTGGTTCTATTTTAATCCATTAAATATTAGATAAACAAACAATTTTCTTAAGCAAGAGGTAGCGTTTTGATTGCAATTAGAGTCAGCCCTCAAGGATGGGTGGGGTGTAATGCGTAAGGACTGAAAAGGAGAGGATTAGCCCCTATTAATCTCCAAAAAGATTATTGTTTTCATCTCATCTAGAATAAATCATTCCACTCCATACAATATGGTAGTTTATTTCAAAATAAAATAGTTTATGATCAAATTAATCCAATAACACTTGGTTAACATATTTAGGATCTAAAACATAACTAAAATCTATCACCTTTATGCGACAAGCTAAGCCTTGCTAAATAAATTTATTGTTAATTTTAATACCAACAAATACATGACCATATGATGTTATCCCACTCATGTAGTATAGTGAAGCTTAGGAGATATCAAATGGCTAAGAAGTTCCAAATTAGATGAGGCACTATAATAGCCTCGATGCATATATAGTCCCATATCGAAAGGAAAAAAAAATAGCTTAAAGAGTTATAACTCCAGTTCACCTCCTATTAATTAATTTACACTTGAGTTTTTAAGGCTACTTAAATCTGACTTGCTAATAGATTAGTTGTTTTTCAAAAAGTAAATGTTAACAAATGCCTCAACAATATTAGGTTTAGGTTTAGTGTTTAGAGGCATTAGATTTGAGATGATTGCTTTTATATACTAATAATGTGTTTATTTGTATTTGCTATTAAATTCTAGTTAGATATGTTATATTACACATATCTTGTTGTCCTAAAATTTCTTCTAATTATTTTTTAAAATTTCTCGATCTCCATCACTACACGCATTGCCCTCATTCCTTTTTTTTTTTTTTGTCATTATAGTATAAGTTAAGATTTATTTTATTGAAACAAAAAAAGATAGATTTAAAGCTATTAATTTATATTAGGAATTATAATCAAAATCGAACGTGGACATGTTATTTAAAATAATAAAGGCACTCTTCATAATGAATGCCTCTGAAGACAATCGAATCATTTCAAAATAATAAATTATCTATTTACATCCATGGTTTCATTCTTCGATGGATAAGTTTTATAAAAATGTTAGTTGATTTTTTTATAGAACAACTTATCCATGCTTTCATACTCTAATCAAATGGATAAGTTAAATTCTCGTAAATATTATTTATCCATAAAATGAGAAAAAGACTTATGATTAGGAAGAAGGGTAAGTTAGAGTCCCATTGATTAGGTAACATATCTTTTTTATTTATTTATAAATATCCTTGTCTCCTCTTAAGATTCTCACTTAGGGATACCAATAATTCTGATGGATTTTTTTCTATTTTATTTTCTTTATTAATTTTTTAGTATTATTATTTTTTTCATTTTTTTGCTCTCAATCTCTTTTTTTTCATCGTAAACTCTAATTGCATAACTATCAAAATTTATTTTTATTTAAAAACTAAATTTTATATATGATTAGTGCATACATCGAAAGTTATGATCGAAAGTTTAGTTTGGTATGAAAAAATTAGATAGCAATCACAAAGTAGAACTGAAAGTATAAAGGGTATTATAAAAAGGATGAATAGATCCTAATAACTTGCGAGGAAGATCATAATGCAAGGGAATATGAGTAATAGATATTAAAACCTTTTTTCAATGCATAAAAGAATATGGATAAATTATTTTAATACTTACCTAGAAAAATATAAATTCTTATGTAATTTTGATGCCCTAGTTTATTGTAAGTATTACCATTGCATTAAATATTATAATAGTCAACTGATGCATTTATTTGGAAACAACCCAAATGATTCTAATAATGATTCTAATAATACAATTGCCTGCATTCAAATATCATAGATTAAGGGTCCGTTTGGTTCATAGGTATAAAGCGGAGTGGTAATTGGATTTCATTCCTAAATGAATAGAAATGCTATTTTAATTCTCATACCCACATTTAATTTGCATAAAAATTGGAATGGGAATAATATTCCGATTCTCATTATTTATGTTTGATTTGTATAACAAGAAGAATGAGAATCTAATATATATTCAGTGTAAATTAAAGAGACAATAGGTGGTACTATTTACATATCTTTTCATACATAACGTAATGCTATGAGTTGCTCCAATGAACATGGTAAAAGTTGATTGATGGATTAATATGATTGATGAGCAGTTGGTTGGATCATAGCATACCAATGTCATATTAGCTTGAGGATTAATAGATAAGTGAGTGGCACCCCTTATCATAATTTTACTAACAGGTGCAAACCATTTTTTTTTTTTTTTTTGTTCTCACTCAAGATTTAAGACAAATATGTAAAATATATTATCAAAAGTGGAAGAAAATATATTGATCCACATGATTAGCAATATTGATGGAATCCTCTAAGTATCTTTGATATCTTTATTCAAGTTTTTAGCAATTTTGATTCTTTTGGTTAAGCACTTGCTCTCTAAGGTAAAAGAATAAAAATTATTAAAAATAAAAGCATACTTATCAAATTATATAAATAATATAATTTTTAATAAAAATAAATCATATCTATTCCATTGCCTCATAGTTTTAGACTGCAGAGTCCTTAAGCATCCTTCGTTAGGAGTGTAAATAATATCCAAAAACTCAATAATTTGATTCAATTATGTTGTAATACTCAATTTAATTTAAGCTTTTGATAGCTTTATCAGGTCAAAGTTGAATCCTATATATAGGATTTTATTTCTTAACAAATCAAACTTGGATTTAATACTTATGTTAATTCCTTTTCTTCATAATTGACTTTATGCTTTTTCTTAAGCATTCTTTTCATAAATATTGCCAATATCATGTCATTTATAAAATCATAAACTTTAGGTTTTGAATATTTTTAATAAAGTTAAATATCAATGAATATTTAAATACGTTTCTAAAATGATTGATTTACTTTCATAACCAATCATTTGCTTCTCATGTTATGTTTTGTTTTAATTTAATATGTTAGATATTCACCATATATAGAGGGCTATTGTGGCAAGAGATCTTTCAATTTTGGAATTATTAATATGACCTGCTCAAATAATATGTTGAATTGAACATAAGAACTTAAATTTAAACTTAATTGGTAATTGAGTTTGAATATGTTACTTATTTTGATGGATGCAAATTTGAGTTTGAACTTAATTTTCTTAATGAGTTTGGATACTGATACAATATAGATCCAACCTCATCCAACTTATTTAGCGCATAAACAAGATAACTTCTCTGCTTTTTATCTTATATCAATTTTAATATTTAGTTCAGATTAAATTTAGATAAAAATTCTAGTATCCAATTAGATACAAATATTGACTTATCGAATTAGACCGAATCCTCTAAATAAACTCTTGCACTCAAAATTCAAATCAACAACATTACACTTAAACCATTGTATCACCAAGCTACAATATTTATTTTCACTTATTATATTCATATTTATTCACATCATTAATTAATCATTTGATATATAATATAACATTTTCATATTTTAATCATTAATTTTTAAAAATTCATGTATATTTTTTTTTATAAGCTCTCTAACTCTAAATAGTAGATAATTCATACTTCTTTTAATGCTACAGTTAAAGAGTAATGATAATATGTGATCATAGAATTATTAATATTTTTATTACAGATATATTATTTTTAAATTTTTAATATTTTAATACAACTTTGGTTAGATGAATGACATGGATTCTTGACCGGACTGTTCTTTGTATGGGTTTGATAAGTCTACTTAATATCTTTGATTATCTATGTGAAACTTACAATCTAAATAGTGGATTTTGTACCCATTCTTTGATTATATAATTAATCATAATTTTTATTATTAAATTGTACTTAAAAATTTATTTATATTTCAACAATATCAACTTATATCCATATTTGGATAGGAAAAAAAATATGATTATAAGTAATATCTAACTTGCATTCAATTGTGTTAAAATTAGTTGAGAGATCCTGAATACCAATAGAGATAATGAGATGGATAATGAGCTAAAAATTAAGATTGAATTTAATCTGCCTGGCCCCATGAGGGAGTCACTAATACTTGATGAAATGAATGGTGAGTTAAGAACTGTGATAGCGATTCGTCTAGCAAAGAGGGGTCCTCCTTGATGGCTTGGGTTCCTATGAGCATAGAAAAAAAAGGTGAGAGGTGCTAAAGGCTACCCTAGCAAAGGTCCTCAATGCAGACTGCCCTAGAAAAAGTCCTCGATGCATAAGTTAGTTCAAAAAGAAAATAGAATCTGTGGAAAAAATGCTGAGCATTCAGAAAGAGTTTTGAGGGTACCTTTTTTTGATTATATAAAGCATTCTTATCTGATGTTAGGATGAAGTGGTTGGTTGAAAGTACATAATATGGTTTGGAGCGAAGTTAGGTCCGTAGGTGCCCATGTTTGGTGCCATAAATAGCATATATTGCTAAATATGGGCAGCCTTATTAGCCAAGGGATGGTCACCCCATCTCCACCCGGATACACACTATCCTTCAGCTTTTGAATATTTTGTTCCGATGCAGTCATAAGCAACACTATTTGTCACATTCTTGTTTAGTTAACAATGAGAGAGGTTTGCCCTCATAAATATTTATAGAAGAAAAAAAAATGATATGCTTAATATCACATTCAAATACATATCTCTTTACAACAAATATTGATACTTATTTTGATTATTAATATATCTTTATTTATATTTTTATAAAAAATATATTATTATTATTATTATTATTATTATTATTATTATTATTATAGCAAGCATACATTTGCAATAGCATGGGTTAGCTGCCCTTCTAACATCGACAGACTTAATACTAAACAGTCTCATTGGGGAGTCAATCCCTCGGATTCATATCCTGAGTCAATGATAAAGCTTTGTTTGCAAGGAAATCGGTAATTTGATTGCCTTCTCAGTAAACGTGAATAAAGAGTAATTCTCTTGGAAAAGACTTCATCAACTGCTGAGCGCTACGAAGCAAAGGATGCAGTCCTATTGTCCTTCCCATCCCTCGACGGCCATGCTCTTTTAAAGCCTCCCACTAGTCCGCGTGGAGTCTTTTGGGACTCGAAAAATAACGTGGGAACAATTTTGCCTTGAATTCTCTTCTTTAGGAAGCTAAAAAAAAATTTCATCTTAGGATGGACGCTTATTCCTTTTCGGGATAAAAGAATAGAGTTTGAGTACAGTTACCGCAAGCTCCTCTCCCAGAGTCCATGCAAGCCGTCTGCTCGCCTGAAATTTCTAAAATCCGAACTCGAAAGCTCACGCAAATCAAGTCTGGTCCAGTCCACGTTTGGTCGACCTGTGAAGCCCAAGAATGTCCCTACGTAATTATGACTGGACTCAATCTTGTTAATGTACATTGAGACTCAGACTAATCATCAACAATGAATAGAATTAGGGATTGACACTGAAAATGAGTGGCTTTGTTCAGGCATATCGCCATATATTTACACTTGGACTCATCTTGAACGTATTAGGTCGAGTATATGAGTTGAGCCAAGCCAATTAATTTCTTTTTTTTTGAAATAAAGAGTTAGATATGCAAAGTACCAATGTATACATGTTTTTTCTAATAATAAAGCAGCAAATTGATATTTGGATCTTGAGTGAACCAAACCATTATGTTTAATTCGTATTGACTAATTACGTAACATCCGTTCCATCATACTGATTCTTTTTAATTTCAGCGCTTTGTATTGTGTAGTAATTATATGCACACTTATATTTATTGTGTATAGTAAGAAGATAATTATATGCAATATAAAGATAATTATATGTAATGAGAAATATCTATATAAAATATGAAGATAACTATGTATAATGAGAAGGATCAGAAATTTAAAAGAATTGATATGATGGATTTAGTGTAACATGATTGATTAAAAGAGACTAAATGTTATAATCGAATTAATTAAGGCATCAATTTTTATTTATAATAAAAAGAGGCAGAACCGATCATATTTCATTAAAGAATTGAAATGAGTACAAGGGTTGGGATGGAAAGCCCACTTAATCATAGGATTATATAATAAACAGACCTAGTTCGACATAAGCAAAGAATAAGAGTTTAGCTTGGGTGTTTTTTTTATATTCTTTAAAAAAATCAAATTTCAATCTCACTCGTTGAAAAGCTCCACTCAATTCCTTCAACCCTTTATATCACTCCCTTATCCTTGAACTTCTCTTTATTTACAGCATCATTCATATACAGCTAGAAATATTGTAGAAAAAATCAAAGAACAAACACCTCGATTGCATCGTTTCTCTTGATTTTTTATAATCTCATTTTTTCCTGAAGTTTTTCCAAATCTACTTTAGTTATTGACCCAAATTGTTCCTGGAAACTGGTTATCACAAGCAGGTCGCTCTCTCCTAAAATATTTGGACTATAATGAAGTCTTGTTTGAAGGCCCAAATGTCAATGAAGCAAGAGCAGCCCACTGCAGTAAAGCAGGGCCAACCAAATGTCCCTGGCCGTGAACGTGACTCCCATGGACAGGTCGACCGTCGCGAGGAAACAAGTTTCTCAATTATTCGTGAGGAAATCAGGTAGAGAATGATTTGTGCATTCGTGTGTTTGAATCAACTCAAAGACTTGGATTTTGGCTCGTGATGTTTGATTAGGTTTGTGGTGGGATTGAATGTTTCGACCATCGTTTCGTAGGAAGCTGAGACGAGAAGAAGTATGAGGTGTGCGCACGTTGCGGATTCGATTAAAGATGCAACTTAGTGCATGAAAGCGATCAGGCAGTGCCGACCCATGAGCAACAACAGTAAGACTTCAAACTTAATTGTGGAGCCAAGTGCTATGCGGCATGAAACTCCTTCCTGCCTTTTATTGTTATTTTTGGGGTTAAAAAAAACAAAGAAATATAGGAGGGGATGACAAGATCCCAGTTGTTTCAAATGGGCCAACTTAGGTTTGGAAAGAGATTGGGCCAAACTCCAGCGTGGCGCGGCCTGGCCTATTGATTTTCCCACCATTATTATTAAGCTAAAGAAGAAATAAATCATCACCAAAATAGATGCCTGACAGGTGACACGGCAGAGGAGGAGGAAAAAAAAAAAAAAAGTGGGCCTGCTGAAAGGTACTTAGTGCTTGAAAATATCTGGAAAGATGAGGAAAAAAGGTGGAAGTTAAGAAAAGCCAGGAGGAATAATCGTGCTAATGATCATCTCTATCATCCTTTTTCTTTTTTTTTTTTAATTACCAGTTGCAGTCCGTGGTTTTGAGGGAGCCGGTCGCGGCGGAGATGACTTATCGAGGAAGCGTTACGCGGGCCCAGGAGGAAAAAAATGATAAAAAAGAGAAGGAAGGAGCCGGTGCGTTTTCAAAGGATAGCTTTTCCATAGTTTTTCTTGGCAACCGTCCACGAGAGTTTTTGATGCAAAATTTTAAAAATATTTTTACATAAATTTTGATTTGATATCTCAAGAGTTCATCCTTTGCACTCCATCGGCCTGTCCTGGCCTCCGCATCATAATCTGACGCTGACCAGGCTTTAACTAGACCGTCAATCAACCGGTGGGAGTTCTAACTGCCATATTGCGTGCCATTTGGTGCAATATCTAAGAATTCTAATCTACCCTTTTCAGCTGACATAATCGATTTCTTTTTTTTTTTTTTTTTTTCCAAACACTTTGAACGCGGTTCAAATATTATTTTCCGTGTGTCAGAAGAAAGATTTCAATGGATGAATTTAGAACAATAAGGTAGACATCTCTGCGCACGTGCATCCACCAGCAGATTTTGCTTTTACGTTTTTCTTTTGCTTTTTCCTTTATGACAGCCATTTGGTTGTCAGAAATGAGAAACTTTATTTTACCCATCTTTATTTGCTTTTAAAGCCATAATATTTGATAGCTTTAGTTGAGTTCTTACATTTGTTTTAATAAAATATATTAATTTATAAAAATTATTTAATAAAATTTATTTTTAAGTATCATCAGTAATGATTTAATAGGTCTTTCTAATTTGCACGATAAAAGTTTAAACCTTGTTGAGATGATGCATATATGATGCTAAGACTAGTAAATAATAAAAAATAAAAATTATTATTATTTTTTATTTTTTACTTTCAATGCTCACTGAATTTTTTTTTTCACTTTTACTTTTTTTTTTTTTTATCTCTCATTGTTACTTAGTGTCATATAGTGTCACCTTAGCTTTTTTTTCTTAATAATATTAATTAAAACGTTATGGCAAGCCATCATTGTTGGCATGAAAAATATACTTGATACTTCATTAAAGACTTCAAATAAATTTATGTAATTTGATGAGGAGCCAATATTTTTATCAACCGTATTGTAAAGGAGCATGAACTGCGTTGCAGCTACCATTGCAGAGGGTTAGCAGTTAGCACTATCTTCCGTGGTAGCAGACCCCCTGCAAGGCAAAATTGGACAAAATTTAAATAATATTTATTTACTGATTTAAGTCGACCAATTGCTGGCTTTATTGGTTAATTTTTCCCTCCTTGGATTCAAAAGATGGCAGTCCAATATTTCATTCATTAAGATAATGAAAAATGACACCAAAACTGAGTCGGCTGAAAATTTTCTGCAACATTCGAAGCAGATCAAATCTCCTGTTCGAATGATCCAAGCCTTTAGGTACACGCCTTCCTTGGTGGCAGCCATGCTTATATTCTCACAACGGAGGCCACACGTTACGATCCCCGCTGGTTCGAGCTGGAGTCGAAGAGTTCAAATTCTTCAATCATAATTGTTTGTACATCATGTGACATTTTATACTGGCACAAGTTCCGTGAATCATGCAGTATTCCATCCCATGCATCATGTGCATCCATGCCAGTTTAGAGCATCGCGCGATCCAAGGACCACCGTGAAACCGTACAGAACCGAAGAAGAGCTAAAATCACCCACCAGCTGGGCCAATTGCCGCTGCGGGGACGCGCAAAGCGCGCGCAGGGAATCGGACACGGAGAAGCCGCGGTCTAAACTGCGCCCAAGGAATTGGACACGGAGAAGCCGCGGTCTGCGGCGCTGGCCCGCGGGGACCTCCATGCCGTAGGCTTTATCGGTTCCAAAGTCAAAAACTCTCTCAATCAGCTCATTTAAAATGCTTTTTTTTAAGTAATGAAGTAGCCCTGAAATTGATGGATTCAGCTATTCCCTAGGCTTTTTAGTTATGTTTGTCCCCAGATACCATCGGGCCTGGGTTCTTCCTCTCCCAGTTACTACCATCCAATAATGAGGAACCCCTGGTCTGGCACACTCCCTTATGGTTTTCTTTCCTTCCTTTACTGGGATAAACTCAATCTAACATTATTTAAGTAGTTATGGTTGCACCGAATCCGGATTAGATTGGTAGTATAGCGTGGACTGCGGCCATATAGGTGGAAAGGTTTTAATCACCCTACATGCTATTTTCTGTTCACCTTATGTTGTTTTATTTTTTCCTGCAATGCATGGATCAGTTCTCATATAATTTTCGGCACTTAGAGAGGACTTGCTAACTTCTCCATCATTGGGACTGGCTAGATTCTCAATCAATGGCATAAGGTTCTGCCATATAGATAGCTCTTTTAAGTCATTCATGAATTATGATGCATTGAATTCGGATCAATTTGGCTAGGGGGCATATCTCTTGTTTATTTAAGAAAAAAAGAAAATAAGCTAATTTATCTTAGATAGGTGTGTTATATGAGGTGTAGGGATACCTACCGCATTATTCATGTGGAATACGTGACTCCCAAAATATATAAAAATTTTTCTTAATAAACGATCATTATAATATCGATGGAGAGAGAAAATTTTGACTTTCTTTTTCTTATAAAATAATCTTTGCTATTGTAAACGCTTGATTTCTTCTAAATTCTTTTACAAATGCTCATCCTTCATTATTTTCTTTTTAAACTTCATACAATTTTATAAATTTAATATTTTTTTTTTCTCCATGTTTATGCCGAACAAAAATGATGCATCACACTCGTTTATAGTTTTTTTATTACACATAATTCAAGGAACACCGGGTAGCATTATTGAAAGTGGCACAATTTTGAAAGTACTTTCTGCATGTATAAATCTGAAAACTTGCGTAAAAAAAAAAAAGAATCTTCATCTAATGGGTATCCATCTGACTAACTAAATAGATATTTTGCTGAACAGACCAATATATATATATATATATATATATATGACAAAAGCCATGCTGAGTTTGGCAAACAAAACGCACCAAACAGCCCCTGGCTTTATCGGATAGCTTGGCCTCTGTCTCACCTTTCAGAAGGATTTGTGAACTCGAACATCTTGGGATTTACCCGGTCTCGGTGCAAGTGGGAGACATTTTAATTCCCCTCTCCATCCTGGGATTTACCCGGTCTCGGTTCAAGTGGGAGACATTTTAGACCGGTTCAAGTGGGAGACATTTTAATTCCCCTCTCCATCCTGGGATTTACCCGGTCTCGGTGCAAGTGGGAGGCATTTTAATTCCCCTCTCCATCCTGGAAAAGACTCCATTTAGAAAGGACAGAACTCTGGACTCCCCTCACAGACTCTCTCTCTCTCTCTCTCTCTCTCTCTCTCTCTCTCTCTCTTTCTCACGCACATCTCGCCTCTATGAAAGGAGGAGACTTTTTGGTTAAACACCACCGGGATTGAGCTTTATCAACAAATGATGGCCCCCGTCTATCATTCTTTATGTGCGCGCACCTGGATGCATGTGTAATTCAAATTTTAAACTTCATACTTTGGACTGGGAGGCTCCTTCCGTAAGTTCTATGCTAGCCATTGGCAGTGATATATTAACTCGAAGACCACAAATGCCACTAGAATCACTTTTCTTCGCATTAGAGCAACAATAACTTTTCTATGTCGGCTTTACAATCAGCTAGACATCAATGATGCTTCAAGCTTGATGGGTTGCAATCGTTATTATAACCCCCTCCCACACCTAAATCCTGCGTCGGCCCCAAGTCGTATGTATGGCAAGAAACAATATGAACAACAAAAAGAAGAAAAAAGAAAAAAAGAAGACAAAATTCTCGCCTCCTCTCCTCGGATCATCTCTCCAGGTCCAAAGCCGGAGACCTCCCCATCAGCTCAAACCTCCGGCAGACAGCGGACGTGCAGACGGAGAGCCAGGCGAAGACCGGCGTGCCGAGGAGGACCAGGCCGACGGGGACCATCCACAGCTGCTCGTCGGACTGGTGGAAAGCGAGAGCCCACCACACCAAGAGAGCGACGCCGCTGAGGCCAGCCAGGAGCAGGCACGCGCCCGCTGCCGCCGCCGCCCACGTCCTGGTGGTGCTTCCTCCGTTGCCGAGGTCTTTATTCGTCTCCCTTTCCATCGCGAGGAGGTCCGAAGGGCCTCCTCCTCCCTCCGCTTTGGGCCAAGGGCTGGGTCGCCGCTTGTGGGCGGTCTACGAAGGGGGCAGGGCAGAGCAGGGCAGGGCAGGGCAGGGAGACGCGCCCCCCGTCGAATTTGTGGACTCCGAGGCCGCTGATGATTCCTTTCGAGATATTTACGTAATACGGGGCATTTTTATCGCTCCCCAGCGTTTGAGACTTTGGAAACACGTATGTGTATTAACCAATATCGGAGGGAGGGGAATCCAACGCGACTGTCGAAAACTTAATCTTCCAGCACGTGATGCGAGAGAGAGGAAGCATGGTAGCTGGCTCGAGGGCTCATTTGGTGCACGTGATTTGTGAAGGAGAAACTATATATATATATATATATATATATTTGGCGGATGGCTGATGGAAGCGCTTATGCATTTCATCCTGTCCATTCTATGGTTCATGAAATCTATATTAAATTTCTCTTTTTATTAAGTTATGGGATGCCAATGGAAAGCTTTCTTTTTTTTTTTTTTTTTTTTTTTGGCATCGATAGAACGTGCATTTTAAAACGATGTTAGACTCTCTTGTTCTTGATTATTTTTCCATCATAATTATCCTAATTCTTACCTTTGATTTGAGAAACTTGTTACGAAAAAAAGATAATTAATAATTATTAATATGATTTTATTTGACTAACTTATCTAACATCGATACATGATGAATAAAAAAGTGACATAATGTAGACAACTATATTATTACACATTTTTTCTTTGAGAAAAAAATATCATAAAAAAAAAGATTTTTATCAAAACTATCAACCTATTCGGGACTCATTCCATTAAAGGCATATACCAATTCAAGTATATATGTACTATTTTATTTGAAAGGACTCTATTAGGATTGCTTCTTCATCTGAGGATCAAGCTTATCAAAATCGTCCACTAATAAGTAGCCAACTCTTAAAGGACTCTTTTGAAGGCCTATAAAAGCGGTCACAGGCCTCATAACTAAGTTTTCAAATCTAGAGTGCTTGTTTGGAGGCCTCCAAGTTTTCTTTCATCCGTTTTAGTGAACTTAAGTATTGGAGAGCTCCTTACATTCTATTTTTCTTTGTTGTAGGCCCGTGCATAGGTCGGTTGGAGAGGTGCTCTACTATCTAAGTTTTGACTTATTTCCTCACATACAAAGATCAATTTTGGATATCAATAGATGAGCATTGCCTATGAGAATTGAGCAGGACATCCAGTTATGCTGCTCAAGAGAAAAAGTTAAGGAGTAAGCAATACTTAAACAAGTATGAATCATGCTCAGGTCAATCAAACAAAGTTATGGAGAATGTCCAAGGTAGGGGATAAACTTGCCTGTTATGGAGAATGTCCGAAGTAGAGGAAAAATTTGTCTAAGGAGCCGAAGAACTGGCAGATGGCCAAAATTGGTCGATGTGAAATGTCAAAACCAATTTGACCAAAACCGATCAACCTAAAGAATTATGACTGACGAACAAAATTAATCGTTTTGAAGAATTAAGACAGAACTAACCAAAATCAACTGACCCAAAGAGCTAAGACCGACCTAAAGAGTTAAGATTGATCTAATTAAAATTAGCTAACCTAAAGAGTTAAGGTTGACTTAAAGAGTCAAGACCAGCTTAAAAAAATTTGGCCGATCTGAAGAGTCAAGACTTACCTCAAAAATTAAGGCTCACTTGACTAAAATTAGTTGATATGAAGAAATAAGGCTAATTTGAACAAAATAGGTCAACTTGAAGAGCTGAGGTTGATGAGTAAAATTAGTCAACTTGAAGAATCAAGATTGATCTGACCAAAATCAACTAACCTAAAGCATTAAGATCAACCTAAAGAGTCAAAGTTAATATGACCAAACTTGACCAACTTAACTAAAATTTACTAAACTGAAGAGTCAAGGATGACTCACCCAAAATCAATCAATCTAAAGAATCAAGGTCACCTTAAAGAGTCAAAGCCAATCGGACTAAAAATGATCAATTTGAAGAGCTAAGGCTAATGATTTGAATTAGCTGACTTGAAGAGTTAGCTGATGATATGAAATTGGCCAAAATGAAAAGAAGGATGATGACCAAAATCGATTGATCTGAAGAGTAAAGGCCAACTTAACTAAAATTAGTTAACTTAAAGAATCAAGGTTGACCTGACCAAATTCAACAGACCTGAAGAGTCAAGTTTAAACTAACTAAAATCGATTGATTTAAAGAGTCAAGGCTGACTTGAAGAGCCAAGCCTGACCTGATAAAAATTAGTTGACCAAAAGAGTCAAGATCAACTTGATCAAAATCGACTGATTTAAAAAAAATTAAAGTCGACCTAAATAGTGAAGACCAACCTAAAGAGTCAAGGCCAACCTAAATGACTTAGGCCAATCTAACTAAAATTAGCTGACCTAAAAGGCTGAGGTTAATGATCAAAATTGATCGATCTGAAGAGTCAAGGCTAATCTAACTAAAATCGTCGACTTGAAAGCTTTCTCAAATCCAGTGCTGATCTTAATTGGTAAAGCTTTCTCAATCCTGGGTGCAAATCTTGATCGATAGGGCTTTCTTAACTCCAAATGTCGATCTTGATCAACAGAACTTTCTCAAGTTTGGTTGCTGATCTTGATTAGCAAATATTTTTCAAGTCCAGAAGCCAACCTAAATTGATAGAGCTTTCTCAAGTCTAAACGCTGACCTTAATTAGTAGAGCTTTCTTAAGTTCAAGTACTGACCTAAATTGATAGAGTTTTCTCAGGCATCAACCTAGATTGGTGGAGCTTTCACAAGTTTGAGCATCAACTTTTATTGATAAAGCTTTCTCAAATCGGGTATCGATCTTAATCGATAAAACTTCCTCAAGTCTGGATACTGACCTTCATCGATAGAGCTTTTTTAAGTCCAAGCATCAATCTTGATTAAAAAGCTTTCTCAAGTCTGGATGCTGACCTTGATCATCAATACTTCATCAAGTTCTAGGCACTAAGTTGAGTGGTTTATCATTAAAAGGAGTCACCTTCAATAGCTCTCTAAATTGATTCAAGATCGACAAAAGATCTCTTTAAGACCTAGATGTTAATATAAAAGTTAGCCGATCTGAGATCAACAAAACTTTAAGATTGACCAACGCCTATAAATTGTTGAGCTCAGTATAGGCCAATTTTATTAATCAATACCCATGAATCGTTGAACTCAGTTTAAGCCAACCTACACTTAATGTAGAGAGATTGCCGCAGTAGAGCCAAGTAAGCTAAAAACAAGCCAATTACAATCCAACTAAGTTACCTTAATGAATTGAGCATGTATTTAAGCTCAATCCCTGAAAGTGAGGGGCAAGTGATGTGATTTAATTTGACTAGCTTATTTGATAGCTATACGTAACAAATCAAAAGTTGGCATGATATAATCAATTGGATTGCTACACTTGTTCTTTCAAAGAGAAAAGCCTCATTTAGAAAGGACTTCTACCGAAATTGCCTACATATTTGAAACTCTTCCCATTAAAGGTGCAAACTAGTTTGATAGGAGTTTAGCGCCCTATTTGGAAAGAACTCCACTGTGATTGCTGTCTCATCTGGAGATTAAATTCATTAGAGTAATTCACTAATAAGTAGCCAAATCATAGAAGACTCTCATAAACACATAAAAATCTAAGCTCTCAAACCTAAAGTGATTATCTAGAAGGCTTTAGGTCTTCTTCCACTTACTTTAGTTGGCTTGATCGTGAAAATTCCCTTTGAGAACCATCTTTGAACCACTTACTCTCTCTTTTTCTTTATCTTTCTCGTAGGTCTGTGCATAAATTCATTGGAGAGATGCTTTACTATTCGAACTATGACTTATTTTCTTAATCAATATGCAAAGATCAATTTTGGGCATCAACTATTATATTTTGTTTTTGTGACCATGTATTGCTTGGCATTCAATTGCGGTGCCAAGTGTAAACTAGGTTAACGCTTAGCTTGCCCATTTGGATCGGAAAGAGATCTTTTGAACTTGGATTTGATGGCAGACAACAAATACTAACTAAATGAGTTTGCTTGGACCATTTGATCAAGGCAAATAGAAATAATATTTATACGAGAGGCTGCTTGACTCCTCCTTACTCTGACATGAAATAATATATTATGGAAATCTCTGGAAATGATCCCAACCTGGGGGAGTTCAACTCTCGCCCACTCAGGACATTGCATATTCTATTAAATGTTTATTTAATTTGTCTTGCACTGATTAAATTTCTGGTTTCCCAGCTGTATATCTTAAAGATGATATAATTCCAGTAGCAATGGCCACCTTCATTAATGATTATTCTAAGCTAAGTAGATCTTCAAGCTGCGGCTGGTTGGTTGCGAGATAGAAGATCAATATCTCCACTTAACTGGTAGCGTTTAGGTTAAAATATACTTTCGATTTTTAAATTTTTCTTCAAAATTTATTTTAATTCTTAAAATTTTAATTATTACAAATAATTTTATATATTTAAAAAAATTACATTTTTTATATTTTAGAATATAAGATAAGTTGAAATGGATTAAATAATTAATATATTACTTTTTAAATCAATTCATGTGTAACAATTAAAAGTTGAGGATCAACATGAGTTTTGTATGAAAATTTGATGATCAGAGGCATATTTTTGTACAGTTTTTATGCATGAAATAATAATGAACTACAGCTTAGAGATAAATGTACAAGTGAAAAGCGTAGGAAAAAAAAAAAGAAAAAAAAAATAATACCTTTTTTTTTTTTAAAGTTAGTATTATGTCGCCTCTCTCAACAGTAACATTAAGCTAGGATACATTAAAAAAGCAAATGATATTAATGAGACAAAAAGAAAAGCTGCTTGTTTGGGATACCGCACGCCACCCTATGGATATATCTCACAACCAAACCGGTCCCAGGCACCTAACCCGCCCAACTTCGCCTTTGGAGTCCCCAGCTCAACTTGTTGATTAAATACTCCCTAGACCAACTTTTTTTTGCTTCTAGTTTTTGTTTTTTTTAATCTCTTTTCATTTCTTTTTCAAAGGAAAAGCTACTTGAATGACCTCAAATGGTGCCATTCAGGATCAAACTCGATTTGAAAATTATAAATCTGAGTTTAGGCTGGGGCCGGACGTATTGCCCCAAATGCCCCCCAAGTTGCGCTCACAAAAGTTGTTCATCTCCATTAGCTCATTTTTTAAATCCATGATACTATTCAATCTACAATTTGTGCAACAACTAGCAAGTTCTTCCTCAGAATCATAAATATGTCAACGAAAGGCAAACTGGATAAGAAAGGATTAAAAACAAAAGGAGAGTAATCCTTGGAATTTGGTAGGTTCATGGACCTCAAGGCTAATTATTGTCTCAACGAGTTGTCACTACTGTGCACATCGCCAACTTTCATCACGATATCAACTTGTAGGCTATGGCCTACCAAATATGCTGTTCTTCACAATGCCAAATCGTTTTTTTAAATTGTTTATCTATTCTATCGTCAGCTTTACAGTCAGCATACTTGTAATTATTATTTCACCGTAATTGAATGTAGTAAATCAAATAATTGATTATTTTACATGTTGTCTTCCAATTATTCATGAATTATTTTAAAAAGCTTCTTAAAACACTTATTAAAAGATGAAAGTGAACATATTTGATCTCTGTCACTACAGCTGAATATATTATCATATACAATTAAATAATTTGATCATTATAACCATCCTTGTCTCCGTCACTTTTTTTTTTTTTTTTTTGAAATCCTTCATTATCTCAACATGGTTAGTGGAACTTTGCTCCTCTTCTTTTTTAAAAAAGGGAATCAACTGATTATATATGACTATGTTCATATTATCAAACTCCATATACCACTTCTGTCACTTGATCAAATCACCCAATGGAAAAAAAAAAAGCCTAATCATGAGACAATATTTACTTCATCTTTCTCATCCTTATATGTGATCAGACTAATTAACTGTGAAAATTAAGCTCCACAAGCCAGTAAAATTTCTGAAATTTGTTCAAGTGGGCATGCTAAGTAATTCCTCTATCCGTAATTCTTTTATTATATCATCAAAAATCATCAAACAATGCGTCACCATTAGCTAATCTTCCTCTATCGTTACCTCTCAAGTAATCTTCAACGAGGTCTCTGACCACCTTCTTCGCAAGCGTGAGAAGCGCACCATGCCGTGCTCCCCACCCTCCCACCTCAGACCTTAGCAGCGAAGTCGGCGAACCACACCATGATGGGGGTGCTGCACAAGACCAGGCCCACCGGAACCATCCACAGCTGCTCGTTGTTGGGGTGAAACGCGAGAGCCCACCGCACCAACAGCGCGCCTCCAAAGATGCTAGTGAGGAGCAGACATGTGAGAGACGAAGCCGGCAGCTTCCTCTCCGGAAGGGCTTTCTCCTGCTCCATCTCCTCCATGGAGGATATTACCACAGCTTCTACCATCGTGAGCGTCCCTTCTTATTTAAAAATGAAGCAGGACTTGTCATTGTGGGCCAATTGATTTGGATTACACGCGCGGTCTATGAAGGCGGCAGTGGTGCAGATGAGAAGGAGAACGAATGCGGAGGTTAGTAGTCAGCTGACGTTACCTCGTAGCCAAGGACGGAATCTATTTTGCGTAGCTAAAAGGGAATATTATTTATAAGATATTACATTGGCTGCTTCTTTATTTCCATAACTCTTTTATTTGAAGAAATGAGAAGCTAATTAATGGTATTGTGGCAGGACGTTGGGAGGTTTGGATTTGAGGACAAGCTGGCTGGCTCTTTGTTTGTTCGATTCTACAAATGATGGCGTTAAATGGCTAAGAAAAGGCTCTTTGGGAACCTTCTTTCATGCGTCGAGAGGAATTGGGATGTTTGACCCGTTGGTCGGTATGGCGCGTTGCAAGGTTCCTGCTTAGAATCTCAGAGAAAAGAGGTCAGGACACGGAAGCGCGGATGGCTGTGGACGACTTCCAGGGATGGCCGAAGAAGGGTGGGGCCTCGCAGTGGTGGAAAGAAGGAATCATGCGCGCGGTCCAACAGTCCACAAAGTCTGGTAGATTTTGTGAGTCGATAGCAAATTGTCGATAAATACTCTTCCTACGCAAGGGTTTTCCTCAATGTCTATGGCCTATTTATAATGTTGAAGTGAAAATTTCTTCTTTTGAATGAGGGAGACGGCAATTTATTTACACGGTACTCCAGATCAGGTGAAGGTGTTAATTTTCATATTCTGATGTTATCGTCTCAAGCTCTGCATCCCAAACTACAGAGGATGAATAGAATTTATATTTGGAACATGGTATGCTGGATGAATAATTAATCTGGTGCCTTGATGTGCCTACTAGTGGGAGAAGGTTGTTCCCTGGTGTTTTTTTTTCCCTTGAGAATTCAAAGCGAGTGCAAATTTGCTGCGTGACAGAATGTTCTCTAGATTAAGATTACTCAATTTCAAGTCATCCTTCTTTTATATTAAAAGATGTCAACATTCAACATTGATTTCTGCATACTAATCAACAAGAAAGATTATAACTAAGAAAGCAGAGCATGTAATATTCTCAACCTGTAAGTCTTGAAATGTTATTTTAAATATATTTTTATTGTTAGTTTAGTTTTCTAATATGAATGATTTGAGTAAAATCTTGAAAAGATGTGAAAGTTAAAATTTTGAAGTTAATTTGAGTTTCTCCCATAATTCTTCCAAAAAGCTAATAAAATCAGTTATTTGGACTTGTAATTAAAGTTTTTATAATGATTTCAATGCCTACTTATTGTTTTTGATCGTGTGAGAGGTTGGAATAAAAATTTTGGAGGTTAGAATGCTCTAAAATAACCTTTGAAAATGATTTTATGTGGTTAGCTGGCTCTAAAGTCAGCTAACGTCCCTAAATTTTAAAGAAGTTAGCTGGCTCTAGAGCCAGCTAGCGCATGAATTTAGGGACGTTAGCTGGCTAAAGCCAGCTAACGCATGAAAATAGGACGTTAGCTGGCTCTAGAGCCAACTAACGCATGATTTTTGAACGTTAGCCGGCTCTAGAGCCGGCTAACGTAGGATTTTGAACAGTTTTTTTGAAAGTAGTCGACTCTAGAATCGACTACTTAGCAAAAACTCTTTGTAAAACTGATTTGGGACAGTTTTTAATCACAGTAGTCGACTTTAGAGCCGACTACTGTGAAAATTTTTCTGTAAAAAGAGCTGGGAACCGATTTTATTCAAAATAGTCGACTATTCAGTCAACTACTTTGAGAAATCTCTTTGTAAAAATGGTTTGAGACTAATTTTAGCCACAGTGTAGTCGACTACTATAGAAAATTTCTCTGTAAAATTGATATGAGACCAATTTTTCTCTTGTTAGTCGGCATTTTAGCCGACTAATGAATAAACATTAAGAACTTCCCAGGAGGTCACCCATCGCTCTCACCCAAGCACGCTTAACTTTAAGTTTTAGTGGATAAAAATGTTATGTGGAATTGGTTTGAGACCCATATCACTCTCATTAGCTAGTATCCATGCTGTCTAATAGGTGAGTAACCCCTATCATTCATCTGATAATGGAAATTGATCAGGAGCATAACTAAAAATTTGTAAAAAGTCATTTGAGAGTTTGATCAAGAGCAAAAGGGAAAAAAGAATTGAAGGACAAAAATAATAGGTAAAGAAGAAGCCACGTGGACTTTAAAAAGCGTGACTTAAGAGTGAAGAGGGGCAAAAATGAAAATTTCAAAGGGTATTAAAAATCCACTCCCATTCCTTAGCCCTTAAGCTACCGTAAGAAAAGAGAAAGAAAAAAAAAAAGGAAAAAATAGGAAAGAAAGAAGAGAGGTTCAGCCAGCCGTGGGAAAGCAGAAGAGAAGAAGAAAAAGAAAAGAAAAAGAAAAGAAGAAGAGAAAAAGAGAAAGAGAAGGAAAAGAAGAAAACTTGGTGGTTTAGCCCATCTTTGCTAGGGTAAGTCCAAACCTTTCTAAGCTAGAGAATGATGTTAAAATGTCATGATTTAGAGGTAAAGGAAGTAATAGCATGTGCATATCGTAAATCTTTGAGTATGTTAGGGATTGAAGAGTATTATGCTAAGATGTTAAGGCATAGAGCATGCATGCATAGTTTCATGAAACCCTCAGTGCATGTGACCCTAATAATGCGTGTATGATGACTTATGCCAAGAGATTGGTCCTAGGGAGACAAAACAGGAGAAATAGAAGCCCTAGCGGTGTGCTAACAGCTAAGGTGAGTGGGTTTCTCATCTTGCTTTTGAAATATTTTATAGTAGTATAGCGATATTTTGCTACAAAATAGAGTGTAACATGCTAAGTATAGTATCTTCAGTAGTCAAATATGAGAAATGAGAATCCGATTATAATGTTATTATATTTTTACAGCATGTTTTAAAGCAAAGCATGAGTTTCAAAACAAGTATGAGTTTCAGCAAAGCATGAGTTTTAGAACAAAAAGCATAAGTTTCGGCAAAGCATGAGTTTAAGAAAAGAAAAGGAAACATGGGTTAGAGCATGTTTCAAAGCCAAAAATAAAGTTTCATAAAAAGCATTGTTTGGATAAAAATACATGTTTCAGTAAAGCATGGAATTTACTTTTCAGATTTATGTTTCAAAGAGATGCATGGGCATGCATGAAAATCAATGTTTCAAAGAAAGTATAGCTGGTTGTATATTAGATTATAAACTTATATTGGAGTATTTTTACAATATAAGCATAAAGATCATGGGGCCATCTATGTGACTGATCACCCTATAGGCTGTGCCATAGCATGAGCATTGCACACACTATTATAGTCGGCACCTCCTTGCGACTTGATCGTGCTATGATCCCGAGGCCAGGGGGAGTACAACCTAGATCGACCCAAAGGCGGTGCAAGCAGCCCAGTGGGGCAAGAATTACAGCTCGGTAATGAGCTAGGTTACTATATAGCCCGAGGGGGCTCAGAGATATAGGCCCATGGAAGGGGCAAGCAGGAGGCCTAGGGAAGAGGAGCAAGCTCACACCTGGGGTGAACCGCGCATGTGAGGGGTGCCATATGGTGCGGGAATCCTCGGCGCTCAGTACACTCACCCACTGAAAGTACACATGCAGGAGGGCGACTGTAAGGATGTACCTTAGTGCTAGCACACCCAGCCCACCATCATGAAATTTTGTAATTGTGATATTTCTTCATTTAAGTTATATTATTGGAAGCATAAGCTAACTTATACGTTAACTTATTTCATTTATAAAGATTCATGTATCGATCGCAATATGTTATGTTGGTATTATTATGAGTTTTATAATGTGGTTCTCAGTTTTTCCCCATTGTTAGATGGTTATCCAGTCACTGGAACTTAGGTCTCACCACTCTATTGTTGACATTTTTGGGTTTCAGATCAGAGATAGCAGGTCGGCTCTTGGATGCATGATTTTGATGTGGGTTACTAGATGTTGGATGAATTGGTTGATGTCATTGGTTTATGTTACTGGGATTGTATATGTATATGAAATGGATATGGATAGATGTGTATAATTGTAACCTGATAATGTATATTTGACTTGGATTGGCTGTGAGAAAGGACTTTCATGGTAGAATGAATTTATGAATATGATCTTTATAGCAACATTGTGATGAGGCTATACTGCTTAGAATCATGTGATGAATAGTGTGGAAATCTATTTTATCTGAGCAGGATGAAATAAATTATGGATGTTATGTTATAAACTGTATGAATGAAATGAGCAGGTCAAAGGTTTTAACAGGTACAGTATTTTAGTGCATGTAACTTATGACAATTTGATAAGGATCACTGGGGCTTTATGGTGCTTAGCATAAAGACTAGCAGATCTTTACTTAATTTTTATAAGAAATCATGCTGTCGGGAAGGGGGACCGACAGTATTTTTGGTATCAGAGCTTAGGTATTAGATCTTAGGGGCATAAGCATGAGCCTAGCATAGAAAGTATAGTTTTAAATGATGAATCTGATCAAATGAATTGTGTTTTGTAGAATGGTTAACACAAGGTCAAGCAAGGAAGGAGAGCAGTCCCCAGGGAGAGGCAGGGGTCAAGGTAGACCCAGATGAGTGAGTAGGGGGGCCCAGCCCAGTAGAGTATCTTCTAGTGATTCACCATCTATTGGTGCAGGGGTGGATATACCTCAGGAGCATCTGTATGAGTCTCCTTCACTATCCATTCCCCAGTGCCAGTGAACCCATCCCAGGCACAGACTCGAGGGCCGAGTTGCCAGACTTGGTGGGGATGATTACCCAGGCAGTCATGGCAGTGGTGGCCTCTAATTCCAGTTTACAATCTAGAAATCTTGAGGCAGAAAGAAATGTAGAGAGAGCTAGGAAGTTTGGGGCTCTAGAGTTTCGAGGGGAATCACCGACCCCATCTCGCATCGTATTCATGGCTTCGGTAAAATGTAAGGGTTTTTGAGGTGATGAAATGCTCTGAGGAGCAAAGGTTGAGCATTGCAACCTTTTTGTTAGAGGGCAGGGCCCAGAACCGATGTAAATCAGTTAGTAGTAGGCAGTCACAAGGAGTAGAGATGACTTGGGAGAGGTTTAAGAAAGAGTTATATCAACAATATTATTCAGAAGTATATAGAGATCAGAAGAGGAGAGAATTCCTTAATTTAGTCCAGGGAAAGATGTCTGTAGCTGAGTATGAGGCTACCTTTATTGAGTTGTCCCAATTTGCTGAAGCCCTAGTAGTGGATGAGAGGGAGAAATGTAGACTATTTCAGGATGGATTAAATCTCCCAATCAAGGCTAAGACCAGCATGCAGTGTTACAGTAGTTATTCTGAGCTGGTGCAAGGGGCTCTCAAGGTAGAGGAGATAGAAAAGGAGTTCCTTAGTAGGAGGCAAGAAAGGTCAAAAAGGGGTTCACCTAGTTTTTCTTCAAGTGCAGGAAGAACTCAGCAGTTCAAGAAGTCTTAGAGAGCAGGACAATTTAGTTCTAGTTATAGAGCTCCTATAGATGTTGGCAGAGGATCAGTATCTGTGTCAGTATCTAGTCCTGCCCAGAGAAAGCTAGTATATGGAGGGGTACCTCATGCTGCTAGTAGTAGGGTGGTAGGAGAGATAAGAGATCAGAGCCGCTCCTTTGGTAGTGGGAGAACTCTACCCCAGTGCAATGTCTGTGGGAAGATGCACTTTGGGGAATGTAAGAGAGGTGTTAGGGGATGTTATATCTATGGTCAGATGGACCACTTGAAGAGAGATTGTCCCAAGAGGGTGCAAGGCAGCGATCATCCTCAAGGATCAGCTGCACCTAGAGGACAGCCTATTCGAAGAGGAGATAGTAGTATCCCAGCTTCAGCCAGTCAAATGAGGTCTAGTGCTAATCAGCAAGGGATGATTCCTAGTGTTCCAAGGGCTGAAGCTAGAGTTTTTGCAATGACCAAGCAAGAGGCTCAGGTCAACCTAGATGTGGTGACAAGTATATTACCCATTTGTAATTCGGATGCTTATGTTTTAATTGATTCTGCATCTACGCATTCATTCATAGTAGTAGATTTCATCAAGCATCTAAATAAAGCTGTGAGTTTATTGGGTAATCAGTTGGTAATATCTATGCCAGTAGGAAAGCCTTTCATTGCAGACCAGGTGTATAAAGATTGTACCATTTTAATAAAGGGCCAAGAATTGTTAGCAAATCTGATTCCATTAAATCTAAAAGAATTTGATGCCATCTTGGGAATAGATTGGTTATCAATGCATAGGGCCAAAGTAGACTGTTCAAAGAAGGAAGTAGTACTTCATACCTCAGACAGTAGAGAGGTTTGTTTTGTAGGAGAAAAGGGAGTGTTGCCCTCAAATGTGATTTCAGCTTTGACAGCTAGCAGAATGTTGAGAAAGGGGTATGAAGCTTATCTAGCTTGTGTGGTAAATTTAGAGGATAGTGGTCCAGAGCTATCTGATATTCCAGTGGTATGTGAATTTTCAGATGTATTTCCTGAGGAGTTGCCAGGGTTGCCACCAGACAGAGAGATAGAGTTCAGTATAGACTTGATCCCAGATACTAGATTTATAGCCAGGGCACCCTATAGAATGGCTCCAGCAGAATTAAAAGAACTAAAAGTCCAGCTTCAGGAATTACTTAATAAAGGGTTCATTAGACCCAGTGTTTCACCTTGGGGTGCACCTGTATTGTTTGTAAAGAAGAAAGATGGTACCTTAAGGCTATGCATATACTATAGACAGCTCAACAAGGTAACCATTAGAAATAATTATCCCTTGCCAAGGATAGATGATTTGTTTGATCAGCTTCAGGGGGCAGCAGTGTTTTCAAAGATTGACCTTAAATCTGGGTATCATCAGTTGAAAATAAAGAAAGAAGATGTACCAAAGACTGCTTTTAGGACCAAATATGGTCATTATGAGTTCTTGGTGATGCCTTTTGGTTTGACCAATGCCCCAGCTGCTTTTATGGGATTAATGAATCAGGTGTTTCAGAAATTTTTAGATAAATTTGTGATAATGTTCATTGATGATATTCTGATCTATTCTAAAAGCAGAGAGGAGCATGAACAGCATTTGAGGATAGTGTTGCAAATTTTAAGGGAGAAGCAGTTGTATGCCAAGTTGAGTAAAAGTGAATTTTGGTTAGATGAAGTTAAATTCTTAGAACATATGATATCAGCTAAGGGTATTATGGTAGATCCCCAGAAAATAGAGGCAATAGTAAATTGGGAAGTACCTACAAATTTGACAGAAGTGAGAAGTTTTTTGGGCTTGGCAGGATACTATAGAAGATTTATAGAAAACTTCTCTATCATAGCTTCACCCATGACTAAACTGCTAAGAAAGAATACCAATTTTGAATGGTCTAGTAAATGTCAGGAAAGTATGGGTGAATTAAAGAGAAGATTGACCTCATCTCCAGTGCTCACACTCCCAGATAGTAACAGTGATTTTGTGATATACAGTGATACATCTTTCAAAGGTTTGAGGTGTGTATTGATGCAAAATATGAAGGTGATTGCTTACATCTCTAGACAGTTAAGGTTTCATGAAAAGAATTACCTTACCCATGATTTAGAACTAGCAACAGTAGTATTTGCATTAAAAGTATGGAGACACTATTTGTATGGGATGAAATGCCAGATATTTACAGATCACAAAAGTCTAAAGTATATCCTAACACAAAAAGAATTGAATCTCAGGCAAAGGAGATGGATAGAGTTGATAAAAGATTATGACTGTACTATAGAGTATCACCAAGGGAAATCTAATGTAGTGGCTGATGCATTGAGTCGAAAGTCTACAGCAACCTTAGCTTCCATTAGAGCAGTGCAGTTACCTTTAATGTTGGAATTGAAAGAGTTAGGTGCAGAGCTGGCAGCAGGTAGTTCAGGAGCCTTACTAGCAAATTTCAAAGTCAGACCGATGTTGCTTGAGGAAATAAGAGAGGCTCAGGTGAGGGATCCGCAGTTACAGAAAGCTAAGGAACTAGTTCAAAATGGATCCCAATCAGAATTTTCAATCAAGGATGATGGTATAATATTATTCAAGGGCCGAGTATGTGTGCCAGCAGTAGAATTATTAAAGGAGTAAATTTTAGAGGAAGCCCATAGTTCAGCCTATGCTTTGCACCTAGGAAGTACTAAGATGTATAGAACTATTAAGCAAAATTATTGATGGCATGGGATGAAAAGGGAGATAGCTGAATTTGTTTCTAAATATTTAGTATGCCAGCAAATTAAAGCAGAACATCAGAGCCCAGCTGGCAAAATACAGCCACTATTTGTACCTGAATAGAAATGGGAGCACATCACCATAGATTTTGTTGTAGGTCTCCCAAAGATAAGGAGAGGTAATGATTCTATTTGGGTGATAGTAGATAGATTGACAAAATCTGCCTACTTTTTGCCTATCCAGATTTCATTTACCTTGGACAGATTAGCAAAATTATATGTGAATAAAATTGTAAGTAGACATGGGGTACCAGTATCAGTTGTATCAGATAGAGATCCAAGGTTCACTTCTTATTTTTGGGCAGAGTTGCAAAAAGCTTTAGGCACTAAGTTGAGATTTAGTACAGCATTTCATCCTCAAACTGATGGGCAGTCTGAGAGAACCATCCAGACACTGGAAGATATGTTGAGAGTATGTGTCCTTGAATTCTCAGTTAGCTGGAATGAGCACTTGCTATTGATTGGGTTTGCATATAATAACAGTTATCATTTTAGCATTGATATGGCACCTTATGAAGCTTTGTATGGAAGAAAATATAGAATCCCAGTGTGCTAGGATGAGGAAGGTGAAAGAAGGTTGCTAGGCCCAGAATTGGTGCAGCTCACAGCAGATTAGGTTAGAATTATTAGAGCTAAACTAAAGACAGCCCAAGATAGACAGAAGAGCTATGTAGATAAGAAGCATAGAGATGTGAAGTATGAAGTAGGAGATAAAGTATTTTTGAAGGTATCTCCTTGGAAGGGTATCATGAGATTTGGGAAGAAAGAAAAATTAAGTCTCCGATACATTGGACCTTATGAGATTATTGAGAAGGTTGGGATACTTGCATATAGATTGGCCTTGCCATCGGAACTTTCTCAAATTCATAATGTGTTTCATGTATCAATGCTTAGGAAGTATGTGCCAGATTCCTCTCATGTGCTTTAGTCAGAGCCAATAGAATTACAGAAAGATTTATCTTATAGAATATAACCAGTGCAAATTTTGAGAAGGGAGGTTAAACAACTTCGTAATAAGAGAATTCCTCTGGTTAAAGTGCAGTGGCAGAATCATCAAAGAGAGGAAGCTACATGGGAGAAAGAGGATGAGATGAGATTGAAGTACCCTTATCTGTTCCAAGCTGAAGGTAGCTAAATTTCGGGGATGAAATTTCCTAAAGAGAGGAATATTTGTAATATCCTGAACCTGAAAGTCTTGAAATGTCATTTTAAACATGTTTTTATTGTTAGTTTAGTCTTTTAATATGAATGATTTGAGTAAAATCTTGAAAAAATGTGAAAGCTGAAATTTTGAAGTTAATTTGAGTTTCTCCCATGATTCTTCCAAAAAGCTAATAAAATCAGTTATTTAGGCTTGTAATTAAAGTTTTTGTAATGATTTCAATGCCTACTTATTGTTTTTGATCCTTGGGAGATGTTGGAATAAAAATTTTGGAGGTTAGAATGCCCTAAAATAACCTTTGGAAATGATTTTATGTGGTTAGCTGGCTCTAAAGCTAGCTAACTTATAATTTTAAGGACATTAGCTGGCTCTAGAGCCAGCTAACGCATGAATTTAGGATGTTAGCTGGCTCTAGAGCCAACTAACGCATGATTTTTGAACGTTAGTCGGCTCTAGAGCTGGCTAACGTAGGATTTTAAACAGTTTTCTTGAAAGTAGTCGACTCTAAAGTTGACTACTGTGGAAAATTTTTCTGTAAAAAGAGCTAGAAACCGATTTTATCCAAAATAGTCGACTATTCAGTCGACTACTTTGGGAAATCTCTCTGTAAAAATGGTTTGGGACCAATTTTAGCCACAGTGTGATCGACTACCGTGGGAAATTTCTCTGTGAAATTGGTATGAGACCAATTTTCCTCTTGTTAGTCGGTATTTTAGCCGACTAATGAATAAAAATTAAGAACTTCCCAAGAGGTCACCCATCGCTCTCACCCAAGCACGCTTAACTTTGAGTTTTTATGGATAAAAATTTTATGTGGAATTGGTTTGAGATCCATATCTCTCATTAGCTAGTATTCATGCTATCTAATAGGTGAGTAACTCCTATCGTTCATCTGATAATGGAAATTGACCAGGGGCATAAGTGAAAATTGATAAAAAGTCATTTGAGAGTTTGATTAAGGGCAAAAGGGGAAAAAGAATTGAAGGGCAAAAATAATAGGTAGAGAAGAAGCCACGTGGACTTTAAAAAGCGTGACTTAATAGTGGAGAGGGGCAAAATAAGAATTTTTAAGGGTATTAAAAATCCACTCCTATTCCTTAGCCCTTAAGCCACCGTAAAAAAAGAGAGAAAAAAAAGGGGAAAATAGGAAAGAAAGAAGAGAGGTTCAGCCAGCCGTGGGAAAGCAGAAGAGGAGGAAAAAGAAAAGAAAAAGAGAAGAAGAAGAGAAAAAGAGAAAGAGAAGGAAAAGAAGAAAACTGGTGGTTTAGCCCATCTTTGCTAAGGTAAGTCCAAACCTTTCTAAGCTAGAGAATGATGTTAAAATCTCATGATTTAAAGGTAAAGGAAGTGATAGCATGTGCATATCGTAAATCTTTGAGTATGTTAGGGATTGAAGAGTATTATGCTAAGATGTTAAGGCATAGAACATGCATGCATAGTTTCATAAAACCTTCAGTGCATGTGACCCTAATAATGTGTGTATGATGACTTAGGTCAAGAGATTGGTCTCAGGGAGCCAGAACAGAAGAAATAGAAGCCCTAGCGGTGTGCTAATAGCTAAGGTGAGTGGGTTTCTCATCTTGCTTTGTGAAATATTTTATAATAGTATAGCGATATTTTGCTACAAAATAGAGTGTAACATACTAAGTATAGTATCTTCAGTAGTCAAATATGGGAAATGAGAATCCGGTTATAATGTTATTATATTTTTACAGCATGTTTTAAAGCAAAGCATGAGTTTCAGAATAAGTATGAGTTTCAGCAAAGCATGAGTTTTAGAACAAAAGGCATAAGTTTTGGCAAAGCATGAGTTTAAGAAAAGAAAAGGAAACATGATCTAGAGCATGTTTCAAAGCCAAAAATAAAGTTTCATAAAAAGCATTGTTTGGATAAAAACACATGTTTCAGTAAAGCATGTAATTTACTTTTCATATTTATGTTTCAAAGAGATGCATGGGCATGCATGAAAATCAATGTTTCAAAGAAAGTATAGCTGGTTGTATATTGGATTATAAACTTATATTGGAGTATTTTTACAACATAAGCATAAAGATCATGGGGCCATCTATGGGGCTGATCACCCTGTAGGCTGTGTCATAGCATAAGCATTGCACACACTATTATAGCCGACACCTCCTTGCGACTCGATCGTGCTATGATCCCGAGGCTAGAGGAAGTACAAGCTAGATCAGCCCAGTGGGGCAGATTGCAAGCAGTCCAGTGGGGCAAGAATCATAGCTCAGTAATGAGCTAGGTTACTATATAGCCCGAGGGGGCTCAGAGATATAGGCCCATGGAAGGGGCAAGCAGGAGGTCTAGGGAAAAGGGGCAAGCTCACACCTGGGGTGAACCGCACATGTGGTGTAGGGTGCCATGTGGTGTGGGGATCCTCGGCGCTCAGTACACTCACCCACTGAGAGTACACCTGCAGGAGAGCGATTGTAGGGATGTACCTTAGTGGTAGCACACCCAGCCCACCATTATGAAATTTTGTAATTATGATATTTCTTCATTTAAGTTATATTATTGGAAGCATAAGCTAACTTATACGTTAACTTATTTCATTTATAAAGATTCATGTATCGATCGCAATATGTTATGTTGGTATTATTATGAGTTTTATAATATGGTTCTCAGTTTTACCCCATTGTTAGATGATTATTCAGTCACTGGAACTTAGGTCTCACCCTCTATTGTTGACATTTTTGGGTTTCAGATCAGAGATAGCAGGTCGGCTCTTGGATGCATGATTTTGATGTGGGTTACTAGATGTTGGATGAATTGATTGATGTCATTGGTTTATGTTACTGGGATTGTATATGTATTTGAAATGGATATAGATGGATGTGTATAATTGTAACCCGATAATGTATATTTGACTTGGATTGGCTGTGAGAAAGGACTTTCATGGTAGAATGAATTTATGAATATGATCTTTATAGCAACATTGTGATGAGGCTATACTGCTTAGAATCATGTGATGAATAGTGTAGAAATCTATTTTATCTGAGCAGGGTGAAATAAATTATGGATGTTATGTGATAAACTGTATGAATGAAATGAGCAGGTCAAAGGTTTTAACAGGTACAGTATTTTAGTGCATGTAACTTATGACAATTAGATAAGGATCACTGGGGCTTTATGGTGTCTAGCATAAAGAACTAGCAAATCTTTACTTAATTTTCATAAGAAATCATGCGGGATCGGGGAAAATTTGGAACTGATAATATTTTTTTGAGTATCGAGCCTAGGTATTAGATCTTAGGGGCATAAGCATGAGTCTAGCATAGAGTATAGTTTTAAATGATGAATGCGATCAAATGAATTGTGTTTTGTAGAATGGTTAACACAAGGTCAAGAAAGGAAGGAAGCGACCCCTCGGGGAGAGGCGGGGATCAAGGTAGACCCGGATGGGTGAGTAGGAGAGCCTAGCCCAAGGTAGAGTATCTTCTAGTGATTCACCATCTATCGGTGCGGGGGTGGATATACCTGAGGAGCATGCATGAGTCTCCTTCGCTATCCACTACCCCGGTGCCCGGTGAACCCATCCCAAGCACGGACTCGGGGGCCGAGTATGCCGGACTTGGTAGGGATGATCACTTGGCGGTGGTAGCGGCGGTATTGACCTCTAGTTCCGGCCTTCGGATGCTAGAAATCTTGCCCAGGCGAGAAAGAAATGTAGAGAGAGAGCTAGAAAGTTGGGGGCTACACAGAGTTCCAAGGAACTATTGACCCTATTTAAGCTGATTCATGGCTTGAGGAAAACGGAAAGGATTTTTGAGTAGATGAAGTGCTACTGAGGAGCAAAAAGTTGAGTATAGCAACCTTCTGTTGGAAGGAAGAGCACAAAATTGGTGGAGATCGGTTAGTAGTAGCGCGGCCACATGAGGAGTAGAGATGACACGGGAGAGTTTTAAGAAAGAGTTCTATCAATATTATTCGGAAGTGTATAGAGATCGGGAGAAGAGGAGGAATTCCTTAATTTAGCCCGAGGGAAGATATTTGTAGGCGAGTATGAAGTACCTTTATTAAGTTGTCCCGATTTGCGAGCCACAATAGTGGATGAGAAAGGAGAAATGTAGACTATTTCGGGGATGGATTAAATCTCCCAATCAAGGCTAAGACCAACATCCGGTGTTATAATAATTATTCGAAAAATTTGGGGCGGGTACGAGGGGCTCTCGAGACGGAGGGGGAGATAGAGAAGGAATTCTTAGTAGGAGGCAAGAGAGGTCAAAAGGGGTGCACCTAGTTTCCCTTCGAGGTGCGGGAGGAACTCGGCGGTTCAAAGAAGCCTCGGAGGACGGGACAATTTAGTTCCCGATTCTGAGCTCCTATAGATGTTGGTAGAGGAGCGACATCGTGGCTCGATGTATCTAGTCTTTTTGCCCTTGAGAAAGTCGGTATATGGAGGGATACCTCGAGTTTTGCTAGTAGTAGGGTGGCGGGAGATGAGAGATCGGGGGGTTTTGCTCCTTTGGTAGTGGGAGAACTTTACTCCGGTCACCAATGTAAAATACGTAGGAAGATGCACTTTGGGGAATGTAAGAGAGGTATTAGGGGATATTATATCTATGGTCGGATGGACCCTTGGAAGAGAGATTGTCTCGAAGGTGCAGAGGCGGCGATCATCCTCAAGGATCGAGTTGCATCTAGAAGGACCGACCCTATTCGAAGGAGGGAGATAGTAGTATCCCGAGCTTTAGCCGATCGGATGAGGTCTAGTGCTAATCGGCAAGGGATGATTTCTAGTGTCCCAAGGAGACTGAAGCTAGAGTTTTTGCAATGACCGAGGAACGAGGCTCAAGTCAACCCGGATGTGGTGACGAGGGTATATTACCCATTTGCAATTCGATGCTTATGTTTTGATTGATTACGGATCTACGCATTCATTCATAGCGGTGGAATTTCATCAAGCATCTAAATAAAGGTTGTGAGTTTATTAGGGTAATCGGTTGGTCAAATCATTCACATTAGAAGACTAAACTAACAATAAAAACATGTTTAAAATGACATTTCAAGACTTCCAAGTTCAGGATATTACAAATATTCCCTCCTTTAGGAAATTTCATCCTAGAAATTTAGCTACCTTGACTTGGAACATATGAGGGTACTTCAATCTCATCTCATCCTCTCTCTCCCATGTAGCTTCCTCTCTCACGATGATTACTTGCACTTTAACTAGAGGAATTCTTTTACTACGAAGCTTTTTAACCTCCCTCCTCAAAATTTGCATTCTATTCCATAAGATAAATCTTTGTAATTCTATTGGCTACAGTAGAAGCACATGAGAGGAATCTGGCACATACTTCCTAAGCGTTGATACATGGAACACATTATGAATTTGAGAAAGTTCTGATGGCAAGGCCAATCTATATGCAAGTATTCCAACCTTCTCAATAATCTCATAAGGTCCAATGTATCGGGGACTTAATTTTCCTTTCTTCCCAAATCTCATGATACCCTTCCAAGGAGATACCTTCAAGAATACCTTATCTCCTACTTCAAATTTCACATCTCTATGCTTCTTATCTGCATAGCTTTTACATCTATCTTGGTGCCTTTAACTTTGCTCTAATAATTCTAACTTTGTCTGTGAGTACCAACTGCAGGCCTAGCAACCTTCTTTCATCTTCCTCATCCCAACACACTGAAGTTCTACATTTTCTTCCATATAAAGCTTCATAATGTGCCATATCAATGCTAGAATGATAACTGTTATTATATGCAAACTCAATCAATGGCAAGTGCTCATCCTAGCTACCTGAGAATTCAATGACATATGCTCTCAACATATCTTCCGGATGTACGGATGGTCCTCTCGGATTGCCCATCGGTTTGAGGATGAAATGTTGTACTAAATCTTAACTTAGTGCCTAAAGCTTTTGCAACTCTTGCCCAAAAATGAGATGTGAACCTTGGATCTCTATCTGATACAATAGATACTGGTACCCCATGTCTACTTACAATTTTATTCACATACAATTTTGCTAATCTGTCCAAGGTAAATGAAATCTAGATAGGTAAAAAGTAGGCAGATTTTGTCAATTTATCTACTATCACCCAAATAGAATCATTACCTCTCCTTGTCTTTGGGAGACCCACAACAAAATCCATGGTAATGTGCTCCCACTTCCATTACGGCACAAATAATGGCTGCATTTTGCCATTTGGGCTACGATGTTACCTTTAATCTGGCATACTAAACATTTAGCAACATACCCGGCTATCTCCTTTTTCATCCCATGCCACCAATAATTTTGCTTAATAGTTCTATACATCTTAGTGCTTCCTGGAGTGCATAGCATAGGGTGAACTATGGGCTTCCTCTAAAATTTCTCCTTTAATGATTCTACTCTTGGCACACATATTCTTAAATAATATCATACCATCATCCTTGATTGAAAATTCTGATTGGGATCCATTCGAACTAGTTCTTTAGCTTTTGCAATTGTGGATCCCTCTGAGCCTCTCTTATTTCCTCAAGCAACATTGGTCGACTCTAAAATTTGCTAGTAAGGCTCTGAACTATCTGCTTGCCGGCTGCATCTAACTCTCTCAATTCTAACATCGGGGTAAGCTGCTTTGCTCTAATGGAAGCTAAGGTTGCTGTAGACTTCGACTCAATGCATCGGCCACTACATTAGCTTTCCTGGAGTGATACTCTATAGTACGGTCATAATCTTTTATCAACTCTATCCATCTCCTTTGCCTAAGATTCAATTCTTTTTGTGTTAGGATATACTTTAGGCTTTTTTGTGATCTGTAAATATACGGCATTTCATCCCATATAATAGTATCTCCATACTTTTAATGCAAATACCTACTGCTGCTAGTTCTAAATCATGGGTAGGGTAATTCTTTTCATGGGACCTTAACTGTCTAGGGACCTTAACTGTCTAGAGATGTAGGCAATTACCTTTCCATTTTGCATCAATATACACTCCAAACCTTTGAAAGATGCATCACTGTATATCACATAATCACTGTTACTATCTGGGAGTGTAAGCAGGGCCCTGAGGTCAATCTTCTCTTCAATTCATCCATACTTTCCTGACATTCACTAGACCATTCAAATTTGGTATTCTTTCTTAGCAGTTTAGTCATGGGTGAAGCTATGATAGAGAAGTTTTCTATAAATCTTCTATAGTATCCTGCCAAGCCCAAGAAACTCCTCACCTCTGTCAAATTTGTAGGTGCTTCCCAATTCACTATTGCCTCTATTTTCTGAGGGGTCTACCATAATACCCTTAGGCGATATCACATCTCCCAAGAATTTAACTTCATCTAGCCAAAATTCACTTTTACTCAACTTGGCATACAACGCGCTTCTCCCTTAAGATTTGCAACCTTTGTCCTCAAATGTTGTTCATGCTCCTCTCTTCCTTTTAGAATAGATCAGAATATCATCGATGAACACTATCACAAATTTATCTAAAAATTGTTGGAACACCTAATTCATCGTCCCATAAAAGCGGTGGGGCATTGGTCAAGCCAAAAGGCATCACCAAAAACTCATAATGACCATATCTGGTCCTAAAGGCCGTCTTTGATACATCCTCCTTCTTTATTTTCAGCGGTGATACCCACCCGGATCTAAGATCAATCTTTGAAAACAACTGTACCACAAGTTGATCAAACAAATCATCTATCCTCGGCAAGGGATAATTATTTCTAATGGTCACCTTGTTGAAATTTGTCTATAGTCTATGCATAACCTCAGGTACCATCTTTCTTCTTTACAAACAACACGGTGCACCCCATGGTGAAACAACGGGTCTAATGAACCCTTTATCAAACAAGCAATTCCTGAAATTTGGACACAATTCTTTTAATTCTGGAGCCATTCCTATAGGGTGCCCTGGCTATAGATCTAGTATACGGGATCAAGTCTATGCGAACTACATCTCTGCAAAACGGTGGCAATCCATGGCAACTCCTCGGAAATACATTTGAAAATTCACATACCATCTGAGGAATATCGGATAGCTGCAGAACCATTTATCCTCTAAATTCACTACACAAGCTAGATAGGCTTCATACCCTTTTCTTAGCATTACGCTGAAGTTTGTCAGAAAGGTTGAAATCACACTTGAGGGCAACATTCTCTTTCTCCTACAAAAAATAAATCTCTACATCATGTCGCGGGGGTAGGAAATACTACTTCTTTCTTTGAGCAGTCTACTTTGGCCCTATGCATTGATAACCAATCCATCCCCAAGATGGCATCAAATTCTTTTAGATTTAATGGAATTCGAGAATTTACTAATTCTTGGCCCTCTATTAAAATGGCACGATCTTTATACACGGTTTGCAATGAAAGGCTTTCCTACTAGCATAGATATTACCAGCTGATTACTTGATAAACTCACGGACTTTATTTAGATGCTTGATGAAATCTACTGCTATGAATGAATGCGTAGATCCAAAATCAATTAAAACATAAGCATCAGAATTGCAAATGGGTAATATACCTGTCACCACATTTGGGTTGATCTGAGCCTCTTGCCTGGTCATTGCAAAAACTCTAGCTTCAGCCCTTGGAACACTAGGAATCATCCCTTGCTGATTAGCACTAGACCTCATCTGATTGGCTGAAGTTGGGATACTACTATCTCCTCTTTGAATAGGCTGTCCTCTAGGTGCAGCTGATCCTTGAGGATGATCGCTGCGTTGCACCCTCTTAGGACAATCTCTCTTCAAGTGGTCCATCTGACCACATATATAACATCCCCTAACACCTCTCTTACATTCCCCAAAGTGCATCTTCCCACAGACATTGCACTGGGGTAGAGTTTTTCCATTACCAAAGGAGCGGCTCTGATATCTTATCTCTCCTGCCACCCTACTACTAGCAGCCTGAGGTACCCCTCCATATATTGACTTCCTCTGGGTAGGACTAGATGCGGCACACGGGAATCTTTGCTCCTCTCTATGTCTACGGGGCTCTGCAATGCGGAACTAGAATTGTCACCTCTTGACGGGGCTGTGTTAAAACTGCTGAGTTCCTCCTGCACCTGAAGGAAAATTAGGTGCACCCCTTTTTGACCTCTCTTGCCTCCTACTAAGGAACTCCGTCTCTATCTCTTGTGAGAGCCCCTTGCACCGACTAACGGAATAACTACCATAACATTGCATCTTTTGGTCTTAGCCTTGATTGAGATTTAATCCATCCTAAAATAGTCTACATTTCTCCCTCTCATCCATTACTAGGGCTTCAACAAATCAAGGCAACTCAATAAAGGTAGCCTCATACTCGACTACGGGACATGTCATTCACTGAGGCTAAATTAAGAATTTCCTTCATCTTACGATCTCTATACACTACGAATAATATTCTTTGATAGAACTCCTTCTTAAACCTCTCCCCGGAGTCATCTCTGCTTCTTGTGGCGCCTACTCTAATCTCCACCAATTTTGTGTCTTCCTTCCAACGAGAAGGATTGCTATACTCAACTTTTGCTCCTCGAAAGCACTTCATCACTTCAAAGACCCTTTTACTGTTTTTACTTAAGCCATGAATCGCTTTGAATAGGGTCGGTGGTCCTGAGCTCTAGAGCCAACTTCTAGCTCTCTCTTGCAATTTTCTTTACAGATTTCTGGAGGCGAAGGTGGAACTAGAGGTCCTTCATGCGCTATTCTGCTGAGTGATCATCCCCACCAGTACGCATGCGGCCCCGAGTACGTGCTTGCGATGGGTTCAGCCTTGTGCCCAGGGTAGTGGATGGTGAAGGAGACTCACGGATGCTCTTGGTATATCACACCCTGCACCAATAGATGGTGACTCACTTAGAAGATACTCTCTTGGGGTGGGCTCCTACTACCCATACGGGTCTACCTTGACCCTGCCTCTTGCTCTCCTTCCTTGCTTGACCTTGTGTTAACCATTCTACAAAACACAATTCATTTGATCAGATTCATCATTTAAAACTATACTCTCTACATGCTAGACTCATGCTTATGTACCCCTAAGATCTAATACCTAGGCTGCGATACCAAAAAACCTATTGGGCCCCCTTCCCGACGGCATGATTTCTTATGAAAATTAGGTAAAGATCTACTAGTCTTTATGCTAAGCACCATAAAGCCCCAGCGATCCTTATCTAATTGTCATAAGTTACATGTACAAAAATACTGAACCTGTTAAAAACTTTGACTTGCTCATTTCATTCATACTATTTATAACATAACATCACAATTTATTTCACCCTGCTCAAATAAAAATAGATTTCCACACTTTTCATCACATGATTCTAAGCAGTATAGTCTCATCACAATATTGCTATAAAGATCATATTCACAATTTCATTCTACAATGAAAGTCATTCTCATAGCCAATCCAAGTCCAACATACATTATAGGGTTACCGTTATATACATCCATCCATATCTGTTTCAAATACATATACAATCCAATAACTAGCAACCCAAATCACTTTCATGCTTCATAGAGTCAATCTGCTACCTCTGATCTGAAATCCAAAACTTTTAATAATAGAGGGGTGAGACCTAAGTCCCAGTGATTGGATAACCATCTAATAATGGGAAAAGCTGAGAACCACATTATAAAACTCATAATAATACCCACATAACATATTGCGATCGATACATGAATCTTTATAAATGAAATAAGTTAACGTATAAGTTAGCTTATGCTTCCAATAATATAATTTAAATGAAGAAATATCACAATTAAAAAAATTTCATGATGGTGGGCTGGGTGTGCTACCACTAAGGTAGATCCCTACAGTCGCCCTCCTGCAGGTGTACTCTCAGTGGGTGAGTGTACTGAGCGCCGAGGATCCTCGCTCCACATGGCACCCCTCACATGTGCGGATCACCCCAGGTGTGAGCTTGCCCCCTCCATGGGCCAATATCTCTGAGCCCCCTCGGGCTATATAGTAACCTAGCTCATTACCGATCTGTAATTTTTGCCCCACTGGGCTGCTTGCAATCTGCCCCACTGGGCTGATCTAGCTTGTACTCTCCCTGGCCTCGGGATCATAGCACGATCGAGTCGCAAGGAGGTGCCGACTATAATAGTGTGTGCAATGCTCATGCTATAGCACAGTCTACAGGGTGATCAGCCCCATAGATGGCCCAATGCTCTTTATGCTGTTTGCAGTAAAAATACTCCAATATAAGTTTATAATTCAATCTACAAACAGCTATACTTTCTTTGAAACATTGATTTTCATGCATGCCCATGCATTCCTTTGAAACACAAATCTGAAAAGTAAATTTCATCTTTACTGAAACATATGTTTTTTTCCAGGTAATACTTTTCATGAAACTTTATATTTTGCTCTGAAACATGCTATAGCCCATGTTTCATTTTCTTTTCTAAAACTCATGCTTTACTGAAACTTATGCTTTTTGTTCTAAAACTCATGCTTTGCTGAAACTTATACTTTTTCTGAAACTCATGCTTTGCTTTAAAACATACTGTAAAAATATAATAATATTATAACCAGGTCCTCATTTCCCATATTTGACTACTGAAGATACTATACTTAGCATGTTACACTCTATTTTGTAGCAAAATATCACTATACTAATATAAAATATTTCATAAAGCTAGATGAGAAACCACTCACCTTTTTACTATTTTCTCTTTTTCACAGTTGCTACCCTTCTTGAAAAGGCTTTCTTGCCTGATTTCCTTGACCTATATTACCATATATGAATTTATTTAGGTGATTTATATTTAGGTTTTCATGAAACATACATGCATGCTCTATACCTTAACATCTTAGCATAATATTCTTCAATTCCTAACATATTCAAAGATTTACAAAGTATTCATGCTATCACTTCATATACCTCTAAATCATGAGATTTTAACATCATTCTCTATCTTAGAAAGGTTTGAACTTACCTTAACAAAGACGACTAAACCACCAAACTTTCCTCCTTTCCTTCTCTTCTTCTTTTCTTTTCTTCTTCTCTTCTTCTTTTCCTTTTCTTCTTCTCTTCTTTCCCACGGCTGACTGAACCTCTCCTTTTTCTTTCTCTTCTCTCTTTTCTTACGGTGGCTTAAGGGCTAAGGAAAGAAGAGTGGGTTTTTAATACCCTTAAAAATTTCCATTTTACCCCTCTCCACTTTTAAGTCACGCTTTTTAAAGTCCAAGTATTTTCACTCTTCAAATTCTTTTTTCCATTTTGCCCTTAATCAAACTCTCAAATGACTTTTTTTTACCAAATTTCACTTGTGCTCCTGATCAATTTTTATCAGATGAACGACAGGGATTATCCACCTATTAGACAACATGGATGCTAGCTAATGAGAATGAAATTATCCTCAAACCACTTCCACAGAAGATTTTTGTCCACATGAAATCTTAGTTAAGTGTGCTTGGGTGAGAGCGATGCGTGACCCGCTGGGAAGTCCTTGATTAAGAGTGAAATTGGTCTCAAACCAACTCCACAGATAAAATTTTCACAGTAGTCTACTAAATAGTCGGCTAATGTGGTCAAAATTTCATCCAAACAACTTTTACAGAGTGTTTTTCCTTTCCAAAAATCACTTCCCAGGGAATTTATAGCAAGTTTTTCTACAGTAGTCAACTATCCAAGCCTTAAACAGTGAGCTTCAGGGAGTTAGCCAACTCTAGAGTCGGCTAATTTCCTCTGTTAGCTCACCAAAATTTTTAGACAGCAAGTTTCCATCCGTTAGCTGACTCTGGAGTTAGCTGACATCAACAGTTCACACAATAGTTGACTCTAGAGTCAGCTAACATCAAAATTCCTCACGTTAGCTGACTCTAGAGTCAGCTAACATCCAATTTTCCTTTTCAAAAACTTATTTTTCCTCATAAAACCCTTTCCAAAAGCCCTTTCAATGCATTCCAACCTCCAAAATTTTTATTCCAACCTCTCCCAAGGATCAAAAGCAACTAGTAGACATTGAAATCATTACAAAACTTTAATTACAAGCCCTATTAACTAACTTTATTAGCTTTTTGGAAGGATCATGGGAGAAACTCGAATTAACTTCAAAATTTCAGCTTTCTCATCTTTTCAAAATTTTACTCAAATCATTCACATTAAAAGACTAAACTAACAATAAAAACATGTTTAAAATGAAATTTCAAGATTTCTAGATTCAGGATATTACAAATATTCCCCCCTTTAGGAAATTTTGTCCTCGAAATTTAGCTACCTTCAGCTTAGAACAGATGGGGGTACTTCAATCTCATCTCATCCTCTCTCTCCCATGTAGCTTCCTCTCTCTGATGATTCTGCCACTGCACTTTAACTAGATGGATTATTTTACTACGAAGCTGCTTAACCTCCCTCCTCAAGATTTGCACTGGTTCTATTCCATAAGATAAATATTTCTGTAATTTTATTGGCTCTGACTGAAGCACATGAGAGGAATCTGGCATATACTTCCTAAGCATTGATACATGGAACACATTATGAATTTGAGAAAGTTCTGGTGGCAAGGCCAATCTATATGCAAGTATTCCAACCTTCTTAATAATCTCATAAGGTCCAATGTATCGAGGACTTAATTTTCCTTTCTTCCCAAATCTCATGATACCCTTCCAAGGAGATACCTTCAAGAATACCTTATCTCCTACTTCAAATTTAACATCTCTATGCTTCTTATCTGCATAGCTTTTTTGTCTATCTTGGGCTGCCTTTAACTTTGCTCTAATAATTTTAACCTGATCTGCTATGAGCTGTACCAACTCTGGGCCTAGCAACCTCCTTTCACCTTCCTCATCCCAGCACACTGTAGTTTTACATTTTCTTCCATATAAAGCTTCATAAGGTGCCATATCAATGCTAGAATGATAACTGTTATTATATGCAAACTCAATCAATGGAAAGTACTCATCCCAGCTACTTGAGAATTCAATGACACATGCTCTTAGTATATCTTCCAGTGTCTGGATGGTCCTCTCAGACTGCCTATCAGTTTGAGGATGAAATGTTGTACTAAATCTCAACTTAGTGCCTAAAGCTTTTTGCAATTCTGCCCAAAAATGAGAAGTGAACCTTGGATCTCTATCTGATACAACTGATACTGGTATCCCATGTCTACTTACAATTTCATTCACATATAATTTTGCTAATATGTTCAAGGTAAATGAAATCTGGATAGGCAAAAAGTGGGCAGATTTTGTCAATCTATCTACTATTACCCAAATGGAATCATTACCTCTCCTTGTCTTTGGGAGACCTACAACAAAATCCATGGTGATGTGCTCCCATTTCCATTCAGGTACAAATAGTGGCTGCATTTTGCCAGCTGGACTCTGATGTTCTGCTTTAATCTGCTGGCATACTAAACATTTAGAAACAAATTCAGCTATCTCCCTTTTCATCACATGCCACCAATAATTTTGTTTAATAGTTCTATACATCTTAGTACTTCCTGGGTGCATAGCATAGGCTGAACTGTGAGCTTCTTCTAAAATTTGCTTCTTTAATGATTCTACTGTTGGCACACATACTCTACCCTTAAATAATAATATACCATCATTTCTAACTGAAAATTCTGTTTGGGACCCACTCAGAACTAATTCTTTAGCTTTCTGCAATTGTGGATCCTGTACTTGAGTCTCTCTTATTTCCTCAAGCAACATTGGTCTGACTTTGAAATTTGCTAGTAAAGCTCCTGAACTATCTGCTGCCAGCTCTGCATCTAACTCTCTCAATTCTAACATCAGGGGTAACTGCATTGCTCTAATGGAGGCTAAGGTTGCTGTAGACTTCCGACTCAATGCATCAGCCACTACATTGGCTTTCCCTGGGTGATACTCTATAGTACAATCATATTTTATCAACTCTATCCATCTCCTTTGCTTGAGATTCAATTCTTTTTGTGTTAGGATATACTTTAAGCTTTTGTGATCTGTAAATATCTGGCATTTCATCCCATATAAATAGTGTCTCCATACTTTTAATGCAAATACTATTGCTGCTAGTTCTAAATCATGGGTAGGGTAATTCTTTTCATGGGACCTTAATTGTCTAGAGATGTAGGCAATCACCTTCCCATTTTGCATCAATACATACCCCAAACCCTTGAAAGATGCATCACTGTATATCACATAATCACTGTTACTATCTGGGAGTGTAAGCACTAGAGCTGAGGTCAATCTTCTCTTCAATTCATCCATACTTTCCTGACATTCACTAGACCATTCAAATTTGGTATTCTTTCTTAGCAGCTTGGTCATGGGAGAAGCTATAATAGAGAAGTTTTCTATAAATCTTCTATAGTATCCTGCCAAGCCCAAGAAACTTCTCACCTCAGTCAAATTTGTAGGTGCTTCCCAATTCACTATTGCCTCTATTTTCTAGGGCTCTACCATAATACCCTTAGCTAATATCACATGTCCCAAGAATTTAACTTCATCTAGCCAAAATTCACTTTTACTCAACTTGGCATACAACTGCTTCTCCCTTAAGATTTGCAACACTGTCCTCAAATGTTGTTCATGCTCCTCTTTGCTTTTAGAATAGATCAGAATATCATCAATGAACACTATCACAAATTTATCTAAGAATTCCTAGAACATCTGATTCATCAGTCCCATAAAAGCAGCTGGAGCATTGGTCAAGCCAAAAGGCATCACCAAAAACTCATAATGGCCATATCTGGTCCTAAAAGCAGTCTTTGGTACATCCTCTTTCTTTATTTTTAACTGGTGATACCCAGATCTAAGGTCAATCTTTGAAAACACTGCTGCCTCCTAAAGTTGATCAAACAAATCATCTATCCTCGGCAAGGGATAATTATTTCTAATGGTCACCTCGTTGAGCTATCTATAGTCTATGCATAACCTCAAGGTACCATCTTTCTTCTTTACAAACAACACAGGTGCACTCCATGGTGAAATACTGGGTCTAATGAACCCTTTATCAAGCAATTCCTGAAGCTAGACTTTTAGTTTTTTTAATTATGTTGGAGCCATTCTATAGGGTGCCCTGGCTATAGATCTAGTATCTGGGATCAAGTCTATACTGAACTCTATACACTTCTGAATAATATTGCTGATAGAACTCCTTCTTAAACCTCTCCCAAGTCATCTCTACCTCTTGTGGCTGCTTACTACTAACAGATTTCCACAAGTTCTAGGCCCTACCTTCTAACAAAAAGGTTGCAATGCTTAACCTTTGCTCCTCAGAGCATTTCATCACCTCAAAGACCCTTTCTGTTTTCTTAAGCCATGAATCAGCCTGAATGGGGTCGGTAGTTCCCTGGAACTCTAGAGCCCCCAACTTTCTAGCTCTCTCTACATTTCTTTCTACCTCAAGATTTCTAGACTGTAAATTGGAACTAGAGGCCACCGCTGCCATGACTGCCTTGGTAATCATCCCCACCAAGTCTGGCATACTTGGCCCCTGAGTCTGTGCCTGGGATGGGTTCACTGGCACTGGGGTAGTGGATAGTGAAGGAGACTCATGCAGATGCTCCTGAGGTATACCCATCCCTGCACCATCAGATGGTGAATCAGTAAAAGATACTCTACTGGGCTAGGCTCCCCTACTCACCCATCTGGGTCTACCTTGACCCCTGCCTCTCCCTGAGGACTGCTCTCCTTCCTTGCTTGACCTTGTGTTAACCATTCTACAAAACACAATTCATTTGATCAGATTCATCAGTTAAAATTATACTCTCTATGCTAGGCTCATACTTATGCCCCTAAGATCTAATACCTAGGCTCTAATACCAAAAACCTGTCGGGCCTCCTTTCCGACGGCATGATTTCTTATGAAAATTAGGTAAAGATCTACTAGTCTTTATGCTAAACACCATAAAGCACTAGCGATCCTTATCTAATTGTCATAAGTTACATGCACAAAAATACTGAACCTGTTAAAAACTTTGACTTGCTCATTTCATTCATACTATTTATAACATAATATCACAATTTATTTCACCCTACTCAGATAAAAATAAATTTCCACACTTATCATCACATGATTCTAAGCAGTATAGCCTCACCACAATATTGCTATAAAGATCATATTCACAATTTCATTCTACAATGAAAGTCATTCTCACAGCCAATCCAAGTCCAACATATATTATAGGGTTACCGTTATATACATCCATCCATATCCATTTCAAATACATATACAATCCAATAACTAGCAACCCAAATCACTTTCATGCTTCACAGAGTCAATCTGCTACCTCTGATCTGAAATCCAAAAATTTCAACAGTAGAGGGGTGAGACCTAAGTCTCAATGACTGGATAACCATCTAACAATGGGGAAAAGCTGAGAACCACATTATAAAACTCATAATAATACCCACATAACATATTGTGATTGATATATGAATCTTTATAAATGAAATAAGTTAATGTATAAGTTAGCTTATGCTTCCAATAATATAATTTAAATGAAGAAATATCATAATTAAAAAAATTTCATGATGGTGAGCTGGGTGTGCTACCACTAAGGTACATCCCTACAGTCACCCTCCTGCAGGTGTACTCTCAGTGGGCGAGTGTACTGAGCGCCGAGGATCCCCGCTCCACATGGCACCCCTCACATGTGCGGTTCACCACAGGTGTGAGCTTGCTCCTTTTCCCTGGGCCTCCTGCTTGCTCCCTCCATGGGCCAATATCTCTGAGCCCCCTCGGGCTATATAGTAACCTAACTCATTACCAAGCTGTGATTCTTGCCCCACTGGGCTGCTTGCAATCTGCCCCACTATGCTGATCTAGCTTGTACTCCCCCTGGCCTCGGGATCATAGCACAATCGAGTCGCAAGGAGGTGCCGGCTATAATAGTGTGTGCAATACTCATGCTATAGCACAGTCTATAGGGTGATCAGCCCCATAGATGGCCCAATGCTCTTTATGCTGTATGCAATAAAAATACTCCAATATAAGTTTATAATTCAATATACAAACAGCTATACTTTCTTTGAAACATTGATTTTCATGAATGCCCATGCATTCCTTTGAAACACAAATCTGAAAAGTAAATTCCATCTTTACTGAAACATATGTTTTTTTCCAGGTAATACTTTTCATGAAACTTTATATTTTGCTCTGAAACATGCTATAGCCCATGTTTCATTTTCTTTTCTAAAACTCATGCTTTACTGAAACTTATGCTTTTTGTTCTAAAACTCATACTTTTTCTGAAACTCATACTTTTTCTGAAACTCATGTTTTGCTTTAAAATATACTGTAAAAATATAATAACATTACAACCGGGTCCTCATTTCCCATATTTGACTACTGAAGATATTATACTTAGCATGTTACACTCTATTTTATAGCAAAATATCACTATACTACTATAAAATATTTCATAAAGCTAGATGAGAAACCCACTCACCTTTTTGTTATTTTCTCCTTTCCACGGTTCCTACCCTTCTTGAAAAGGCTCTCTTGCCTGATTTCCTTGACCTATATTACCATATATAAATTTATTTAGATGATTTATACCTAGGTTTTCATGAAACATACATACATGCTCTATGCCTTAACATCTTAGCATAATATTCCTCAATCCCTAACATATTCAAAGATTTACATCGTATTCATGCTATCACTTCATATACCTCTAAATCATGAGATTTTAACATCATTCTCTATCTTAGAAAGGTTTGAACTTACCTTAACAAAAACGGCTAAACCACCAAACCTTCCTCCTTTCCTTCTCTTCTTTTTTTTTCTTCTTCTCTTCTTCTTTTCTTTTTCTTCTTCTCTTCTTTCCCACGGCTGGCTGAACCTCTCCTTTTTCTTTCTCTTTTCTCTCTTTCTTATGATGGCTTAAGGGCTAAGGAAAGAAGAATGGGTTTTTAATACCCTTAAAAATTTTCATTTTGCTCCTCTCCACTCTTAAGTCACGCTTTTTAAAGTCCACGTGGCTTTCTCTCGACCAAGTATTTTTACTTTTTAAATTTTTTTTTCCATTTTGCCCTTAATCAAACTATCAAATGACTTTTTTTTACCAAATTTCACTTATGTCTCTGATCAATTTCCGTTATCAGATGAACTACAGGGGTTACCACCTATTAGACAGCATGAATGCTAGCTAATAAGAATGAAATCATCCTCAAACCACTGCTACAGAAGATTTTATCCACCTGAAACCTTAGTTAAGCGTGCTTGGGTGAGAGCGATGGATGACCCACTGGGAAGTCCTTGATTAAGAGTGAAATTAGTCTCAAACCAACTCCACATATAAAATTCCCACAGCAGTCGACTAAATAGTCGGCTAATGTGGCCAGAATTTTATCCAAACCACTTTTACAGAGTATTTTTCTTTTCCAAAAATCATTTCCCAGAGAATTTACAGCAAGTTTTTTCACAGTAGTTGACTGAATGTTTTTCCACAGTAGTCGACTATTCAGTCGACTACTGTGGCAATAAAAACTTTTCCAAGCCTTAAACGGTGAGCTTCAGGGAGTTAGCCGACTCTAGAGTCGGCTAATTTCCCCCGTTAGCTCACCAAAATTTTTAGACAGCAAGTTTTCATCCGTTAGCTGACTCTAGAGTCAGCTAACATCAACAGTTCACACGTTAGCTGACTTTGGAGTCGGCTAACATCAAAATTCCTCATATTAGCTGACTCTAGAGTCAGCTAACATCCAATTTTTCTTTTCAAAAATTTATTTTCCCTTATAAAACCCTTTCCAAAAGCCCTTTCAATGCATTCCAACCTCTCCCAAGGATCAAAAGCAACTAGTAGACATTGAAATCATTACAAAACTTCAATTATAAGCCCAATTAACTAACTTTATTAACTTTTTGAAAGGATCATGGGAGAAACTTGAATTAACTTTAAAATTTCAACTTTCTCATCTTTTCAAAATTTTACTCAAATCATTCATATTAGAAGACTAAACTAACAATAAAAGCATGTTTAAAATGAAAGTTCAAGACTTTCAGGTTCATGATATTACAAGAGTTCTTTGATCCTTATGATTTTGAATCATTAGGAACTTGTGAATCTTGCTTTATGGGTAAAATGACCAAATCTCCATTCTCAAACATTGAGAAAGGGCAAATGAGTTGTTAAGACTTGTGCATACAGATGTGTGTGGTCCTATGACAACTCCAGCTAGAGGTGGATACTCTTACTTTATCACATTCACTGATGATCTATCAAGGTATGGACATATGTATCTTTTAAAACATAAGTCCGAAGCTTTTGATAAGTTTAAAAAGTATCAAAGTATGGTCGAAAAACAAACTGGGAAGTGTATTAAAATCCTTCGATCTGATCGAGGAGGAGAATATCTTTCTAGTGAGTTTTTAGACTATCTTAAAGAAAAGGGTATTCTCTCTGAATGGACACCTCCGCATACGCCACAATTAAATGGTGTAGTAGAAAGGAGGAATCATACTTTATTAGATATGGTACGATCCATGATGTGCTTTACGGATCTTCCTATTTCCTTCTGGGAATTTGTCCTAGAGACTGCTACATATATTTTGAACATGGTACCTTCTAAGTCTGTACCTAGCACTCCATATGAGATATGGAGAGGAAAGAAGCCAAATCTTAAGTATCTTAAGATATGGGGCTGTCAAGCTTATGTCAAAAGAAATTTTGGACATAAGCTAAGTGCTAGATCAGATAGGTGTATATTTGTAGATTATCCTAAAAACAGTATAGGATATATCTTCTATAATCCTACTGAACATAAGATTTTTGTTGGTAGGCATGCTATTTTTATGGAGAAAGAGTTTTTCCTTGAAAAGGACAAAGATAGAAGAAATGAACTCAAAAAAGTTTATGACCTACAAATTGAGACAAATAATATTCCTCAATCAGATGTACCCATAGATGAGGTACAACCACAACACACATCTCCTCTCCAAAGGTCAGATAGAGTACGAAAAGCACTTGAGAGATATGAGTTTATCATAAAGAATGATGAAGCCCACATCATTGAGAACAATGATCCACTGACCTATTCGGAAGCCGTCATGAGTAGGGACTCTGACAAATGGCTGGAGGCCATGAAATCTGAAATAGATTCTATGTATACCAACAAAGTGTGGACGTTGGTTGATGCACCTGAGGGTGTAACCCCTATAGGTTGCAAATGGGTATATAAGAAAAAGATTGGAGCTGATGGCCAAGTAGATACATATAAGGCCAGGCTAGTGGCAAAAGGTTTCAGACAAAAACAAGGAATTGACTATGATGAAACTTTTTCACTAGTAGCTATGCTCAAGTCTATTCGGATTATGCTTGCAATAGCTGCATATTATGATTATAAAATCTGGCAGATGGATATCAAAACTGCATTCCTTAATGGTTATCTTGAGAAAGAGGTTTATATGACTCAGCCAGAAGGATTTGTCTCAAGTGGGAGAACAAATCAAGTATGCAGGCTTAAGAAATCCATTTATGGATTAAAGCAAGCATCGAGGAGTTGGAATATCCATTTGATATGACAGTCAAAGAGTTTGACTTTATTAAAAATGTGGATGAACCTTGTGTGTATAAAAAGACAAGTGGGAGTGCTATTGTCTTCGTAGTATTGTATGTAGACGACATACTTCTCATTGGAAATGATGTTCCAATGTTGCAGTCGGTCAAGACTTGGCTATCAAAAAGGTTTTCCATGAAAGACTTGGGTGAAGCATCCTATATATTGGGTATAAAGATCTATAGGGATAGATCTAAAAGGATGCTAGGCTTATCCCAGTCAAGGTACATAGATAAAGTGCTAAAAAGATTTAGCATGGATGGAAGTAAAAGAGGTTACTTACCCATAGGTCATGGCACACATCTCTCTAAGAAGATGTCTCCTCAGACACTTGAAGAGAGAAATAGAATGAGTACTATTCTATATGCATCGGCAGTAGGGTCGATAATGTATGCTATGCTATATACCAGGCCTGACGTTGCTTATGTCTTAAGCATAACAAGTAGGTTTCAGGTTGATCCAGGGGAGGATCATTGGAAAACAGTGAAAAGCATTCTTAAGTACTTGAGAAGAACTAAAGATGTTTTTCTAGTATATAGAGGATCAGAATTGAAACTAGAAGGTTATTCGGATTCTAGTTTTCAGTCAGATCCAGATGATAGTAAGTCCATTTCAGGATGTGTCTTTACTCTGAATGGTGGAGCAGTGAGCTGAAAGAGTTCCAAGCAGCAGACTGTAGCTAACTCAGTTACTGAGGTAGAGTACATTGCTATAAGTGAAGCAGCTAAGGAAGCTGTCTGGATGAAGAAGTTCATCACAGAGTTGGGTGGGGTACCTGAGATTGAACCGATTGCCGGTTTATTGTGATAACACTGGAGCTGTTGCACAAGCAAAGGAACCAAGGTCTCATCATAGATCCAAGCACATTCTAAGACGCTTCCACCTTGTTCATGAGATTGTTGAAAGGAAAGACATCAAGATTGAACGAGTAGATACAAAGAACAATCTAGCAGACCCATTCACTAAAGCTTTACCTCAGCAGCAGTTTGATCGCCACCTTGATTGTATGGGGTTAAAGTATAAGAGCGATTGGCTTTAGTACAAGTGGGAGAATAAAAGAGTTATGCCCTAAAAGCCAATCATAATATGTATTGCGATAGGGTTTCTTTTGTTCTTCCAAATCATATACATGACATTTTGGTTATAAATGAAAGGCATTATGTTTCATCATTTGCTGCTTCTTATAATTATGATAAACCCCATAAATTAGGGCAATGGTTTTAGGGTTATGATGAGATCATACCAGTGAGACCTAAAACCCTAAAACCCTAATCTAAAACATTCCCAATCGTTGGTACATTAAGTCGGGGATCAATGTTACCGAAAAGACTGGCACATCTTATGTATGCTCGATGCAGAGGGTGATTGATCTCACAATCACTTGAGTGAGACACTAATACAAAGATATGGGTGCTCATTAAAGGAATGAGTTCACTGAATTGACCTACTAAGAGAACATCTTATGGAAGCTTACTTATTTGTCAAAAGATGATTCTCTAAGTGGGAGTTGTGCAAGTGATCCTTAGACCTGAGATCACTATAGTATCTTATACACATGAATCCATATTTTGGTTTACACTCATTCACGACATTAAGTTGTGTACGAGGTATTCTGGATATGGTGGATTGTGTATGAAGATTGTGAGTAGATCAATAAGGAATCAATCACTTCTAGTAAGAGAAGACCACATCCTATTTGCTCTAATCTTATGATGATTCAGGAAGTCTTTGATCAAAGCAGAATAAAAAATTAGAAAGAGTTTCTAATGTTTGATTAATTGAATTATCATTAGAAGATTAAGAGAGACATGAATAAGTAATTGAGTTTGACATTGATCCATACTCATATACTTATTTGGGATGCAGTATGATTGAAGGATTGAATTGCACGGTAACTTACCACTGAAGGGTATGTTTGGTATATCCACCAAATTTCATATCTTTCGAGTAAACATGATACGTTGCTAGACGTCAATCTTGTCTTGTAAGTTTGATTGAATTAAAGAGTTTAATTTGATCAACAATTAGAAAGGGTTCTAATTGTCAAGTTAGGGATTGTACTGATTGGACTTATAAAGATTAGAAATGTTCTAATCATGATAGGTCAATTTGCACCCACATCTACTGCTGGCTAGATGTAGAACCCAATGGGTCACACACAAAAGGAACTGATCAAGGGTCTAATTAGATTAGATCATGTTTGCAGGATAGACATGCTAGCACGTGTTGCAAACCCTAGCTCTTGATTCGAATTGGATTCGAATCTGATTCTTGTATTAGGTTAATCTAATATGATTAGATCATGACCTAATGTGGGTTGGTCAAGAGTTGGAACCCAATTGGCTTTATCTGGACCATTGGATGGCTCCTTGAATGAAGGACCTGGACCATTGGTTGTCGTCTGAATTTGGACCATTAGTTGGTGCCTGAATCTGGACCATTAGTTGGTGCCTGAATCTGGACCATAGGTGATGGCGCCTTGCTTTTGGACCATTGGATGGTGTCTTAATCTGGACCATTGGATTATCATGAAATAAGTGTGGGGTGAGGTTATCAGCGTGAGAAGGCTGATAGCGCGCGTATCGGATAAGTTTTTGAGCAGATACGTCTTTCCACTCTCTTAGATGTGCCCCTTCCCTTAGCCCTCATCATGATGAGGCGCTACCCTTGGGACATGCCCCATCATGATAGGGCGTGTGGATGGAATGTATCCCTTGGTGATGCATCCCTCCATCTCTTATAAATAGGAGTGCATCCCGGGTTCAGAGATATTGAATCCATCCGAAAAGAAATCAATTTCCTCTCTTTCTTATTTTATTTCTCTTATATGTCTTATCCTAAACCAAGACAAGGAAGTCTTCTTTAGGACAAGAGGCTGTCTGTCCTAAACCAAGATAAGGAGGTCTTCTTCAGGACAAGACCTAAAATAGGACAAGGAGGTCTTCTTTAGGACAAGAGGCTTTGAAGGGTTTTTTGTAAGAGAAAGAAAATTAGAAGGAAAAAAAAATAAGCCAATCAAATCCTTTAGAAGGATTAAGCATAAGGATCAAAGTTTTGAAGGAGTTAGAGTCTTGAATCCAGTTCCTATATGGATCAACGTTGGAGGGTAAAGACTTAGGTACCTTGTGGATATTCTAACGTATTGGATTTAGCGTTACAGGTATTCTTCTTATTCTATATTTACTATTTATTCATTTGATTGTTACCATTAAGGAGATCTTGGCTATTAAGGGTTTCATGTAAATATATCTCATTAAGAAATTTATGAAATCTATGCGCTTCCACTGTACTATTAGGCATGCATAAGAAACCCAACAAATTATATGCTCCATAAGTATATGGTTGCTTTTTTTTTTTTTTTTATGGAGATCTACTAATGAGCTAAGGAATCCTGTATTCTAAGTAGGCTAGTATAGTAGCACTACTAATCCTTTAGCATTATTTGTTTGTGTTATAAATTCTTATTATAGTCCTATTTTGAGGAAACAAACTTTGACAATGCTCCCGCCTCTTTGTGCACCATAATTTCATGTTCTCATCTATTAATTATAACTAGAAAAGAGACATACGATATGCATGGAGGGTCATGCTTAGGGTATGCCATTCTTGTGATGTTGTTGATAAAATGTCAAATTGTATATTTCAAATACAACCCTCTTGCTTAGTAAGAAAAAAATCATAGGCTGAAATTACTTATTTTCAGTATAGTTTAGTTACTCTAATTGTTAGTTGATGAATAATACACTGATTTGATAATTAATATATAATATTTGATATTAATGTGAGATATTATTAAGATGTTGGAGGCAAATGAAAATGTATATATTTATATATGAGGTAATCATATATAAGACATAATTATATAAATACATATTTTTTATTCTATACACATTTATAATCATATGCATTATAACTAGTGTGCATATGTATATACAAAATTTTTTTATACTTTTTGTTATGTTATAGTAGATATAAAATAATGTGTAGAAAGCTAAGAAATTTTAAATCTAGCTAATATTAGCAAAAGTGAGTTAATTAATAAATGTGTTACATATTGATTTTTATAGTAATTTATTGAAAAACATTAAAAAGTTCATGGAATTAATTAAAACATATCCACTAAATCAATTAATATCTTGGGTTAATTGGTTTTTATTGATTGGGATAATGAGAGACAAAATTCTATGTATATCTTGTTGAAGCACAAATAGCTTGTCATATCAAAAACAATATAATATAAAAATAATATAATATTTATAATAAACTAAGACTTCAAGATCTCTCCAATGAAGTATTATCTAAGTTTCTTGATTCTTCATCAATATTTGAATCAATATTTGAGATCTCTTCAATGAACAGGCAATGACATACGAATCATATATATGCGCAAGCTTTCACATACATTTATGTCTTGCTTCTTCATTGGCCTAAAAGTCCGAATCCACCAATCCAAAAGACATGAGATAAATGTGCTTCGATATCATTAGAAATAATTTAGAACTCCATTCAAAAAAACTAGCTAACAAAGTATTATTAATATTCCTTATTAGTTAAGATTTTACTAGCACGCATAATCAATGTGCAACTAAATACAAACCTACATAGGCTCTAATGTTAAAAAAAATAGCTATAATAGTAATTTTAATCTTGTAAAAACTCATGCACATAACCACTCTTGCATGCAATTGATAACTCTTACTACAGAATTTGTAAGAGAATAATTTTCAAGATGGTAATGTAAGAATCATCGCTAGTTTTCAAGAATTTCACAGCCACTGTTATTGTTGGTAAGAATAACTAATCTAACATAGATAATTTTTTAATTAAATATAGCCAGTCATTTTAATTGGCTAGCCTACTTGTTTTGCAAAATCCAGCCTCTTCGGTCCCCAAACCCTAACCCCACACCCATGAAAACACCATTTTATATTCTCTTTGTAAGGGAATTATGAATGAATACAGTATTTTGGTTTGAGTTTGAAGTTCACGAGAGCATTTGAACAGTATACTCTTGGGAAAAGAAAGCACAAACTATCAGCCATGGATACAGGCCAGTGCAAGTCGAACCTAACCAAATTTGAGTTATATGTTGGGTCTTAATTTTGGATTGAAACCTAGCCAACTGATAGGTCCAAAAGGTGCATAAATTACATTTTTAGATGTAAGATACCATGAAACATTGGATCAGGGCCAACATTAACTTCAGCACATTTTGAAATGATTAACTCAAACATAAACCTAGTCGAGTCAAATCTATCATTTTGATGAAGCATTTAGGGACTCTTTTTATTTAAAAATACAATAGCTGATGCTCAAATATAAAATTATTAATAATTTTTTAGAGATGATGACTTAAATATAAATTTTCTTCAAATATAATGTTTAATAAGAAAATAAATATTTTAATGCATAATTTTACAAACTATAATTTAAAAAATCAATAATTGATATATATGAGAATAATGTAAAAGAATTTATTAAAAATTTAAAATACCAATAAGTGGCAATTTAAAGGAGCCGAGTTTGTAGGTGGGATTCATTCATCAAATTGGGGAAGGCATGAGGAAAGAAAGGGATAGCTTATTTTATATTATTCAAGTTCCTAAATATCATTGAACTAGTTCTAATATAGTTTGGATATACTTTTTTAAATCTAGTTTAGATAAACTTTTTTTATTAAAACCTAACAAGATCCAAATAATTTATGAACTGAGTGAAGTTAGAAATTATATAACCCTAACATTATCAAATTTCCAAGCAAGTCTAATTTTTGATCCCTACCCGATCCCGATCCTCATGCAGGTTTTAAAAAATAGATCAGGGTATGTCTGATTAGGTCAGGACTAAATTAGATCATAGGTTGTTCCAAACCGTCATGAATTTATACTCATCTTGTAACTGATTTGAGTAAGGACGGATGAGTAGCTCCCCACTAATAACGCTCAACCTTGGTTGGACCACCACTTCCCTAATTAGTTAGCATGGTCTGCATATGACTCCTTGATTAAACATGATCACAACAAACATGCAACATATTATTATGCAAACTATCCTGCGTCAATAATTGTTTGCCAAATTTCCATCCCTGTTCCGATGCTGCTGCCTGCCTATCGTTTCTATACAAATCCAGTGCCCGATAGAAAATAAGAGTGGATGTACAAGTTAAACTTACGTTCCCTGAATGGCATTAGGTGTGTGTAGATATTTGCAGAATTGTTAGTATATATACGTAGCTGTTTTTTAGGTCCTGCACATGAATCAAATTACTAAACGTCGATAGTGAGATCGTCCAACTCCGCAAGCGCTACGTCCATAGATTTCATTGGTTTTTTAAGAATAGTTCACACCTTCCATGCTATAAGAAGTCTTCTGTTATAGACTTATTTAACGCACGAAAAGAGGCGTTTAGAAGAAGAAGAGAATGCATGAAAAGAGGCCGGCATCATCCTTTTGAATCTCTTTCTTCCATCCCCTCTGACGTGAATTAGGAGGACCTTCAAACTATTTTTATCAAAATAAAGATGCGATCATGTCAGAACTCCGTAGTTAAACATGCTTCAGCGCTACGATTTGGATGATTCCTTCCTATTCTAGTCACATGATTAATGACACATCCAATTACATCATCTATCATGCATGTAAGTCGATTGGATATCGTCGGAATAGGTTTCGTTTGAGAGAGAGAGAGAGATACCGTGGGGATGGTTAGAATATGATATCTAACCACGGCTATCTAGTTTTCCGGGTGGAGGGTGGTTAGATGTCAACGCGGTTGCTTTGACACGACACGACAAAAAGAAAAGGAACGCGAGCCGCACATATTCCTCGTGCTTCCTCTTATGGTCTCGCCCTCCCGCCTGAAGCCCCCACCTCTCCTTCCACCTATATAAAACAAGCAAGAAATCCAAGCCAATGGACTTCAAACCAAGGAAGCCAAAGCCAAAAACCAATTCAGAGCTTCAGAGATGGCCTTACGAGCTCAAGACCTTCCCAGTACTATGGACCACCACTCCGAGGTGTGCTCGAGAACTCCGGCAATGCTTTTAGTCCCCAGCGAGCAGAAAGATCGGCCGATCAACCCTTTGTTTTTGAGGGATGAGCAGAGAGGATGAAGAAAGAGTTGGTGGCTTGGGCTAAGGCTGTTGCCTCCATCGCGGTCCATTTAACGCTGAAATCCCTGCAATAAGATTTCGGTTCTTTACAAGATGTATCAAACTGAAATGGTCTATATCTTGAAATTCCAGGATCATATATAAAAGGGAGCCTCGTTGAAGTGTTGTACGAAGGATGAGCGAAAACAATTTAGTGGACTGGATTTCTGTCTCCGTGCCTTTTAATTATAATCAAGATAGTGATTGCGTAGACTTATAATTTTTTAATTATCAATAAAAATATTATTTTTATTATTCATCATTGTATGCCTTATTGCCTGTTTTGATGCATTTCCTTTGTTTTTGTCTTGATTTTGAGCTTGTTGGCTTTATAAGCTGGCTTTGTTGCCTTATTGCCTGGTATCAGGATTTTTGGGGCATGATAGTGTTTTTTAAGGAAGAGCATGACTGTTAATTATCACTACTTCATTAGTTTTTGAGGGTAGTTTCCCCTTTCTCTTGTGTTCTCTACTTGTCAAGTATGAATGAAATTATGGCGTCTGATTCTCTTACCGGGGAGATTAAGTTATGGTTTTGAGTTTGCAGAGACCTTGTAGTATAGATTCTTATCCCTCTATCTGAGTCAGTCCTGTACTTGATTTGCCTCTTCTCATCCTTGAATAAACTTTAGCTCCTTTGTGTTACTGCATCCAATAAACATCTTTTAATATGCTGGTATTGCGTTGTTTGGGGTTGGACATAAAGTTGGAGGAAAATTAAGATGACTCAAAAGACGAGTTTAGCTATCATATATATATATATATATATATATATATATATTTCCTTTACGCAGGCAGGACTATAATCCCAATCGTTCAAACCCCATTAGGTGGCAGAATTTGTAACTTCTTGTTTATTAATGATCCCAACTGAGACTTTCACAAGTATTAAACACTCTTCAGGTTTTTTTTTTTTTTTTTTTTTTTTTTTTTAACCCTTATAGTTTTCTGAAGATAATGCATGCAAGCATGTAATTCTTTCACTTCAAGTGCTCGTAATTTTAATGTTTGATTTGAAAGTTTGCTACCTTATTCTTTTCCCTTGAAAAAATTGTTCACATATTTTTTTATGAAACAATTTTGAAGTAGCAATTGCGGCAGTCAATAATCCTCAAATACTTTTGAAGCTACCATGAATCCACTTATTTCTGCCGCTTCTGAGCCTGCTTTATTGGACCGAAGTTGGCCAAGACACTGTTGCAGGTCAGGTCAAATGGTAGTAGACAGCTAGAAGTATAAGGTATTTTATTGCTTAGGGTAGCTTTTGTGAAATTTTTAAGAATTTATAGGCTGATTCTGGTGTTTGCACTTTTGTTTGCAAATTTTTTTATTTATAGCTTGAGCTATTATATTTTTTTTATAATTTTTTTAAAAAATAAAACTTCGATCTTAATCATCTATCATAGAATATTCTTAGGTCCTTAGCCTTAATATAAAGTCCTTGGAGTTAGAATTATTTACGGCATCACTTACAAAAAAAAAATTAAAAGCATCATAAAATTTATTTTTATTTAATTTTAAAAATATAAAAAAAATATTGGCATACTATACTTTTTTTGAATTTTATTAACTCATAGTTGCCCCTTGCTTCTTCTAATTATATCAACTCTTTACTCCTCTTTATCTAGTTTAGTCCCATGAATTCATCCCTTTTAGTGAATGAGCTCGATTCCTCCTAAGGATGATAACACGACAAATTAATTTTGTGACCCATTGTGGCCCAATTTCTCAATGATTTAAAGGAGATCATAAGGAGCTCGGACGTTTCTTTAATTCTCTCTGGCATCACCCAAGTATAACCACTCAATGTCGACTCATGTTGATAGGTGTGATGTGGATCAAGTCGGTGATGGTGTTGGTGAGAACATCCCATTGAAGAGGTTGAAGATAAGCTCAATCTAGAGCAAAATTTCTATGTGATAGTTGTGATTTAGGTATTCCTAACTGATCGAATTTCTATATGACCATAATTTTTTTTTTTTTACCCCCTGTAGCTGGGTGAGACATCTAGTGGAGAGATCTATTAAAGAGTCAGGATTAATAAGGATGGTAGGTGGATGCGACCGACGAAAGTTGATGGGAGCAGAGATCACTAATGTTATAGAGGGAAAGAATAGCCATGGATCCACCATGTGGTACGATTCTAACCTATGGAGCCATAATCACTCCACCCATCACCAACAACAGAAATGGTGATTTGGTTCCTTGATTTTGGAGAGGTAGTTCCCCACTCTCATCAGAGACCAAAAGGCTAAAATAGATCCAAAGAAAAGAAAAGCATGTACTTGATATTGGTCTTCGGTGGGTTCTTGTCCAACATACTCTTAAATAATGGGAGATATGGCGGTTGGAGGGCTGACATAGTGGATGGCGAGAAAACCCTAACCCTCGGGCTGACCCATCAAGCAAACTGTTTAGTGCTCTCCACCTTCCCCTAGCTAAGAAGCTTCCTGAAGAAACCGCATGCCATAATTGGTGCTAGTAATTGGTGGGTGTTTTTATACGATTCAGCTAACCCCAATTTCTAAAATCAGAGAACCAACAATTTGGGCTCGCTAATTGGGCCAGCGCTTGGGCTCTAGTCAAGCTTAGTTAGGGGTTGGATTCGGCTGGCCCAATTCTCTACCCAAGCTCAGCCCAAAATTGTTATGGGCATCATTTTTAAGCCCAACCCTAATATATAGAAAGTTAGCCCATGGCCCAGCCCAAAGTTGGGCCTCGAGCCCTAACAATAATATCTACTTATGGCAAGTCAATATGTGTACATCTTTTAAGTGGACTAATAAGAACAAACATTCAATGTGGCCTACAATGCCCAATACAATCTCATCATCGGATATAGAACCCATGTCGAAATATCATGCAATGGTCTATATAAAGAAGGCTTGAACAGGAGCAAGGAGAGGACCCAAAGAACAACACAACTCATCTCTATAACCAACATCTAAACGGACTATTTTGCTCCCTCTTCCTCTCCATTACATTCTATTTTCTTAACAAACCCAAAGGCTATAAGTTCCACTCTTGACCACTCTCATCATTAAAGGATTCTTTTTCGGAAATCTTAAGTATGCTTCCTCATACTTTTTCCACTATCACATATTGCATTGGCAGACATCTCGATTCTTACTGTTGAATTTATAACAATCTTATTTTTAAATCATCATCCTTATCATTTATTTTATTGATAAGTGAGGTTTCATAGCTAGATTTCAGCATCATCATATATTTTATTGCTAAATTTTGAGTCAAATGTTCTTATTTAGAAACTCGACCATCTAACTTTGAACATTCTACCGAGTTTGGAGCTCAGATAAATTTTCAGAACTAATGCTCAAATAGTCTTTTACATTTGTATGAATTTTATATAGTTCCTACTAGCCATCCTGAAACATGCGTTAGTAGTCTATTTTTGTGAGTGGTGAATTGGACGGCATCAATGTGCAGACAAACAAGATGTGCTCGATTGGCATGGCCTCGCGAGACCACATCCACATGCCTAGCCAACCGCTAGTGTACAAAGGAATTTAGGGGACTGACGGCTCGAGTCACGCATCACGTTCCTTCCCTAATAAAGTTTTGTTTCACGTTAACACCTGGCTGCGATACGTCCAGAGGGTACCGACACCTACCATCAATTGTGATGGAACCCTCTTCCTACCTTATTTAACACGTTCAGATCTTTACGGCGGCCTCCAACTTTCCTAGATCCGCTTTCTTTTTAATAAATTATTATTATTTTAAATAAATAATAATTTTTTGTCATCATTATCATTATTTATAATGCATATGACTATTAAAAATTTTACATTCGATATGATTAACTAAATCTAAATTTAAAAATTTATAATATTTATTTCATAATTATACTTTACTAGTTTGGTTTGCACATATATTCTATTTCTTCTTTTCTTAAAAATATTTAGAATTCAATTATCCTTTTAAGAATTTTTAAATTCTTTTTTTTTGCTAAATCAGATTTTTAAATACCATCTTTACTCCTCTTTACAAATATAGTATGCTTTTAAGCTTTTTAAAAGTTTTTTAAAAGAATACTCTAATTAGAATTATATTTAAAATTTAAAATATCATGCCACTGGATTTGGGGCCAGCTATATATATATATTATGACTAGATCATATTTTTTTTATTGTTCTACATACCAAAAGTAGAATTTTTTCTACATATGTAAAGCATTTCAAGAGAGGCTTAGAACTACTTTTGAAATGAAAAAAATTAAAATTAAACCACTTTTGTATAATTTAAATTTTATTTTTATAGATAAAGATTTAAGTTAAAGTCTTATCTTTAATCTTTACCCCTCGATCCTTTTGATTAATATTTTGCAGGCTCTCGTAAAATAATATATAGATCAAAACTTAAAAACAGCTATTTTGTAGATATGGTTCTAGAACTATTTTCAGACACCTCTTTTCTTTATTTTTATCTTGATTTCATTACAAAATTAACTACACTATGAAACTTACAAAGCTTGAGCTATTCTTACATCACATATAACCTTACTCATTTCTTCACTCTAATTTGTATTTTGACCATGTGTGGCTTACCATTTATTTCCTGCATTTCCTAAATAAAACTTAAAGCGGTCAAAAGGAAAAAAAAAAAAAAAAATCTCTTAGGAAGCAAACATAAATTATAAAAATACTGTTATTATTGTTATTTTGATCTATTTATGTGTAAATGTTGCCCATTCCAGTGTGGGTATCATGAAATTGGACTTCTTCCTGCCAATTAATTCTATTAAGATACATACAATCTTTTAAGATGGGAACTGGTTGATTGATCAGGATACATATTATGAATTTTTTTTTTTTTTGGGATCGAGATTTTACCACGTCAATCTATGGGCCTACAACATGCCCTATGATTTTGCTCATGTCTCAAAAAATAATTGGAGATAAAAGACAAGATTCGGTAGGATCAGAATTCGCTTACAATGAGGAGTGACAACGAGTTCGCACCCACTCGTTACGTCCACACGGTGGCCTGTCCGTAGGTTGGTCTTTTAATAATGAAGAGAATAAATGTCTGCCAACGCGCGTCCGCCGTGCTCTTTTATTAAGGCCAAAAAAAAAAAAAAAAAACCATAAATAAGAGAATCTCCCATGGCAATAGGCATCCATCGAAGCAAATTTAGGAGAGCAAAGGTCCTCCACTCATGGCTTTGGAAGCTACATCCACCTCCGGCGAAGAAGAAGCCGACAACGCCAAATCAAGAACCGGTGGTGCGCCGGAGAAAGATCTGAAGCCACTTCTCATCCCTGGAGCTAACAAAGATCTGCCTATTGACCCATTAATTTGGAGAGACGAGCGGAGAATGAAGAAGGAATTGATAGCCTGGGCCAAGGCTGTCGTCTCCGTTGCCATGAAGTCATCGCAAAAATTTCGGCAGACATGACACTAGATTGCTTCAGAGTGATCCTTCGGTACAACGGGGTGATGTGTACAAGGGGCACATCGTCCGGTGCAAAAGTTTTTATATGAACTATATGTTCCATAAGTATGTGGTCGCTTCTTTTTTGATGGAGTCTTTTAGTGTTCTAAATAGGCCGGTGCTGTAGTACTGCTAATTCTTTAACATTATTTGTTTGTGTTTTAAACTCTTGTAGTCCTACCTTGAGGAAAACAAGCTGTGATAATGCCCTTGAGAACAAAAATGAGCCACTTCCTTCTTGCACATCATAATTTCATGTCCTCATTTATTAAATATAATTAGAAAAGAGACATAAGATGTATATGAGGGGTCATGCTTACAGTATGCCATTTTTGTGATTTTTTTTTTTATAAAATGGCACATTGTATATTTCAAATACAAACCTCTTGCTTAGTTGAAAAAAATCATAGGTTGAAATTACTTACTCGCTCTATAGTTTAATTACCCTAATTTTTTTTTTTGGTAACAACTGTGCTAATTATTAACTGATGAATAATACAATGATTTGATAATTAAGATACCAAGACTCTCCTTGACAAGTACATTACTATATAAAATGAGCCAATTAATCAGGAATAATTACAAGGCACAGTTTTCACTTGGGATTCAAGCCTATCGTTCCTCATACAGAGTCTAGCTCATAATAAACTTTTTTTTAGATCTTTATAAAAGCATCCGAAGATCCTGGTGAGGTAATTTTCCTACTCTCCCTTTCTTCTCTCCTATTTTAAGCCCAAAGGACTCTCTCCCAATGACTCCCTAAGACGTATTCTACTAGATTCCCATCCATATAATAGGACAAAAAAATTAATACAAGTAATTTAAAATATATATATATATATATATAGAGAAATTTTATCTTAAAAGAATTCTTATTAGCAAATGCTGCTTTCATCAAAAATATTTCAATATATATATTAATTTTTATTATTATTTTCTTTATAAGAAAACATAAATCAAATTTACTTTTAGCTTCTAATTATAAAATATACAATAGTTCACTTATTTGCTCTATAAGTTCTTTTAAGCAAACTAAAATTTATTTTTTATTTGTAATTAATTTTTTTCCATGAAACATTGAATCTCTACTACTGGACTACAAGCATGTGCTAAAGTAAGACAAGGATAAGGACACATGCTAATCTTTGACACAACCGATGAAAGAGATATGAATGAAAGATACAACAATTAATGAAATGGTTGATCCATCCAACACATTCCATTAGTAAGAAAATTGTTTAAGAGAGAAAGGATGATATAACATATTAAAAATATTAATCGAAGATAATTGCACCACCATGCATTTTTATCCTTTGTTAATTTTTATTTTTTTATTTAAATATTGTATTGCAGTATGTTGGACTGCCGATTTTTCTCTTTTATTAATTTTTATTCTTTTATTTAACTATTATATTATAGTTTTTCATTTCACTGGTGATGATTAGGGATTAACAGCCATGCAACTAATGTGTGCAATATATGCCACCTCATTCATGTATTAGTGAGTATTTAAACTTTTGTTATTGGTTAATTGTTTAGGAAAATCTTAATCCTTTAATTTTCTTCTCTTAATAATTTATATATTTATTGTTTAGTTCAGTAAGATCACTGTAATAGAAATCCTCATGTTGTGAAAATCGTAAAAAGTCCACAATTGCATTTATGAGAAATCTATTTTATTTACTAGCTCTTCTCATTTTTGACTGGCTGAGAGCTCACTGCTAGCCCACCCAACATTCAAGAGGTCATTTGATGACCTACGAGTGAGGATGGGAACGTGTTCATGGACGTGTGGTTGTGTCTTAGTATTTACCTCGTAACCAAGGACTTACATTTGCCACGTGAACTACGAGACAGCGATCAACCACTCGGCAAATGATCCACAATTGGTAGGTGACTGTTCAATGATCACTTAGACGTCAATTGACCATTATTCACATCGAGTTGCCACGCAGTGTTATAGTTTTGACAACCATTTAATGATTGGAGAGTGATCATTTGGCTAATCAACATGGTCATGTTTAGTGGGCAATTCAATCTATTAGTTAAAAGGTGACTGCTAGTTGATCATCACAAAAGTTGTCAACAATTGGATGGCCTCTTCAGTGACGAGCAGTTGTTAGTTGACCGGCTTAGGGTAACCATCAAGTGGCCAAACCATCACGAAAAATAAATGACTACATATAACAATCCAAGGATTGTTAGAAAAATTACTTAGATTCCTTAACTCTATATAAATGTTCAAGATTTCTTCAATATATAATTAATATAGGAGTAGACACAAAACTGTTTGAATCCAATCTTAAATATTGTGCAATCACAAATGCCTATATTAGACCATGGTCTACATCAAAAGGGCTCATTCCACAATGTCCTGTATCCTATGTAAGCCATGGGCTGCCGTAATTCCATTTATAATAACTTAGGACCTTAATCAAAAAGGCTAGCTTAAACATATTATTTGATTCTTTCACTCTATAAGTACCCAAGAACTACTCAAGCACTAATGATATGGTTTTAAGGATGCTTGCATGGGTCCTTACATTATGGAATAACATAGGTATGATCATCTAGCGACTAACAATCAATCTTTATGTTTATTGAATGCCTATTAATAAATTAACGGGGACATAGTTATTGGTTGTTTGATGTTTACACTGCATCTAGCATGATGACCTCGATCCATCGACCTATTAATAGCGAGCCTTGGATGGTCATCCAATATAGGCCTAGTGACGAGTCCTGAAAAGGAACATCTTGTATGGATCGAATAATAAGAGTTTGAGAGGGATGTCAATCTGAGATTGAGAGCCAAAGTGCCGATCAAATGATAATATATAATCTGAGTACCGAGAAGCAGGTTGACCCCTACTTCAGACTAAGATTGATAGACTGGGTTCTTTGTCTACAAATCAGTCATCAATCTCTAGATCAAGCATCCAGGTGACCAGAGTATGATGGGTTCATATCAAGTGTAAACCAAATGCAAAGCTAATATTAAGGTGTAGGTTGGTTCCCAAAAGAACTATTAAGTTGCAGATTAGAGAAGAGATATCTACCTACATATGATGAAACACTTAGGTGGTATTTGGTATAAGGTGATATTTGAAATATCACTTCTGATTTTGAAATAGTGATCGGATTACCCTATTTGATATTCTTATTATAGCAATGATATGTGATCACCATGGGATTAAGATCATTATTCAAGAGGATGATCTTAATCCCATCAAAGGATTGGAAATGTTGGATCATTGTAGTAATGATGGTGTGCGTTGAAATTTATAAGCAAGTTTATCTTGATTTCACCCCCTATATTAATAAGATATAATATATTATTTATAATATATAAATGTTATATAATAATATATTAGTATATAAAATATTATTATATATTATAATATTAATATATAATTAATATATTAGTGGATATAGTTGTATAATTATATAATATTAACTACTATAATAATACAAAATATACTTTTATTAATATTATATTAATATGTAACTAATATTATGTTATTATTTATATTTATTATATAATAATTATGTTATTAAATATTATAATATTATATTTCTAAGATGCATCATGTTCGAATTAGCTGAAATAGATTTACAATATCAGGTAGGGGTCTGAATTCCGAATCCCTTCTAATATAAGATTCAGATTTTAAGTAGAATCAAAATCAAATTCTTTTTCCTTCCAAACAAATGCCTATAATCAGAATCAATGATTTCAATTCCGTTCTTAGAGGATCATTTCTGTGAACTAAATGGATCCTTGATTTATTAGATATTGCAACCATCAAAGATGATTCTTTTATAGAATGTCTAATAGTGTAATAGGCAGAATGTTCTTCTTAAAAGTACTTAATTTTGTGCATATCCTAATATTTAGATAATAAGCCTATATTGTATAAATATTTTACGCTTAGATTAAAATTATAGGTTTTATATTTGTATATTATGTAAATAAATTTTTAAGCTTATTATTGATATTACATGCATGATAATCTTTGTATATCAAATATAGTGATCTATAAACATCAGTGATCTATAAAACAAACATAGTGATTAACAAAACATTCCTTAGAATTATAAAATCTACGGGAAGTGGCCGGACAACAGCTACCGCTATCCGGATGTCAAAAGAAGTAGGAGATCTACATACAATATTAGCAGTGAACAAGATACCTCAGTGAACAAGATACATAGTGCGGTGAAGGTTCCTCGTGCTTCCTCTCATTCTCTAGAGTGAACCACTATTACTGTTTCCTTCCTCTTATATATATATATATATAAACACCAAGCAAATTCCAACACAGTGGACACCAGAAAATAAGATGCTAATTAACACCAAGGCCAATTCAAGCTCTTGGACAATGGCTTTGGGAGCTCAAGCCATTGCCAACGCAACCTACAACCAGACAGAGGTGTTCTTTAGAGGTCCAATAATGCTTTTAGTTCCAATGATAAAAAAGATCAGTCGATCGACCCATTTGTTTGGAGGGACGAGCAAAGGATGAAGAAGCAAGAGTTGGTGGCTTAGGCTAAAGCCGTGGCCTCTACCATTGTGAACACATATCGAAGCAACACCAAACAGAAGGATTAGAGATGTTATCAAAATTGGCATGCTTTATAGCAACTCAGTCATTTCTCTGGTACGCCTTTTGATACTCCTACTAATGTTTGTTTTCCGAGGGCATATTGTTTATTTTTTCCTCTAGTCAAAAAAAATAATCATATTAGTAAAAGAATTTTTTTTGTGCCTGAGATATGGTCCACCGTGATCCTTGCTGGATCGTTTTGTCCCAAAATGACACATGCAAACATGATGCATATGAATTGGTAATGGACTGTGAATCCAAAACTGGTAGCTTAATTGATGCCTCTTTCAAGTAAGAGGTGTTGGATAGTAACAAAGTAACAAGTAAAGCGAAAACCCTAATTTGACGAGCTAGTCTCGAAAGAGCAGCCATGGAGAAAGGAGATGTGGAAATGCTTAATGGAGATCAATAGTGTTGGGACACTAAAGTCCCTTTTTAATTTGTATATGCAACCAAGGAATAATACATAAAACTAAGAAGATGTAACATGAAAAAACCCTTCAACATGAAGGAAAAAAATCACAAAAAACTAGATCAAAAAAATCTTTCACTATTCAGATTAATAATGGGATTACAAAAATCCTTTTAGCAATGCCAAAGATCACCAAAAAATTATTTGTTCACCTAACATATGTGGATTTCAACAAAAGAATATAGCAGCTATATTAGGGTTAAAAAAATACCACTTAAAAGAGACGAAATCAATATCAGACCATTGAATGTGAAGAATACATTTTAAACAATTATTCTCTGAAATTTTATCTCAATTGAAGATCATTTAACTTTCCAATCAAAAAAATATGTTGATCACAAAGGACCTTTTATTTTTCTTTTCTCAACCGCTTTTCCTTCGCACTTCTATTTCTCCTATTCTATTTTTTTCACAAGATTGCATAACCCTATTATTTTATTCAATATGGGCCCGCATAAAAGTAAGACTTAGCCCAACACATCTCCTTCTCTTGATTTATATGGGAGGTTCCATCAAGCCTGCTAAATTCTTGCACAAACCGATCTTCTCCTTTGGTACAATTTTTGTCATCATATTTGATGGATTTTTTTCTATATGAATTTTCTTAATTCTCATGAAATCATTTTCTAAGACATCTCGAATCCAATGATATTTGACATCATCATGCTTTGTTTTGGAATGATATATGGCATTCTTGCTTAGGTTTATGGCACTTTGGCTATCACAGTGTATTGCAAAACTATTATGTTTCAAGCCTAGCTCTTCAAGAAAGCTCTTCATCCACAACATTTTCTTTCCCACTTTAGTAACTACAACATATTCTACTTTAGTTACAGAGAGAGCCGTACACCTTTGCAACTTACACTGTCATGAAATTGTTTCCTTTGCAAATATGAATAAGTAACCAGAAGTAAACTCTCTCCCATCTAGTTTTCCTACCCAATATGCATTTGTAAAGCCTTCTAAAATAGGTTTTGAACCACCAAAGCAAAGATAAATCATTGATGAGCCTTTGAGATATCTTAGTATCCATTTTATTGCTTCCCAATGCTATTTTTCTAGATTAGCAAGATACTTTCTCACAACACTCACTGCAAATGCTATGTTTAATCTCATGCATATTATAGCATCAGACTTCTTATCACAGACGCATAAGGGATCTAGCCTCGTGCATAACATAGCATCAGACTTTCTATCGCAGAAGCATAGGAGATCTTTTCCATTTCCTTCTTCTCATTTTCACTTAAGGGCATTGCTGAGAGCTCAATTTGAAGTGGCTAGCAAGAGGTATACTTACTGATTTGACATCTTTCATGATAAACCTTTCAAGTACCTATTTGACATAAGTTTTTTGTGACAACCAAAGCTTCTTGGCTTTCTTGTCGTGTAGAATTCTTATCCCCAAGATTTTATTGGGTAGTTCCAAAATCTTTCGTATCAAAATATTTATTGAGATCTTTTTTCAATCTTTCAATCAAGCCAACATCTTGCCCAACGATTAACATATCATTAACACACAGTAGTAAAATAATAAACCATTAAAAAATTTTCTAAAATAAACACAATGATCTACAAATGTTCTCATATAGCCTTGACACATTATAAATGAATCAAACCTTTTATATCATTGCCTTCAAGCCTATTTCAACGCATATAGGCTCTTTTTTAACTTACAAACCAATTGCTCTTTATCTCTCACCTTGAATCCTTCTGGCTACTCTATATATATCTCTTCTTGTATATTACTATGTAAGAAAACCGTTTTGACATCTAATTATTTCATTTCTTGGTGCGGACACCAATAAATGTTTTCGATCAAATTCATTATGGATTGAATTATAAAGCAGGCCATTTGAAGCCACAGGAGTCAGCTCAACCACAATCCAAAAATCCGACTCAAGCACCGGAACCAACTCAGTTCAAGAGATTATACTACTTCAACATTTCAGCTTTCACTTGGGTGCCAACAATTAAATTCAAATTCAAATTAGCCCGCCCACATATTTCTTCATAAATCATGTAACTCCCCTCCATCTTCTCCACTTGGGTACCAACAATTAAATTTAAATTCAAATTGGCCCGCCCACATATTTCTCCATAAATCATGTAACTCTCCTCCATTTTCTCCAACTCCTCACTATCTTCTTCATGTAAGTCTCCATGAATTTTGAATTTTCAAATGAACTTAGAGGGACTATAAATACCTCTCCATAGCCCTTGTAATAGAGATTATGAATGAATAAAATGAAAACTATTCTAGTTCCATTTTTCTTCCCATTTGTGTGATGCAAATGTCTTCCGTAAGGAAATGAGCGTGAGGTTCAACTTAGGTATCTTTCAAGCTTTGGTCTATCAAGGGGCATCTTCTTCATTTCAGCTCTCCACGTCATCATCTTCAAGCCCTCAAGGGTCCCCTACAATTCGGAGTTAAAGAGGAGATTGCCTTGCCTTGGAACCCATTATGGATGGAGTTCTCATACTAGTGGTAATAATCGTTAAGTCCAGTAGCGGTTCAATGAAGTGCTGAAAATAACCTTCCAACAACAAAGTGAATGCTCATAATTGGTGATTAAACCCATCCGAATCTCTTAAGTCTGATCATATGAAGGTATACATCTTGGTCTTAAGGGTCCTCAATCATTAGATCCCTTCTTCTTTGGATCAGGATTGAGTTACATAGCTGATAGATTTCATTTCATTAAGTAGTCCCTTCTTTGAATTACTTTTAGCATTCTTATGCCTGAATTAATGTTAATGTAGATAGGTATCATTGCTCAATCAATTAATTAAACTTCTAAGTTAAATTCTATTCTTGCATGCCACACCATTTTTGGTATCAGAGCTTAGGTTCCAAGGCAAGTTTGGATTTGTCTTCCATTATTTTATTATTCCTTGTTTCTTGCACCTTGATTTAGATTTAAAAAAAAAAAAAAGGATGCATCTCTTGGTTTCTATTGTGCTCATTTAGGGATAGTCCAAAGGGGAAGGCTAGAGGTAGTATCCCGGACTATTTGACCCAACGGACATTTGGTAGGGATATTAGGGACGTATCAATAAGGAAGGCTATCGGTAGTACCTTGGTGTGTTTGACTCAACTACCTACATTCCGAAAGTGTCGTAGGCTATCAAGAGGATTGTGCATAGCCGTTACAGAGAAGGCTGACTTGAGGCAAGGCCTTAAGTGACGCACATAGGTGAAAAAAAAAAAAACATTTTGCATCGAACCCAAGCCTTTAATAAAATTGAGTAGCAACTTAATTGCTCTAGTGAGCTAGAGACACCAACGAGTCTAATTCAAGGTATAGTGGGAAAGCTAGTGCACTCAACTTATTGGTTATTACTTGACACTGGTGTCTAGGCAAGAGGTCTAGAGGCAAACGCCCTAAGTGGACTTATGGTTCATAATTAGGATCCTGTGAAAGCAGGGGGAGCCTCCCACAACCCCACCTCTTACCTGGCGAGTGGATTGATTAACTGGTGAATTGGCTATAAAGTTAGCTGACTCCTTCTACATTGGATCTCTAGGTCTAGCAAACCTTAGAACGAATCTGTGTATTGAATGACTACTAGATCAGGAACTCCCTACCAATACTCACAAGACCAACCCAGTTCTACCATGGACCCCAATTTAGAAGCTTTCATGAGAACTATGACTGAGCAGTTCAATCAATTGAACACTAGGTTTGATCAAATGGAAGAGAGGATAGTAACCTTTGAAGAGACCCGTTTGACCCCTACTGAACCACAATCACCCAGATTGCCACCTATCCATCCTAGAGTCTAACACCAGGAATATACTCTTGACCCACAACCAAGAAGACCTCACTATGATTATGTTGACCAGGATGAGAGAGCCCTTAGAAACATCCGTCTAGATGCACCCACATTTGATGGAGACTTGGATCATAAGGTGTATATAGATTGGGAAGGTGATATGGACCAATATTTTGACTGGTATGAAATGTCAGAAGATAGGAAATTTAAGTTTGCCAAACTTAGATTGGTTCGTCAGGCTAGATTGTATTGGGGTAATGTTGAATGCATGAGTCAACAGAGGGGTAACATGCCCATAGCCACTTGGAGAGCTATGAAGGTGAAGCTTAGGGAGAAGTATTTACCAATGTTCTATGAATAGAGACTCTTGGATCAATGGCAATGATTAACTCAAGGGAGTAAGACAGTGTTCAAATATATTGCCAAGTTTGATGAGTTCTTTATAAGATGCAATGTAGTTGAGTCTGAGGCAGCAATCTTGTCTAAGTTTAGAGCAGGTCTACATGAGAAAATCCAGAGAGAATTATTTTTGAGAGAAGTCCATGACCTAAACCAAGCCTACCAAGTTGCTAGGGACTGTGAGAGATTCCAGAGGAGACCTTTATTTCGCCGACCTGAGCCCATTAGGATTAGTTCTTCTGGAAATAGACCAAGTTCAAACCCAAGTATATCCAATAAATCCAGTCCTGCTACTCCATTAGTTCGAAGAGAAGATAAAGGAAAAAGTCCTGAGGTTTGAAGAGAATGAAATATCCATTATTTTATGTGCCACAAGATAGGACACTACGCAAGCCAATGTCCCACTAGAGCATTACACATAAGAAAAGTAGAAGAGGAAGTAACTGAACCCCTAGAAAATAATGAGGAAAAAGTGTATGAGGCAGGTGTGAGTTTAGTTGATGAGTATGAAGGGGATGAAGAGATCATTGACTCATCAGAACTACTAGGGGTTATGAGATGTATCTTGACCCAGGCCAAGGAGCAAGAAGATTGGCGTAGGACTAGTATCCTACAAACCTTTATCAAGATAGGAGAAAAGGTGTGCAAGGTCATCTTAGATAGTGGTAGTTATGTCAATGCCATATCAACTAGTACAATCAAGAACCTAGGATTACCTATTATGCCCCATCCTAATCTCTATAAGGTATCCTGGATAGATTCAACCTCGATTCCCATCAATTCTAGGTGCCAAGTCACAATTTAGTTTCAGTCATACCAAGAAAAGGTTTGGTGTGATGTTCTTCCAATGGGAGTTAGTAGCATCATATTAGGACGATCATGGTTGTATGATTATGACGCTATACTCTATGGCCGTTCTAATTCATGTTCTTTCACACACAATGGGAAGAAGATTGTAATCAATTTCTCACCACCGAAAGACCAAGTTAAGAGAGGGTTAAGTCATTTGAGGGATAAAAGACAAGGAATAAACATGATCACTGCTAAGAAATTAGAGCAAGAGCTTAGCAATGGTTCACCTGTTTGGGTTTTAACAACTAAGAAAAATTAGGACCAACCCCATAAGAAACAACCCCAGGAAGTGTTAAGGTTTTTAGAGGAGTTTCAAGACATCTTTCCCGAAGACATTCCTAATCATCTTCCACCCTTGAGAGACATTCAACATGCCATAGATTTGATTCCAGGATCGACGTTACCAAACCTTCCCAATTATAAGATGAATCCTACAGAATACTCTGAGTTACAACGTCAAGTTAGAGAACTTCTCCAAAAGGAATTCATTAGAGAAAGCCTAAGCCCATATGCAATACCAGCCCTTCTGACCCCTAAGAAAGATGGCACATGGAGAATGTGTGTAGATAGTAGAGCCATAAATAAGATCACCATTAAGTATCATTTTCCTATTCCCCGTTTGGATGACATGTTGGATATGATGGCGGGAGCCAAAATTTTCTTCAAAATTGACCTTAAGAGTGGCTATCATCAAGTAAGAATTAGATCCGGGGACGAATGGAAAACTGCTTTTAAAACCAAAGATGGCTTATATAAGTAAGTGGTAATGCCTTTCGATCTGTCCAACGCACCTAGTACCTTCATAAGGATCATGACCTAGGTTTTAAGGACATTCATTGGGAAATTTGTAGTGGTCTACTTTGATGACATTCTCATCTACAGTAGAACAAAGGAAGACCACTTGAACCATATGAAACAGGTTTGCCAAACCCTTAGACAATATAAACTCTATGCCAACCTCAAGAAATGTGACTTTATGACCCATAGAGTTATCTTTTTAGGATTTATTGTCACCGCTGAAGGAGTGTCTACCGACCCCGAAAAGGTCAAGTCCATAGTCGAGTGGCCAGTACCCAAAAGCATCCATGATGTCCATAGTTTCCATGATCTAGCCAGCTTCTATAGGAGTTTCATTCGAGGATTCAGCACGATAGTGGCACCCATTACTGACTGCATTAGGAAGGGAACCTTTGAATGGACAAAACCCACTGATAGAGCCTTCCTAGAAATAAAGAAGAAAATGACACAAGCACCTATTTTGAGGTTACCCGATTTTTCAAAGGTATTTGAGGTTGCTTGTGATGCCTCTAGAGTAGGGATTGGAGGAGTTTTGAGTCAAGAGAGTCATCCAGTGGCATTCTTTAGTGAGAAATTGAATGAGGCAAGGATGAGATACTCGACGTATGATAAGGAATTGTATGCGATAGTTCAGGCTTTGAGATATTGGAGATACTATTTACTACCACAGGAGTTTGTTCTTTATTCCGATCATGAAGCCTTACGATTCCTTAATACCCAAAAAAAAATTGAACCCTAGGCACGGGAAATGGGTAGAATTCATTCAAGCATACACCTTTATTCTGAAACACCGTGCTAGCACTGAAAATAGGGTTGCAGATGCATTAAGCCGACAATCCATGCTTTTGACCTCAGTTAGCACCGAGGTTGTAGGGTTTGATAGACTGAAAGAGGAATACCCTAATTGTCCAGACTTTAGTAAAATCTATCAATCCCTCCAATAAGGACCATCTAGTGTACATAGTGACTATACTCTCCTAGATGGATTCCTTTTCAAAGGAAATCAACTGTGTATTCCCTGAACTTTTATTAGAGAGTTTCTGATCTAGGAAGTTCATGCTGGAGACCTAACAGGTTATTTTGATAGAAACAAGACCATCTTAGCGGTAGAAGACCAATTCTTTTGGCCATGCCTCAAAAGGAGTGTGGCCCAAGTTGTAGTTCAATGTCAAACTTGTGCTATTGCCAAACAACAAAAGCAAAACACTGGTCTGTACACTCCCTTACCAGTCCCTGATTGTCCATGGCAGGATCTTAGTATGGACTTTGTACTAGGACTTCCAAAGACCTCAAGAAGACATGATTCCGTCTACGTTGTAGTTGATCGATTTTCTAAGATGGCTCACTTCATCCCATGTTCTCAAACCCTAGATGTTTCAAAAATGGCCAAACTTTTTCTTGACGAGGTGGTGAGACTACATGGTTTGCCTAAAACCATTGTATCAGATAGAGATGTTAGGTTCACTAGCTATTTTTGGAAGATCCTTTGGCATATGCTAGGAACCAAACTGAAGTTCTCCACAGCCTACCATCCTCAAACAGATGGCCAAACTGAAGTAGTTAACCAGAGTCTAGGAAATTTGCTAAGATGTTTAGTTGGTGATAGTGTGGGAAATTGGGATCTCTTACTCCCTTGTGCTGAGTTTGCTTACAATAGCTCAGTCAATAGATCTACTGGAAAGAGTCCATTTGAGGTTATCCATGGTTACAAACCTAGGAAGCCCTTAGATCTTATCCCTTTACCCACACATGCACGGATCTCCGAGTCTGCCGAATCCTATGCATAGCATATTAAGGACTTGCATCAAGAAATCAATAAGAAACTCAACTTGAGCAATGAAGCCTATAAACATATGGCTAATTCACATAAGAGAATCAAAGAATTCTATGAAGGAGACCACGTAATGATTAGGTTCAAAACTGAAAGGTTCTCATCTGAAGCCTTTAAAAAATTACATGCCCACGGTGCAGGCCCATTTAAAATTATAAAGAAGATCGGACCTAATGCATATGTACTTGAGTTACCTTCTGACCTAGGTATCAGCTCGACCTTCAATGCTTCAAACTTGATAGAGTATAAGGAGCCAATGATGATACCTAGTGAGCCTTTTGGGCCTGACCCTATTTTTGAGAGTGAACCTGCTCCCGAGTGTCCACCAACCACTTTTCCAAAGAGGCGAGACAAAATTGAACAAATTCTGAATGATAAGACTATCACTACCAGGTACAAGGACTACCAACGATATCTGGTTCGTTGGCAAGGGCGACCAGAATCTGAAAACTCGTGGATCACTAAGGAGGACCTGCAACGAATTGATCCGGACTTATTGGAACATTACCAAAACCAAGTTGACCCATACTCGACAGGGTCGAGTTCTCGTCACCCCGAAAAATTTGGTGCGGACACTAACAAATGTTTTTGATCAAATTCATTATGGATTGAATTATAAAGTAGGCCATTTGAAGCCACAGGAGTCAGCTCAACCACAACCCAAAAATCTGACTCGAGCACCGGAACCAACTCAGTTCAAGAGATTATACTACTTCAACATTTCAGCTTCCACTTGGGCGCCAACAATTAAATTCAAATTCAAATTGGCCCGCCCACATATTTCTCCATAAATCATGTAACTCCCCTCCATTTTCTCCAACTCCCCACTATCTTCTCCATGTAAGTCTCCATGAATTTCAAATTTTCAAATGAGCTTGGAGGGACTATAAATACCTCTCCATAGCCCTTGTAATAATGATTATGAATGAATAAAATGAAAACTATTCTAGTTCTATTTTTCTTCCCATTTGTGTGATGCAAATGTTTTCCGTGAGGGAATGAGCATGAGGTTCAACTTAGGTATCTTTCAAGCTTTGGTCTACCAAGGGGCGTTTTCTTCATTTCAGCTCTCCACGTCATCATCTTCAAGCCCTCAAGGCTCCCCTACAATCCAGAGTTAAAGAGAAGATTGCCTTGCCTTAGAACCCATTATGAATGGAGTTCTCATACTAGTGGTGACAATCGTTAAGTCCAGTAGCGGTTCAATGAAGTGCTGAAAATAATCTTTCAACAACAAAGTGAATTCTCATCATTGGTGATTAAACCCATCCGAATCTCTTAAGTTTGATCATATGAAGGTATACATTTTGGTCTTAAGGGTCCTCAATCATTAGATCCCTTCTTTTTTGGATCAGGATTGAGTTACATAGCTGGTAGATTTTATTTCATTAAGTAATCCCTTTTTTGAATTACTTTTAGCATTCTTATGCCTGAATTACTGTTAATGTAGATATGTATCATTGCTCAATCAATTAATTAAACTTCTAAGTTAGATTCCATTCTTGCATGCCACACCACTTCTAAGTTCAAGTTGGCAGCTAGACCTAAGTCAACTCTAATCATGGCATCTTTACTATAGGAGAAAAGATCTCATCAAAATCAACTCCTTTTATTCTGTCCAAATCCTTTAACCATCAATCAAGCCTTATATCTAATCCTGCTTTAATTTATAGATCCATTTATTTGTCAAAGTTTTCCTTTTCTTAGGCAGCTCCAGTAACTCAATGTGTCCTTATGCAGTGAATCCACCTTTTCTTGCATAGCTTTCTTGCACATATTTTGATTCTTGTCTGCTTGAGCTTCTTCATAGTCCTCTAGCTCTCCAGCATCAGAGACTGATTAAATATCAAAGTGCTCAAAGGTTAAGATCAAGCTCTTTATCTTGCTTAAATGATTATGCATACTGGGCTTTCTCACCTCATACTCTCTTCGAACTTGGCCTACTATACCATGAGTTGTTGTAGATCTTTAGCCAATTGCTCCAACTTCTGTTACAAGTTTTAGGTTGGTAATTAAGGCTTGGTGCTTTGACTCATTATTGGAAGTTTTAAACCTAAATCTCAAGGCATATGTTAGCTCAACTCCCTTAGGACTAATAAGAATTAGGCCAGCTATACTCCCAACTTTACTGGAAGCTTCGTCCACATGGACTCCAAGTTGGTCATTGTGGCAACTCTTCGGTTTAGTAGCTTTTGACTCAATCTGAGGGTGTACTCTCTAGGACATAGTTGACTAAGACTTGTGGCTTCATTGTTTAGCATAGTCAATATTGGATATCAAACTTGCTTAGCTTGATTGACCACTTAACAAGTTGTTCGGAAATCTCTAACTTATGAAGGGTCTACCTTAAAGGTTGGTTAATCAATGCCACCATTGTGTGAATTTGAAAATAAGGCCTTAAGTTCCAAGTTGAGATAACTAAGGTATAGGCAAATTTTTCATCCTATTGATATCAGTGTTGTGAGATGCCTTGCTTACGTAATAAACAAGCTTTTTCTTCTCTTAGTCTTCTCAGATGAGAACCAAGCTAACTGCCACTTCAAAGTTAGCCAAATACAGATATAGCTATTACTCTTCATATGGATTGGAAAGTAGAGGTGAAGTTGAAGTGAGGTATAACTTCAGCATTTCTCGATCCATCAAAAGTCCTTAATAACACATAGAGTCCAGAAGAAGGGCAAACATTTCTTGATTAATCTAGAGATGAATCAACTGAGAACTGCTACTCAACCTATAAGGCATTGGATCTCCTTGACAACCATAGGAGGGCACCATCTCTAGGATAGTTTATATCCTCTTCATATTGGCCTCAATTCCTCACTGACTAACCATAAAACTTAGGAATTTTCTTGAGGTCACACCAAAAGTGCATTTGATTAGGTTGAGCTTCATTCGATAATGCCTCAACAATTAAAAGGCTTCTTCCAGGTTGGCTACAGCTTTGATATTCTTAACTAACATATCATTCACGTAAGCCTCTATGTTCTTACTAAGCAAATCCTTGAAAATTTGGTTGACTAAACTCTTGCACCAATATACTTCAGCTCAAAGGACATTACCTTATAATAGTAAAGCTCTCTTTCTATGTTGAAGCCAATCGTCTCTATGTTAAAGCTAAGTAGCTCATGTTTGGTAATTGCATTGATGAGCTGATTTATTTTGAGCAAAGAGAAGCTATCCTTCAAATAGGTTTTGTTGAGATCGATGAAGTTGATGTATATCCACTACTTTCCACTGGCTTTCTTCATCATGATGATGTTAGCAAGCCAATCAGAGTAGTAGGCTTTCTAGTAGGCTTTCCTAATGAACTTGACCTTCAACAGCTTGTCCGCTTCTTCATTGATAGCTCATTGCCAATCAATTATGAAGTTTCTCTTCTTCTACTAGGCTAGTTTATGGCTTAGATCCATGTTGAGCTAATGGATGATGATATAGAGATTAATGCCTGGCATATCTACAGTCGACCAAACGAATATATTAGAATTCCTATGGAGGAAATCCATATTTGCTCCCAAACCACTTCAAATAGGAAGGAGTCGACGTCAATAGTCTTTGAGAGATTGTCTCCTAATGGGACAACATTTAGGTCTTTTATAAGCTCAACTTTTCGCTCTTTAAGGTCATCTTTGAGGCCCAACCTCTCAATCAGTAATGTCTTGGTTGACTTAGTACTTTTTTTCAAAGTCACTACATAACACAATTAAGATGCAGCTTGGTCTCCCGTGAGTTCTTCTACACTACAATCATGAGGAACTACATGAGGAGATAAGTCAATAAGATGGTTTTCAAAGTATTTAGGCTTAGCCAAATACTCTCGGCAGACATAAGATTGCATTGTAGGCAAAAGGTACTTTCACTACTAAAAAGTTCACCATGATGGTCATGTAGTAAGGCTCTTGTCCCATGCCACCAGCAAGGTGATCATCCCCTCAACTCGGGTTGGTTCATCAGTGAAGCTAATTAGCGGAGACTCGATCATCTTCAATCGATCGGTGCTATACCCCTCATAGAAAAGAATGCTTACCGAACTTTCACTATCTACCAGGATTTTGTTTACTTGGTAGTTAACCATGGTCACAGAAACAACCAAGGCATCATCATGAGGGGTCTACACCCCTCTCAAGTCATCCATCGAGATGGAAATGATTGGCTAGGCTTCAGACTTTTCTTTCTTGATGGAGGGCTCCTTAGCTCATACTTGTCATGTATAGGCTTTTCGGGATGAAGAACTTTCTTCGCCTATTGACAAACCACAATGGATCATGACTCTAACTCTAGTAGTAAGTCAGTTGTCAAGCCTCCTTTCAGGCTTAAACTCCTCTCAGCCACCTTGCTCAAGCTATTAGCGGCCCTAGACATAGCGATTGAGGTATCCTCTTTGGATGAGGTCCTCAATCTCATCCTTTAGTTGCTAGCGCTCCTCAATATCATGCCCATGAACTTTATGGAATTGACAATACTCATTTTAATCCCTCCTTATTGGCTTAGACTTTAGCTACGCCAACCAACAAATATAATCTTCATTGCTAATATGCATCAAAATCTAGCTTCGAGGAGTATTAAGAGGTGTATACCTTTCAAACATCTGAGGAGTCTTAAGTTAATATAAGTTTTCCTAAGTTATGCAGGACTTCTTGAACTTCTTAGGCCTTTGGTCATTCTTCTCTAAGCACTTTTTCTTAGTCCACCCTTTGTTATCTTTTCGAGCCCGGAGCACCTCTTTAGCATTGATGTACCTCTCGGCTCGGTTCAATAACTAGTGCGATATTTCGAAGGGTGTTTCATAAGGAAAAAGCTAAATGTGGAATTCCTCAAACCATTCATAAGAGCTATAATGGTCACTAAAGAATTCACATCTCAAACTTTTAGAGCTTTAGAATTTGAACACTGGGTATAGTCTCTTAGTGACTCTTCTTTCCATTGCTTGACAAACATTAAAATCATAGAGGACTTTCAATGCTTTCGACTAATGATGAAGTGTCTAATGAATTGTTGGCTTAACTACTTAAAAGAGTTGATGGAAACAAGCCTTAAGTTTGAATATCACGTACAAGCAGCCTTCTTCAAAGTTATTAGAAAAGCTTGGCATATGATGATATCGAAGGTACTATGCAGCAGCATTAAAGCTTTAAAACTCTCTAAATAGTTGACAGGATCTAAGATCCCATCGTATGGATTGAACTACAACATCTTAAATTTAGAAGGCAAAGGCTCAACCATTACCTTTCTGGTAAATGATAGTTTCTTGAGTAGGTCAAGCTCGTTGGATAGATCTATCTTCCTACCTCAGATGTGCTCTATGACCGCTCGGATCCTCTAGTTCATCTCCTTCAGTTATCAATTTACCTAACATCGACTGGTCATCAAAGTCTTCAAGTTGGTGTGCTAGTCCAAACATGAGAAACAATCCTAAGGCTCCTCCTCAAGTCAGTCGTCTTAGCGTGCACCCTTAATTCTTCGATTCTAAGGCTTTTGAGAGTTCTTGCCGAGTTTTGGTTAAGGTTAATTGATGCCAACAATTCAATGAGACCTCTGGTCAAGTTTGGGTTAGCCTGTAAAACTGAATCCCTAAGGAACCAAGTTCTAAATTAGGATGGTCAGCATATCAATACCGCAGAAGGGCATTGAGCTGCTCTTGATTGACGGCTAGTGCTGATGGAGGATATGAATTGATTAGGTCTTCCATAAAATTTTGGAAGCTAACCTAAGCATGCTCATGCCTACTTGAACATTACTCGTTCCTTAATCTCTCCTTTTTAATGACATAGTTAGGTGCTCTTACATACTGCCCATAAACAATACCAATCTATTGACGTTTGAAATTGGTCTTCGCATATCAATCGAGAGAAAAGGTCATAGCTCCGACAATGGAGCACCTCTCTAGTCAATTTACACGTGCCTACAAGAGAGAAAAAGGAAAAGTGAAAGAAGTCTAAATATTGTCTCCAAGGAAATCCTCATACTCAAGTCAGTCCAAACAGAAAGAGAAAGACCAAGAATTCCTTAAGTTGATATTCTAAGTCTAAGAGCTTAAGATTAGAGCTGAATGTGTTATTTGAAAGATTGAGCTACTTTTATAGGCATCTCAAAATAATTCTTAAGTTGGTCTACTCATTAATGGATGGTTCTAATAAGCTCAAATCCCTAAATAGAGCAGCACCTTTGGTCGAGTCCTTCATGAATAGGATTGCAAATCCCTTTTAGATTGGACCATGGACTCTTCAAATTAATCAACACTTTTGGTAAGAGATTTTTCGGACTAGTCAGTAGCTTTAGTGAAAGTATCTCCTAGTTCAGATTTCGTTCTTTGAAAGGATACGTATACCAATCTAGTTAGCTATACTATCATCTTTAGGTCATCTACTACATGTCGCCATCAAGTCAGCCTATCAGTTTAGTCCCACCATGTCAGCTAACCAACTCAACTCATACCACATTATTTTGCAATTTAGAAAATGCAACAGCACCTCCTATCACTGTATAAGTATACAATTTCTGTCATTTTTTTTTCAAATGAAAGACTAAAAATAAGTAGCTGGATGACTTAAAGTAATGGCTCTAGAAGCTAGGTTTGTTGTAATTAAATCAAAACCCATCGTATTTATTCATTTACTTTCCTTGCCTCGCTTCTTCCCTTCAAGTTCGGTTGCTCCTCCATGCCATTCTCCAGACCACTGATAAAGAAGAGGGTGGAAGAGATGGCAAGGTTGTTGCCATCACCCATTGTCCATCGAAGAAACGACTGGTCCTAGCTAGAGGAGGCAACAGGCTCAAAAAAGACCGAGATAGGATGCAACCTTCAACCCCAGCCAATCCCTTTCATCGCTGACAAAGTCGAGATCTAGGCCGATCAAGATGGGATGCAACTGGATGGCCCACTCCCTCCATTAGCCAGAGTATTGCCGCTCTCTTTAGCAAGAGGCCATCTATGAGCTGGGCATCGAGATTGTCAGCACCACGACCAAGCTAGTGGTGTTGAAGAAGCCTCGACCACCACATTTGCACAGAGAGAGCAACATCATGGCAAACAATAACGGAACCAAAAATTCTCTTAAAAGATCAAATTATACTATAATTTTTTTTAAAAAAAGTTAAAAATTAATCTTATCATTTTTTATTTAAAATATATATTTTTTAACAAATTATTAAGATATTGTATAAGTAAAAAATAATCAATTACAAAATAACTTATTAAATTAAATAATAAATTTATATAATGTATAAATTTTGATTAGATATAAAATTATTTATTTCTTACAAATAGTATACGTTTGACTTTATTATCTTATTTCTATTATATATTATAATATTACGATTTTTTTTTTTTTTTTTTTTGTAGAAAGCCAGCTTTAAGAAAAAAAAAAAAAAAAAGGCTTCCACTGTCCCTCAACTGCTATTAAGGGAGGTTCTCTTTTTTTCTTTTTTCTTTTTTTTATTATTTTAAGACTGAGGGTGGCCAAGGCTCCTCCCAGCACACATGGCTCCGCCTTTAGTGGCAAAGATGGCGTCAATAGCCACGTGTTTGCCGCCACCACCTCTCGAAGCTCCTTCTCCACTGGAGCTCCGCCTCTTTGCAAAGCCAACTTGAATGAGCGGCATCGCATCGCAACACATGTTCATGGTAGTCGTCCTCTCTTAGGAATGAGGTCGTGGAAGGGACAAGGAAATAAAATAAAAATAAAAATAAAAAATCTTTTGCAACTAGTGACCTATTAAATTTCAAAAACAGCCTCTATCAACCAACAATCATTCTCTTATATCTAAAATATTTATTAACATCCATTCCTCATCTTGCCTAATCTTAACTCTTAATCCAAGA